>VWZF01005089.1:220458-391060 GCA_013396755.1 Sclerurus mexicanus
CTAGGCACGGCTGGCTCGGTGACGGAGCCAGCTCGAGGCGCGGCCTGTGCTCCGGCCCTGAGGAGACACTGGGGCCTCAAAATGGCGCCTGTGCCCTCACGGCGCCCGGCCCGGCCCCGCAGGCGCCTCGTGGCTCCCGGCCCGGCGCGGTGCCTGAGCAACCCGGCACCAGCAGCAGCAGCAGGAGGAGAATCGAGGCTGAAGGGAAGCGCAGGGCGACATTTCTCCCCCGTCCAGGTGGGTCCTGTCCCGGCACGTGGAAGCCATTCTGCCCTCTCCCCGCGCGGTGGTTCTGTCACCCTTCTCTCCTCACCCCTTCCCACCGCTGTCCAGGCTTTCTGCAGAGCCACGAGGGTTCTTGCTTTCACAGTGCTGGCAGCCAAGGAATTATAAAATGCTGCCATGCCCTTCATGGTGGGCATTGCTATTAACCCCTTGTCTGCTTTTCTCTCAGTGTTCCTGGTGCTGGGTGCCTGCTCTCCCGAGCCGTGGTGTGGATTAAAACCAGCCACCTAGGCATCCTTAGGCCACATTTTCATTAGTAAACTCAACAAAGGGCCATAGTCCAGGTGTCCATACTGTTAAATTGCTGGGTGGGCCCCGTCAGACACCCCCTGCAGCACTGCCTTTGCAGAACTCAGGGCCAGGAGGTGCCCAAAAAGGCACAGACAGGGAAAATGTTTGGGGAGATCCTGTGGCCAGAGCTAAGAGATTTCAGTGGTGTGAGACACAAGCCATGCTGAGCCAGCAGCCTCAGGAGGCCCCAGGAGTGTTTCCATGACCGTGCGAGCACGGCCAGCACTCCCTGTGTTCATTAATAACTGCGCCATTCCCACAGCTGTCTGTGAGGACAGCACCATGTGTCACTGTCGTCAGGTGCTGACCAAAACTGTCTGTGCTGTGAGAAGATAACTGTGCTGCTTTCTGAACACAGCCCCTGACAGCTGGGCTGCTTTGGCTTGGTGCCACAGATATCCAGCGTGGTGCAGAAGCTTCCAGATGCTGGCTGTGCCAGTGGCAGCCAGGAGAGCTGCCAGGCTGGGCAGGCCTCCTCCTTCCCCTGCTGATGGCTGCACTTGGAGTTACTGGCAGCGAGAGGTAAGCACGTGTTTTGGAAGGATGCTGGCCCACTGCAGTGGGCAGGTGGAAAAAACATCCACAGGCTGAGCAATTTTGTTCAGTCCCTGAGCAAAAGACTGGCCCCTGGGTAGTTGCTGCCTGGCAAACTTAAGGAGGGCAGTTTTCTCTTTGATCATGCTGGGAATTACACTGTGTACATATCAAGGGGAGAATATGTCCCTAATTAATCAGAAACCACAGTCAGTGAGTCACTGTGTCAAAAAGGTGTTGGCCACTTACTCTGCACTTTTCAGAAGCACCCCATTTCCACATCAGGAAGGACTTGCTTGGAAGCTGCTTGAACAGATGAAAATTAGTCAACATCTCTGAGCAAATTGTGTGTATGTTTGTGTCAATTTAACAGAGAAGTGTACACTCAGATTTAAATGCCTTCTTGATTTATTTACTGAAGAAAAAGGGAGGAAGAAGGCAGTGAAGACAAAACATGAAAAATACCCCTCAAGTCAAATTTGATTTTAAATAGAGCAAAATGTTATGAGGAGCTGTATGGTGAGGAACTGTACCAGCATGTGAAAGTACCAGATTGTACCTATACTACCACAGACATTTTAGGTAAATGTAAATAGCACAAGTATAGTGTGCCCATGGAATTAACTTCCTCCATGGCTCTAGCAGAAACACAGCAAGGTGTTAATACGTGTGTAGACATTTTGCTTCGGTGATTCTGATCCTAAAGGCTAGTGCTGGTTTCCTCTTTCCATGGGGAAGAGTAGAGATGGTCCACTTAACAGAAGTTCAAACATTAGCAGTGAGCAGTGGGGAGAGGGCTTTTACTGACGGTAGCCAAGCTCAAGGAGGATGGCTTGAACTATCATTTGTTATAACTGAAATCTGTGCTAAACCCAGTTTCTAGGAATTTATAGCCTAGTCTGCAGAGGTCTTGAGATGACTTTGACACCAAGTTGGGAACCGAATCTCTCCTTGACCAAAACCAAATCCATGTAAATGTAGCCATAGGTTACAATACCCTTTGTTATAAGCACATCAGCTAATTTTTCAGTAAGGCAGAGAGTAATTTCATTACTCAGTGTGTTGATTTTTCTTGACAGAATTTGTAAATCGTTTCAGAAAAATCCACAGTTCCAGCAGAAGAATGTGATCCTCAGACAGTGCTATGGTTTTTGTTTTTTTGATTATGCTGCCAATTGTCTTACAGTGTGATGGTACTGAAAACAAGGAGAGTGATGCCAAAATAACTTTCTGCTTGTGATGTTTTTCATTTTGCTTTGTTTGGTAAAAAATTATGGTTGGTGAAAATACTAGATAAGCAAGGATGTTTATGCTTCTTCCTTCCCATGTCACGTGCCTCACCTGACTGAGAAGAACCTATTTGAAATGGAGGATGAAAACAGTTCCTGCAGCACTTAAATTCAAGGTTTATTGATTCTGCTCTTAACTGTGCTGAGCATCAACACCTGTGATAGCGGTACTCATCTGTTAAGAATCAGACTAATGTCTATTTTGTGTGCTGGCAACTGTCAGAGTGAACAGGTAATCACCATCAGCATTATTACTACTTTATGTGTGGACCCACACACATGCATATGTATTTATATATGGTATACACACGTGTATTTAGAGATATGCAAGTTCTTATCTTCCCTCCTTATCTTTCTGGTGGTACCATAACACAATCCTTAAGAAGGTTCTCCTACCCCCACCCCTATACTTAAGTGTTGTGTGAGCTCTTCTGAATGTAACACTAATACTGTGTTAAGAAACCTTGTCTACCAAGCCAGGTACTCCTGTGACACTGTAAACCTGTCACTTTGGTCCAAATTCACAGTAGAATTCAATACCTAAATATCTTTATTGATATTGAGAGTCTTTAGCCTCTCAACAACTTCCTAAACTAGGGATGATAGCATTCTTTTACCAGAGAAGGGTACCTGCCTTAATGAAACTGTCATGTTCCAAAGACACAGAGGCCCCAGATTGATTTCCCTGGTCTCACCTGTCTGCTAATCTCTTTATAACACCATGCTATTCCTGGTTTATGTTGCCTTCAATTGAGTTCTATTCTGTTAAGCACCAACTTCTCCTTGGTTGGCTGCCAAACTGCCAAAGTGGTGGCTTCAGTGGCAGCAGCAGGTAGGTGAATTAGACAGTAAGTGAAAAGTATGGAATTGTCCTCTCTATTGTATCTCTTTTGGATTTGTGTGCTGTATCACACAGTGGCTGTGTGTAATCTAGGAAGGGTCAAGCATGTGCCTGTGAAGTGGATGAGCTCTCTGTCTCAGTGGTACTTACTTCTTTTCACACAAAGACACATAAATTTAAGGGTGCATTTGTATTGGCTGAGGCCATGCTGATGTAATGCTGTGTGATACTGGCATTTTGTGATGCCAGTGCACCTCTGCTCTCTCATCTGGAAAGGAAGCAGTGCCATGAATTCTTAGTCAAGGGTGACTGTGAAGATCAAACACTTTGAGGGCAGGGGCAGGTAATATTAAGAATATTTTTTCTTTGGTAGAAAGCATACTTCATTTTTTGCTGTACTCCTGAATGTCTATTGCCATGAAAGACCAAAAAGTACCATGGCTCTGTAATACACTCTGTGCTAATACACTTAATGAGCCTCCTAAGAAAAGAAAAACAGTATGTATGGAAGAGGTGGTATGTGATATATCCCTGGGAGTGCTTAAGGGTATCAGTCTTTTCCTTCCTTGGATAATTGTAGGGTGCAGGTGTTAAAGTTCATGGTCCATATATATATATATAGGGAAGGAAAAAGGAAATTAGGGTATTTAGGTAGCAGTTATTCAATCTGATGTTTTTGGAAAGGGAGATCTTTTCCAAAGAGAGGAAGATGTAAAGTTCCAGTGTGTCAGAGCAGGTAGATTTTTATGGATCACTCTTCAGGGTTGAATACAGAGAGAAATTACTTTTTCTGAAAAGTTGACCCTAGGCTGGTGTCTGAGCTGAAGACCATTAAAGCTACTGGGCAGGTTTTCAACTTGTGTGGAGTTTAAACTGCTACCTTAATTCTCAGTCCTGAGTATGGAGATTTTATGATTCATATCAAACTTTTTTGTTTTGTAATACAATAAAATAGACTTTTTTAAGAAAAGACACCAACAATAGTGGTAAAAGACAGCCAACCTAGTTATAACACTTCTGTTGGCACCCATTCTTTTGGCCCCATTAGGAGTAGACTCCTGCCGTGGCTCTGCTCTTTCGCATACTTCTGATTTTAATAAAAACAGGAGGTATGCAGAGAACAGAACATTTTCTGAAGGGGCCCAGTCCATCATTCAGCATTAAAAAGTTAATTATCAGTCCACCTCAAGCACTTATTTTTTCCTCATCAAACCATCCCCAGCCCCCTCTGCACCCATCAAGCTGTGTGCAATCTTTCCAGCAAGACCTAAAAACATGTGATACCCTTTTGGATTCATGTTTCATGTGGAATCTCAGTCTGAGTGAGGCCTCAGGATGAAGGACTTACTGTCAGGAGGATGGCAAGGCAGTCGGGATTGCGTAGGCGTGCAGAACTGAGGAACCAGGGCTGCTCAATATGTTTTTAATGAAACTAATAAATACAGACATTGAATGAATAGAGCTGATTGACACGGGGAGTTACTAGTTCTGCCTTTCCATCTGCAGGCTTTTCAGTAGCAGAACAGAATAAAGAAATTTAAAAGGAAACTGGGACATGTATTTTCAAAGAAATGTTATACAAAATAGAAGCAAAATTCTCGATAAAAGAAAAATTGTTCTTTTGCTACAAAAAGCCTAATAAGGTTTTTCCATGTTCTTTCCACAGAAAAGAATCAAACCCTCTTTCACAGTTTCCAGTGAGCCAATGAAAGGTTCAGTAATGGAATAAGTGAAAAAAAAATCAAAGTAGAAATTGTTTGTCATTGTCATTTTCCTGACAGGGAAAAAACTGCTAGAAAAAAAATCAGCTGTCCCACTGCTTTAAAACAAAAACAAAACAAAAAAATTAAAAATAGGAGTGAGCTTTGAAATATCTTCATGATAAAGAGGGAGCATTTCCAAGGGAAAATGCAGCCCTGATCTAATTATGGAAAGGAGTTTGCAGCCACACAGCTCTGACCTCATCACACCATGCAGAATCAGGCAGAGGATTGTCTGCACTGGATAGGATGTGGGTAGTCAAGTCTTTGGGTATTTCCACATACCTGCTTTTTCCCCCATCAGCATATTAACTGTCTATCCCACCATAAAAGATGGAAACAAGGATAATGGATGACCTTGAGGATAACTAAACTGAAATCACAGTGGTCTATTCTGAAGCAGTGAGCTAGGCAGAGCTGTTTAAAAATAGGTAGATAGTCTATTAAAAGAAACTAAACAAATAAAAATATTGAAATAAAAAATAAAAAATATCTATGTCTGCATGTCACAAGCTTAAAAATAATAACAGGTGAAAGCAGAGTGTGTGAGTGTGGAAGGAGAACTTGACATAATAGGTATTCCTGAAGAGAGAAGGAGAGTCAGAATTCAAGGGGATATTGTAATACATGCCATAATCTCTAGAGCAAGGACAGGTTAGGTTACAGAGTAAAGGGGAGGAAGGCCACTCTGCAGCTGCAAGACCATTCTATATAAGATAAGATTTTAGTAGGTGAAGAAAACCAGATAATAAAATATTCATCTATTAATGGCTGACAAAAGCAACTGTAAGTTAGGAGTAAATAAAAGGGACTACAGCATAACTCTGAGCAACCTCCTCTGGGTAAGAAGCATGCCAAAGAGTAGCTTGCCGATATTCAAATTCATAAAGGAAGAATTTTCAAATAAAAAATACAAAATCAAATAGAGAAGCTAGTGAGCAAGGCTTATGATGTCTGATTTAAAGTTCACACTTTTTCTACTAAAATATTTTTAAGGTATTGGCAACATTTTTCCAGACTTGCAACATGTGAGAACAATTTTTTGCCATGGTCACAAACTCTAAAAATTAGATGGGTATTCAAAAGATATCCTGGAGACTTGGGAAGAAGTTTTGCATGGTAGTTTCATTTCTTCTTTCATTTTGTTTTGTTTTACTTTCTGTTTGTGCAGTTTTGTGGTGCTTATTTGTGGTTTTTAAAAACATAGTTATGCAGTTAATTTATAGAAGATAAACAATCAGTTAAAAAGCCAGGTTCAGTCTTACGTGTACTTAGTCCTCAGGCTTCCAGAGAAATTTAAATTGTTCAGAAATACAAATTCCTGTTAAAAAATTTGCCATATGCTGCTAATTTTATAACTTATTCCCCCTCCCCCGTATTCTTTAAATAATTGCCTCCTCGCCCACCCACCATGTTTAGGAAAGAAAAGAACTTTGCACAGTTGCATTGTGTATGACAGAGAAAAAAGAAAAGGGAAAATGTAAAAAAAAAAAAAACGCACATAACTATATGACTTCAGAAGAGAAAAGACAGCTTCCAGTTCTGTAAAAACTTCCTGTTCCTAAAGAAGTGATTAATCACGTGTTTGAAGTTAAACACACACTTATGTGCCTTGAAAAATTGGGATATAGGGGGAAATTGTGTGCTGAGTAGAACATCCTAATTTTATTTTTTAAAACGTCTTCTTGTCTTTAACATCTTGTCTGTTCTGTCTGACTGGAGAATTGAAAATCACAGGACAAAGCTGATCTAGGCTCTGGGGCAACTGATTATCAGCAGGTCAGCTGGTGCATATCCTGTGCTGGGGACTAATTGGTGGAGTTTTCCAGTTGTTAAGGGATCTGCTGGAGAAGACTGTGAAACCCAGCACATGTATTTCTGTTTGTATTAGCACTAGGACAGAAATTCCTTACATCCATCCCTACTTGGAAGTATCTGAGTGCTGGGAAAAAAAAAGTAATGAATAGATTCTTATTTACATTCTGGTACATTTGTATAGCTGTGTAGAAGTGCCTTCATGTGAGAATAAAGAAAAAAATGGCACTGAGTTATGAAGTGGTATAAATAGCTATTCTGTAAATGTGAGTCTGACCTCAAGTATTAGGAGCTTCAGAGCAAAAGAATAACATTGTTAAAAAGTAAAGGGGCAGAGAAGCATAAATTCAGGTACCTAATTGCTTTGCAGACTTTCAGCATGAAAAAATAGAAGGCGAAGACTTGCTAGGAAGAGTGCGACACTGTGATACATAACGACATTTACCCTTGGGTAGATCAGGAGTAGTCCTCCTGTAATCAACAGATTGGTGTAAATTGATCTTGGAGCAAGATAGGACTCCAAGATAACATCTGCTCAAGTTACCTGCCTTATTATTGGAAGCATTGTCGGCTGCAGTACAAGAGGATAAAAGGAGGATGCTTGAGAACTAATTAACGAGTTACCAGCTGAGTGAGTCTCATTATTTTGAAATGTAAATACTTTTGTTGATTAAATCTGGACCATTAGCTCAGCTCTTTGATAGAGGAAGTTTCATCAGAAATGAAAAACAAGGAAGCCAAGAGCTTTGTGGTGTTACTGAAATAGCTGATCTTTTAGGGAATGTCCCAAGAATGTACGGAGAGCTAAAATAATGAGCTTTATTTGAACTTACCCTCTGCAACTGGAGTTGGGAGAGGCTCTTGCTCTCTTCAGACTACGCATGAAGAAAAACATGACTTACACTGACCAGCAGTTACCAAACAGTTAGTTTAATGGCAAGACAAATTCCTACATGGCAGTATCTTGGTAATGTTTCATATAAATGTCGTTCCTAGCACAGAACAGGGAAGAGTTTCTTCTCAGATCCTTACCACAGATTTTTGTCTGCCTCAGATGCCTGGAGTTCCTATTCTTGACACCAAATTTCTGCACACATAGAAAGATGTGTAGTGGATTTAGACACCTTCCCAACTAACTTGCATAATAATAAACATTACTTTGAACACCCACTGAAAGGCACACTTTTTTATGTATGAGGTCAGACTGTATCCTGATTATAGAGGAGGGTGAAAGAAAAACTGAAGTGAGCAAGACAATAATGGGTAACAAAGTTGTCCTTTCAAAACTTCTGGTTCTGTGGTGTCGATCTCTAGATCTGAAATATGTGTTCAGCTTCCGAACAACATATTTTTGACCTATGTCAGGGAGCCAAGACTGTAGCATTTGGATTTTGCAATCCACTTTTCTTCTCTCTTCTTTACAGTGCAGCAGGAGACTCCCCAGGCATTTTATTACCAGAAATTGTAGTGATCTTCTGTCTACCTTGGGAGACTGTTATATAAAATGCAGTTACCTATATATTGAATGACCTATGGACCAACAGAATAACCTGAAGTATTACTGTGCAGCTGTACAGCTCAGCCACCCTGTCAAATCACCACTATAACTGATTATTGCTCAGGTTCTGGATTTAGCACATGACTAGCATTTGTTTTCATGACAAAGTAAACCACAAAGTGAAAAAAGCACAGAGTAGTCACACAAGATGCTTTTCTGTTGTATTTAATACAGCACTAGTAGAGCATTATCCAAAATTACTTATACCCTCTCAAACAATGATAGTTCTAGGAAAAAACAAATATTGACACTCCAGTAATGTTCGTCCAGCAAGCAGTGAGTGGTAGACAGCACAGGATTCAGCTAGGAGAATGGAGAACTCAGGTCTTCCAATTAGAAGTATTTAATAAATGCTGACATTAAGATGTCCATCCTGTGAATCTTTCTTAAGTTATGCATTTATCTGCTTCTCAGTCCTTACCACTTGAAACTCCAGCTGACTACCTCCCAGCACTCATACCTTCCATTTTAACCTTATCTCCCACATGTGAAAATAGATGTTTGTCATTCTAGGTCCACCTGTTTTGCCTCCAAAAACAATCAGTACCAGCTTTATCAGAGGACAAAATCCTGCAGCTGGAGCGATAGTGAAAATATGCTGCCAGGGAATGTTTCCTCCTGTTCCTGTTAACTGCATGATGTCCTGATATAGACTTCATATACTTTGATTACATGACATCTGTCTTCTTCCTGCAAACCTTTGTTTCCTTCTCCCTGCTTGACTGGTGCTAAGATTGGCCTCCCTGTGTACCAAATCACTGAGATTTGAAAATAAAGGGCTGGAGTCTTGCATAAGTTCTCCTTCACCACCTTTTACTGCTGGCAAGGCAAGGGAGCCAGCAGTCCTCTTCACACAGAGAGGAGCAAGTTCCAGCTCTTCTGTGTCCCCAGGGCACTCAAAGCAGTTACAGATGAGTGACACAAACCCCACATGTTCAGTGAATGGAAGCTGGTTCCAGTTGTTTATGTCTGCAGTGCATGGGATAGATCTTCTTACAGAAGAGATTCAGCAACCACTCTAAGCAACTCCGTCAGGGACAGATTGTTAGTCTGGTTCCTGTGTGCTATTTTCTGATTCTGTTAGCATTCACAAATGTCTCAATATCCAGCATTTTTCCATTACAGCCTCTATAATTTGTCCCTGCTTCTCCCAGGACAAATATTTGCTGTAGAAAGACGAATCTGATTGGCTTGTTTTTAAGACCGTAGCCTTTTCCTTTCCATCTTTTCTGATAGCTTCATTATTGTTTTTGGCATGTGAGTCACAAGAAGATGTTACACAAAGGGTATTTACAGTATAATGAGGTTCAATGGTGTTGAAAGCTAAAGTTCATTAGCCTCACATTTAAGACTATTAGAGCAGAGAGGCTGTAGTGAAGCATTGTGTTTGTCATTCGCACAATGTTTCTGAAAAGCAAACAGCACAGATTTTCCGGACACTTACTGGCTTCCTTTCTATCCTCAGAACTGATTTTCATTTGCAATAGAGCCAAATATTGCAGAATGGAGATTGATAGAACCATTCAGCACAGTGTCAGCAAGTGTACGTCACCTCTGCTCTGACCATCACCAAAGTTACCAGGGGAATGAATCAGAAAGGATTTGAGCAAAAGATGTTGTTGGTGCCATAGTGACCACACAGTTGCTAAGGATGTGATTAGCACTCCGATTGCAGGAACGGGAGAGTTAATTGCTATGCCCTCATTCCATTTCTCTAGGGGAATACCTGTTTGCCAATTCTACAAGACAGAAAAGAAGCCTGCCTCTTGATTTTACAGCATCTGAAGCCAGCACCTGTTTGACCCTGAACATCTCCATTATGAAACTAGAACACGTAACTCTTATCCACTAAATGCAGCACATGCAATGCTAACAATTTTTTCATTTTTTTTTACTGTATTTCCCCCTCCCTTGCACGGCACTCACTTACTCACTTCCTTCTGGAAGTCTGATAGCCTTTTTTCTCTTTTTTCTTTTTTATGTTAGCCTGAAATGCAGCTATTAAGCTGAAGAAGACTCAAGGAAATGAACTAAAATGTCTAGTGAGAAGAAAAATGGCACTGTAAGGATGGGATAAAAAAACAGTTCAGGGTAATAGAGATTGATCACTCAATCTGTCCGTGCCCTCAAATAAAACTGAGTGAATTTAACGTGTTAGGTCACAGTTAAGAAGCTGAATTGTTTATGTGGATAAATTATAGTTTGAGATTATCATGAGGAGCCATTTATTTATTTTTGCATATGTGAGTCATTTAGGCAGTCCCTTTATGTGAGTGAAAATATGTTTATTTTCCCACTCCCTGCTGTTGTGTGTTCTATTAATACCACACTAGTTGCAATAGATGGGTACAGTAGAAACTAGTTGGTTTTTCACCGTTTTCTCTTCTTTTTGTTCTTTAAGCAGCTATTTTTATAAACCAGTTCAAAAGCCCCCAGGCACTTTTCATGTAAGTTTTTCTCCATTTTTGAAACAAGGCTTAACCCTGCAATAACAATCCACAAACTAGCAGTAGCTTATGTAAGGCCTGTGATGTCTTTTATCCCTTTCAGACAAGATGGAGGTGACACTGTGTTTCCCTAGCTTCCTAAAACGAAGCATTGGGCACTCAGAAGTGGACCCACTTCCAACTGTTTCTGTTTGATTAAAATAAAAGGAAAAAAGCTAGAAGCTGTCGGAAGAGATGCTAAAGTAAATAGAAAAGTAGTGCTTCCATGAGATGCACAGGTCCCTGTTGTTTGCCACTAACCACCACTACTATCTCCCTCTCTCTCACTAAGGACGTTCCCGGTAGCTGCCACCACAGATGCTGTTGCCCCTTCCCTCATGGCAGAAGTTCCTTCTTATGCTCCCCATAACCTTTTGGAGTTGTTTCTCTTTGTTCTCCCCTTCCTATGGCTCTCTTTGGATTTTACTGAATTATGGACCCTCCAAGCAGGGATCTGGTGCTATGTCATGCTTGGCTCTGTACATACAGATTATAGTGAGGATACTGAAGAGCTTATTATCTAAAGAGATGATGCACAACAGGTTTACAAAGGAAATCAGTGGAGAAAATGAATGTGAAATGACCAGCTGAGCCAAGCAGTTCCCAACTGATGGAGGTGACAGACACACAAGAGCTCTAAGTCCAGGAATTGGAGCCAGAAGACCTGATTTTCCAATCTGACTCAGCTGTTTTGGCTCATGTTAAAATGAGGGGGGAATTAAAGCACTCTTCCTTGATCAGAAGTGCCCTCCCCTTGGTGGAGGCAAGGGGATTGTACTGGGGGCTCCAGGCAGTTATCTGTGGGCTCTTGAACTCACATAAACTGAATTGTGCTGTCTCTGCTGTCTGTAGCAAAACAGGATGGCAATGAAAATGAAATCTGCTTCACACCCTCAGCCAGCATGACCCAGTTAGCTTGCAGCAGACATCAATCAGGATGTTTGCCTCTGCCTGTGACCGAGCAACAAACCTCCTCCAGTGTCCCTGGCTTGGCTCTTGCTTTGCCCCCCATTTGTCTCCTATTTGTAATGTGTCACTCTCCTCGTGCTGCATGCTGTCTAGGTTGCAAGGTATGTGCTATCTATGTGGAAGTGGCACTGTCTCTGTTTTAAATGTCACTATACCTTGTCCAGGCTGGCCCTGACCTCTTGGTATTGGTCTTAAGAGCTAGAGAAATAGAAATTAATACATAAATTCTCCCAACTTACCAATCAAGGAAGGGTGGGCTGGTCATGACCCCATAATGCATATTCCCACTCTCCCTAGAAGTCTTCAACCATAAGTTGTCACTCCATGATGGAACACATATTTTGAATGTAACCTCACCTGCTTTCTCCTTGTGGTAGAGTGCTTCTGTCTCTTTGTTCTTTCTTGTTCATGTATTTTGATTCACATATAACCACCTATGTCCTTGCCCCTGCCAGTGGGAGGACAGTAATTTTGAAAGGACATTAACAGTCTTATCATTTTGTACATGCTTCAGATAGATCATTGAAAGTGCCCACTCTTCCAAAGATACCACTGGATAGTAAGCAAATGTTATATAAAGGCAAAGAGCTTCATATTCTGCCCCAATGGCTTAGGCAAACAGATAAGAAGACATGAACAAGTTTCCTGGAGGGGGAATCTAAAGCGACCAGCCACAGGAAGCTACAGATAGGAATTCATTGGAAGAGAAAGCAGGAAATTAAGGACAGCTGTATTGGTGTCAGTCCTGTTTTCCTAAAGTCCAAGGGAGATGTATCAGCATCTACAAATAAGAGCAAGATCAAGATGTAAGAACTTATCCCCTCATTGCCTATTGCTTGTATTGAATATGCTGATATTATCCTCTTTCTCAGTCACTTTATTCAGCTAAGGAAATAAGCCTGGTAAAACGCGTCATATGTCTTCCCCAGGAACAAGTTTGCAACAGCTGAGTATTTTTGATCTAGGACATAATTTTCCTCTGGTGTTATAGCAAAATCAGTGGTATAACCCTATGAGTCATCCTGTACAGCAGCAGTTTTTGAAGGTGTTCTGTGTTCTAATGCTTCATATCTTTTAATAAGTCTTTTTCCAAAGTCCTCAGACCCTAGGAAGCCAATTTATAACAGATCCCTTTTTAAATGTATGTGCCAGAAACCCATACTTTCCGCATGACAAGAACGGTAGCTTGACATTAATTTCTTAGACCTGTAGCTAGAATCCTAAAATAAGCACCAGAATTTTCAAGAGGGATGAACTCTAAAGAGCTTCAACCCATTATCAAGAAATTATGTGTTTGGTCCTTTCGAAAGCCAGAAAATAAAAAAAAGAAAGACAGTGTTTGTAATGCAGGACTCCTTTTCTACCATGTATGAAGTTTTGTATAGCATTTTACACTGACTTCCCTTGAGCATGATAGCCATCCATTAGAGGACTTGCCCAGGAATTTTCAGCACCTCTTATTGTTGATCGGATCTCTTGGCTGCACTTTCACCTTTATAAAATTAAAGGTGGGGAGGGAAGGTAAAATTGTAAGGGGAGGAGAGGAAATTATGAAGACCAGATTTAGGAAGCAGGTAGAAATCTCCTGATAAAAAGGGTACAGAAGAGTCAGCAGTTATTGTGGGGCACCATAAACATACTGGACTAGAATATGTACAAATAGGGTCCCCAGGAAAAGGAGAATTTGCTCTTATATTTATATAGGGATGCAAGTATAATTGTTATAGGACTGCACAGTCCTGATGTAATGAAAGGGAAATTGCTGCTAAGCTCTGTGACTCTGTCTTACAACCAACCCCCTGCCTCAGAAATCGTTGCCCAGTTACATTGTTCCACTGAAGAAATTTCTATTACTGCTCCAAAGATACAAAAAATAAATCTATATGGAGAGTAAACTGTGACTGTGCCTGGAAAAGTACTTCCTTGGCAACTATTTATATGAACAAAGCATGTTCCTTCTGTGCAGGCAGATTCCAGGAGCCACAAGCATTCAGCATTCCGTAACTTGGGATCACAGTGGCAAGACTGGGTCTTTGGTTTGGTGGTTTTTTTAAAATTTTGTTTTATCTGTGGATATTTTATCATGACTAGCAGTCTCCTAAGCAACAAAAGGGGTAGGAGGAAAAATAGCAACTAGGCTAATAATAATAACAAAACCAAGGGAAATCCCTGCCTGAGTCATTGCAGGAGAGGGAGCTAGCAGTCCCCTTGAGCCTTGTGACACTTATTCAACAGAAAAAGTTGTTCAGGATTATTGTCCTGTCACCTGACGAAGACATGGGATATGTGCTTGACAGGTCTTCCTAACCATAGAGCAAAAACCCCTCCTTGTCTTGCCTTCTGCTTGCTTTTAAAAAAGCAGTATTTTAACAATTGAAGAGTGAGACAGTCCTCTTTTCAGCAGGAGCTAAATTCGTAGAGACCAGATTTTGTTCCCAGATTGACTTTAAATGGGAAAAAAGCCTGGCATTTCTACAGGCTTACTCTTGCTTTTCAAGCCACAAATGGGAGCAGAATCTGGTTCTTCAGTAACTTTGTAAGGGCAGTTCCTGCCTAGTGTGTAGCTTTCTCATTTCTCTACACAGGCCTCATGTCAGGTCTCTTCTCTCTGAAGGATGTGGTTTCTTAGGGCTGACACTTGCTTTATCTCTAAGCATTTATGCTGATTCCCTAAGCGTATTCCTACAAAACAGAATGTTGCTCAAGTGTGTTTCTAGAGCGTGCAATGATCAGTTCTGAGTCAACACTTCCACAGGAAGCTACAGTGCAGTAATAAGATGTTTCAGTTTGTCCAATTTTCCAAAGGATCAAGGAATTGTCAGAACCTTTGGCTGAACTCAGGTACATCCAGAAGTACCCACCAATTTATGAAGGTGTCACTCTAAATGTCCTGCAGGTTCTTTCCTAGTTTTGAGGCCTTTCAGCACATATATTACTTTAATTGACATGCAGTGTAAGTTATATGTTGATCTTAGCTCCTTTTGTGTATGACATTACATGGCTTCTTAGTACGGGAGCTTCTTTTCTCATCATCCCTTTGTGGTTTTGTTCAGGCCTTTTCATGGTGGTAATGCAATTACCAGCTATGTCTAATAATCCTCATCATTTTTATAGAAAACAATAATACAACCAAGCAGAATTAACGAAGTCTAGTTTTCTCTGAAATTGTGTCCTGCCCACACACAGTCTGTTACCCACTTCTGCACAATTTCCATCATAAGTGTGCCAAAAAGCGCCTGCAATTTCCTCAGCTCTTCTCTTGGAGAGGCTTCCCCTTACTCTTTTCAAACAAGTCCTAGTTACTGACCTCAGCATACACCCTTTTCCCTCTTAAAGGCAGTAAGTGGGGTCTGTACCCACACAGCCACCTTTTCTTATGAAGCCTGCAGGAACTTCTTCCTTTTGTGACCTCTTCCACATTGCCAGTTTGGCTGAAGGCAGCCAGCTGGTTCGAGAGTTATTAAGGAGAGGCTGAGAGATAGACAGTATGATCTCTCAGGCCTTATTTCTTCAGGAAAAGAGGATAAAACCCGAAGGTGATTAGAGCCTAAGTGTTTATGTCTATAGACCTGGGTTTTTAGAGGCGTCTTTATCCCATAGAGCTGGTGATTTTGTTGAGGAGTTATTATGTATTCTCCTGCATATTATCTAATAATTACATTTTATCATCATCCACTGAGGACAATATAAATATTTTAGTATAATGGTTGATCTGTCTAGTTGGCTGTGAGAGATTGGGAATTGCATTTAACCAAGGCAACAATTCCCTTCTATTTTAAGCAGCTTGGAAGTTTCCAGGGACTTTGTCTGACTCCTGATTTCCCTCCCTTACTATTCCCTGTCTTGTAAATTGGAACATGTTGCCAAAATTGCCTGCTACCCAAGAAGTGGATGGCATGGCTTCCTGTCGGGCTGTCAGCATAGTTCTTTTAATCAGTCAGGGATTTGTTGCTGAATGAAAGAAATCTCCCCCAGACATCTTTCAAGTGAATGGTTTCCACAAAATTCCCGACTCAAGTTGCCGTGGGAAAGTTGGTAACAAGGTTTTAGAAATCATGCTGTGGTCTCAAGCATGTTAGGATTTACAGGGTCAGATCCAGCATTGCTAAGGCCAGGAGAAGTCTGATAATGGACTCAACGAGTGCAGGATTAAGCCCATTGCCACTTAGCTACCATGGTGACAGAAACCTTAGAAATTTCTGAGACACTGCTGGTGTACTGGACTAATTTCAAGCTTAAATTTAGAATAGTCTCTACAACTAGTTTAACACTGCCATTTAAATTATAGTCAGCTATCTTTTCTCCTTAAATGTATTAGATAATATTTATAATATTTGCCTCTCGAAGGTACGTTCTATAAATTCTCTTCCTTTTCAATCTAGAAAAAAGGACTGCTCAACAAAGAGGAGGATTTCTCTTTAAGCAGCTTCTGTTTCCACTCTTGGGTTTGGAAAATACTGTTCTTTAGTGAAGAGCCCTCTGAGACACTCTGGCTTTCTGTGAGGTCAGATCTCGTCACCCGCTCACTGCAGCCTCCTCCTGACACAGATTCATATTAATGTTCCTGTTGGGTTTCTCCAAAGTATCTGTGTGTTTTGAAGCTGAGAGAGAGGTGGAGCCAGTAATTTCACAGAGTACTATGGCACCATGTCAACTTTTGGGTTTATTCCTCTAAGTAAAACCTGCTGCTCTTCATATAGAAATCTAAGGTCTCAAAAAAATGTGACCAAGCAGGGTGTATTGCACTAGAGTAACTGTTAAACATACTATCAAATGCTTTTCATGGTTTTTCTTTGGAAAAGCAGAATGAGAAATTAGCACTACATTCCTAAAAATACTATGTGAGAGAAATGGAATAGGCAAAAAATACTGGTTAACTCTAGGATGCTGTGTATTTTTGGAGTAGACCTGTGGTTAGAAACAGTTTCTTTCAACTGAAGCCACCTTGCATTTTAAAACTCTGTGTCTCAGTTTGAATGCTACAGGGTTGTGAGTAGGGCCCATTCTGGGTTCCTAGTCCATCTTACTGGGTACCCTTATGCAAACTGGTTCTCTTTCCCTTCAGTTCACATGTGATTTTTGGGTAGTTTCACTTTCTGCTAAGAGTAAGACTTCCACTAGCTGTGTGGGCTTCACTCTGTTGGTGTCACTGGAGGTACTGTGGTCACATAAAAAATACTTCTGCTGTTCAAATAGAACTCAAAAGTAGTTCTGCAGTAGGTGTTGTATTTGATATACAGGGAGGTGAAATAAATGTTGTCTGTCCCTGAAAGGTTACAATATGGGAAAGTGCCAAATTAGCCTATTCAGTAAATAAATAGCATGTTCTTTTCTGGTCACCTTTACATCAACATAGACCCTCTGAGAGGACCTTCAGCTGGACTGAAGAGTAACATAGTGGTCCCGACCAGATTGCCTTATTTGAGTGACCGTACATGGTAGGTGTAAGGTTAGAACAACTGTTGTCTCAACAGCTGTCTTAGGCTTGAGAACTCAGCTGGAGTTCCTGATTTTCCTTGGTAGATAGTCAAAGAACTCAGTCTTCTGCTGATATTATAAAGAAAGCATACAGTAGATACAATATCAGATTCCTAGTAACCTGGACAAAACCCATACATTAGGGATGAAAAAATGAGGAGAGCTTGAGACTTTAATGACTCAACTAGACAACCATGCCCAGAAATGTACCCCAGAGAGCAGTCTTAGGAGATAGATAGTCTTCCATTGTCCATTTCTAACTTCTTTGATTCCACACATTTCCATGTCCCTCGAAGAGAACAGGGCTCCTATCAATCTCTTGATCTGTTCTCCTGGCACACACAATGACAGTCCTGTGTGCAGATGGCACCACAGGGTTTTACTGACTTTTTTTCCTAAAAAATACATGTGCAGAGACTGCTTTTGGATTCACTGCTTCTCCACCCCATCATTCTGCTGGTTCTTCCCATTTCTTTGATGATTACATTCTTAACTCTTCTCCCACTTGTAAGATATATGTTTTATTTTATAACGTTTCTCATGCACTAAAAAAAGTGCTAAGTCAAGCAGTTACCAGAGCTGGAAGATATTCCTCCAGTTGGCACAGTCATGATGTAGTAGCCATCATGTTAACTTTAAGTATGGATTATTATTAAGAATCTTGTATTACCTTGGCTGTTTGCCCAGCATGTCCTTGATAACTCAGGGTCACAGAAAATGAGTAATATTCTGGTCCTACCCAATAAGTTACAGGATCATCATGATGAAAATGACCTTAGCATTCAAGAGGCCTTTAAATTTGGCTCTCCAAATTATATGAAAAAATGGTTTAGATTACTTTCTATGAATAATTGTTACTAACCCTTATTTCCCTTTCATCCCTTCCCAAAACTGTTATTGATTCCCAGTTGCTTGGATGCTAAGAATATGCATGGATAATATTTTGGGGATTTAAGGCACTAACAAGTTTATGAAATGAATGGGACTTTCTGGGTAGCAGACGAAATACAGCTGGACAGATTTCTCCATTCGCAAGTAGCTTAATATCTGCCTCTGAGATGGGACCAATACCAAGCAATGCATTTTGACAATCTTGTGCAATCATTTCCCCAATAGAATTACATTCTCCTGGTGTGGGATGGTTTGTTACCCCTGAGTATAGTATATACACCTTTTATAGTGTTTCCTAGTCAACACTTCGACACCAAGCTGACTTTCCCAGATTTCTACATCCAGATAATGATCCCTTTAAGTGTTTTCACAATATCATAATTGGTTCAGACCAACGTCACAGGTAGCTGTTGAAGCAAACTCCAACGAATTCATAGACAGTTCCAGTATCACAGGTATTGACCACAAGGGACATTGCTAATCCCAAGGAAGACTCATTTTCCAAGTAGAAGCTAAAACATAAGCCCTTCCAAAAAATATTTTTAAAAAAATATTCATTTGTTTCTATTTAGGTAGTTAGGGAAAAAAAAAGTCCCAACAGACAAGTCTAAAAACTTTGCAGAAATAGTGACTGAAGTGAGAAGAGAGTTTGGGATAAAGTGACCTTTTTCTTAGATTCATGCGTTTCTCTTTTGTGTTTAGAAACTAGGAACACAGTTTCTTACATTTTTTGTGTTAGACAACGGCAGTGGATGGGGAATACTTGCTGCAGTCAGTTGATTGACCTGCCCTGGCACTAGCAGTAAATGACATAAAGGCCTGTACTGCAATCTCAGGATGGGAACTTCTTTTACATGTCCCTGGCAAATAGACTTTTGCACCTAATTATCACAGAGTGTGTTGCCTACTCTGTGTTCCTTGCTGCCCGGTTATTGCTTGTGCCTGGTATCCCCCTCATTAGTTTTATCCTTCTTCCACCCTGTGCCTCACTAATCAGAGCTAAGTATCATTCATCGTTAATGCTTTTCCTCCCCAGGACTCTCCCAGGTAAAGCTGTTTGGGTGTTTGAGAACAGGAAAGTTTGTGTTTTTAAAACAAGGGCTGTCTCTTAGACACTCATGAAGAAGTTAAAGGTAGGAAAATGGCATTATTAGTCCATTTGTGACCTATCCATTTCCTCTTTCCCACTGTTAAAGCCGTCTTTGTCAGCACAATAAATTTCCAATGTTTTTGCAAATGCTCTCCCTCCTCTAGGGATTTTGCACTGCAGTTGGTACTATGCAATCCTAAACACTCCCTAAATTACACTGCCTTCATCTGAGGCACTCCCACATAGCAGAGTGCAGCTGTGATGGGATGTGCCTTGGGGCAGTGTATTTAGAAATTAAAACGTGCAAAAATGGCATCGCATTTGCTCTTTCTGCTCACCACTGGCTCACTTCAGAGTAGTGAGCTCATACTGTTTGTCAGCTTGCAGAAAAGAAGCAGGGTTTATGAATGTCTACCATGTACATAAACAGACTCCATGAGATTTGGCAGACAGGAGCAAGTGATGACAGGTTGTCATCAAATTATTTCTTTATATTTTATACCAACAGAGATCATCCAGATTTGTTGGAAAGCAGATACATGAAATATAAAATGCATCTTAGACAAGATCTTCATTAAGAGTACCCAAGTTTGCTAGTCCTAATGCCCAGTCAAAAACCCTGGTAATTTTTTCTTATTATTTGTCCCCTCTCAGCTTAGTGGTAATGAAAACAAAGCAGCCTTGGCCAGCCATTCATGTGGAAGGAAATTGTCAGCACAGCATGGGTTCTGCTGTGGTTTTTGTGTATGGTAAAACTGGACATCCCATCTAGTCAAGAAACCCCAGCTCTGGACGAAGCCAAAAGAAGACATGGGCAATGAGATAAAGCTTATCAGACCATGCATACCTACAGCTTGATGCCTAAAGGGAACCCGAAACCAGATCAGGATACTTTAGTTTCATTCAGAGCCTGATCCTTCTGTATGAAATGGGTTCCCAGACTATGTTTGGAAAATTGTCTGGAACACACTGAGAACATCTTTCTGTGTTTCTGAGCAAGTTTGCTCTGATTAAGAGTCCTTCAAATTTTCATACACAGTATAAGATGTTCAGGTCTGAGAGTTTTTTGCTTGGAATAGAATCTGCAAAAAGAATAATGTTTGCGGAATAAGAAGATTACCAGGAAGTAACAACTTGCATTGCACGTGCTTCCTTAAAAGGTCATCTGACAGAAGTGTTTTCCACAGTCCCATCAAAACCAGGTTTTTGCTCTTCCATCATGTGATGCTCTAAGAAATGAGGCTACACACATTCATTTAATATTATACTTCCCTTGTGATATCTTCACTTTCCTTAATGAGGGCAATGTTACTAACTTGTTAGGAGCCTGAGGACTGTAACAAATTAACATAGCATGGAGAAGAAATTAACAGAGGGAGGAGCTACCTGTGTGAAATAGAATGAGATCACCGATAGCCCTTTTGTCAATCTTTATTTTTGTATTACAGACAAAATGTTAACAAGGACAGTATAGAACGCTGTTACTCAGAATTGCAATGTCCTTGGTTTTTCTGGTAACCTGAATGACCAAAAGTAATTAAACCTTCACGGTACTGATTATATAATAAAGTAACCACAATAAAGGTATTCAACTGTGAGAAAGAAAGGGAAGGAGCATGGGTCTTGATAAAACTATTGTGAAGAAATGGCAATGAATAGAAGACTCTTCTAGTTTTTCATGATGACTTTTAATTTTGCATGTGTTTATACGAGTGAATGGAAAGTCACACTGTAGACTCAGTAGGATAATGCTGTGCTCCTGCTAACATGCAAGAAAACAGAATATGGCTCTTTCCATACTTCATCATAAAGCAAAACCTGTCAAGGGTTAAAGAAAGCAACAAAGACATGCAGGAGAGGGAAAGCCAGGATTCATGAAGGAAGGGGAGTTTCAGTAGAGACATCCATACCTTGTTTTGCTTTAAAATTTTCCTTTGCAAAACATGGTTGGTAAACTACACCCTCTCTGCAGTGATTTTTGTCAGCCATGCATATCACGCCTTTACAAGCACAAAAGATACACAGAGAAGTCAGTAAACTGGGAGGGTGTGTGAAATACAGAGCCCATGTAAGGTTTGTAAATATCACTTTGCTGCAGCCTTGGCCTTTTAGTGATTGTGGCTTGCCTGTGCAATGGTGGTTCCTGAAAGGGGTTGTAAGCACTTCATTGCAGAACATCTGTTCTGCAGTGGCACTGGGGCAAGGTGCTGGTTTTACACAACCTCTATTTATTGCTTCACTGTGCAAAGTGGGTGAGCCATTGCTAACAGATCCAAGGAGCTGTGAGCCCAGGCAAAATCAGTGTGCTGACAGGAGCAGATATTCTTGTAGATAATGATTATTGCCCAATATCTATTTTTTTTTTCCTGGTGAAGATTTCCTCTCTGCTGCTATGATTCTTGAATACTGGGAACACTGGAGGCAAACCCCCCCCCCACTCTCTTGCTTCCATGCCATGTGCAGGAGTATCTACCCATGCCCAATTGCTGTTATTACAACTAGAGGAGCTAGTGAGGGACTGATCCATTCCACAGAAGTCTGCCAATTAACTTCAGGGCACACCTGGTTGTATCGTGTACTGGTAAACTTTTGTCAAAAGATACCCACAATCAGCAAAAGCAGCTCCCTTCTTCTCTGGCTCTAGGCATAGAGGCTGTGCAATGTCTCTGAATGCAGTAAAGAAGTCCTGACTTGGCAGTATTTTTGTACCAGTGTAGTCATGGGTTAGTTTTAGAAAGCACTTCGTGGCAGCCCAAGCTTGGGTTGGCTTTGGCAAGGTGAGTGTGTGGGCATTGGTTCCCAGAGGGCCCTGCCATCTGCTGCTGGTGACACCAGGGTTCTTCACTGCTGTTTGCCAGCAAATGGCTACAAAGCACTTGTTGCCAAACCTCACTTGCTTAAATATAGCTCACAGCCAGATGGACTTGTCTTGTTTCTTACTGTTCCAAAGAGAGAATATACAAATACAAATATAAAAACTTACAAGTTACATCCTAAAGTAAACATAAGTTTTGGGAGTGATGCTCTTGTGTCGGGAGGTGCTAATTAGTGACACCTGCTCCAGAGCCCAGCAACAGATGGGTCTTACTCTAAATGAGTGGTTGATCTGGAAAGACAACACTCTGGGGAACCTGCAGGAGTTAGGCAGATTTAGTTACACCAACTGGTAATAATCTGTGGACAATGTACACAGGACCTAAGATTTTTCACCTAATAGTACAGGCAAAATGACAATAGGATGTGCTTTGGAAAAATGACTGCAAGGTTGGGGTTTTTTTGTTTGTTTTTTTTTTAGCAGTACCATGTGAAGTGATACACATCCTTTGCTTGGCAACACTGGAAGAGAATTAGGCACCAGAATTTTCCGGGTTCTGCCACAGACCATCTATGGGATCTTAGTTAAGTTACTGAGTCTCACTGTATTTTATAACCTGAGGACAGTAATGTTTTAGTTCTCTCAGTGTCCTTCATCTGTGAGTTTGCTGGCAGAAGCTCATGGTCTACATTTTCCATCACTAGCCTTCAAGCAGTCAGAGGAAAGAAAAAGCCTTCTCTTCCACAAAGTTGGAAATGTTTTGTTGAAAAAATCTCTGGTTAGAACACTTTCTATTTTCAAGCACAATCTTGACATTTGCTAAGAAAATCAGACATTTCATAGATTTTTTTTCTCTTTTCCCTGGATTCTTCATTTTCTATCAGGCCAAAAAATTAGTCTATTATGTGCAGTAGCTAAGCCTGGTGGACATATTTCTGGGATGTAAGACTCCTGGATTGAAAACCAGAGTACAGGTTAAAATAGACCTTCTCTATTTCAGTGAATGCCCTGCATCCGCTGGTGTTGGCTGTAGCAACATAGAAGCTCTTCCCTTGGCACTGCTTTTCAAGAGGCTAAGGTTGAGAGCTCCTGCTTGATGGGCTGAGATGTTTCATTTCCTCTGGCACTCCACTGAGCTTCCATCTTCGTATGAGGACACCAGGAAGATCCTTGCAGGCTGCAGGGATTCTCAAGTGATGGAGAGCCATACAACTGGGTCTCAGTCCTTCTGCAGAGTCAGCCCCAAAGGATTAAGGTGTTGGTAAGAATGAAACCCCTCTGTAAACAGGCTTTGTTTACATACAATCTGTAATGAAATCCCTTAGGATTCTCACTTAAGGAGGATAATTGACACTACCAGTCACAGTTTTGGAATTTGAGGATGCAAAGAAACCACACTCTCGTCTGCTCTGTAGGAATAGCACCCTATTCTTTTCTTTCTTTTCCCTTTCCTTTTTGAATTTTTGAAGGATTTGGAAAACGTCTATCTTCACCAATCTGACTGTATCAAAGTCTGCATCTCTGTCCCCACACACTTGCAGCCCAAATCTTCAGCTTGTTTCAGGCTGCTGTGTATGGTTTCCTGGTTATGACCTTTCGCCAGCTTTTGAGGCTCTGTATTTTCTAGCAAATCCCAATGTGGCAATTTAGGGAAGGAAGGTGGATGTCAAGGAAGCCACCCCATTTTCTGAAATGGGAATTGAGAACAGTTAAATCTCACAGGCATCCTGCTAAGGTCAGCAGGACTCGGAAACTGGCAGGTTCAGGCAGTGGGAAAATTGTGACAGAGCAGGACTACAGCTGACAGAAAGGCTCCCAGGCCTGGGTGAGCTCCTGAAAAAGTGCTCCAGAACCAGGCAGTAAAAGTGCTCTGTCCCCATGGGTACTTATCGGGAATGATTGTTTTAAGGTCCCTTAAAGAATAAGCACGAGCCAGCAAGGGAAGATTGGAAAATTGCCACAGCTCTTAATCCTTTCCTCCTTTCCTAAAACATAGCTATCAAAACCACAAGTTGATGCTTTTATTTTGTGGGATGAGCCTTTATTGAAATACTTGACATTTAGTTCCTCTGATCATGTAATTTTGTATTTTCGAAGGGACACTGTACTTGGCGTGTGAGTCTCTTGCTGGGTTCTCTAAGCCGTTTTTAAGAAAGAGTCCATGTAAGTATAATACTCAGGCAAAGGCTCAAGCCCAGGCTGCTGGAGGTCAGCACCACAGCCCCATTTGGGAAGTACTGCTTTTGAACATAGTCCATGATAGTTGTTACAGCCAACATAGTCTCTTCACATGTGGGCTGGATCTGGCTAGGGGGGAGAAGAAATCCATAAGTACCATTGTCTCGCAGTTCAAATGTGTAAGAAAGAGGAATGCCAATCATGTGGGTCCAGTCCCGTGAGGAGCCTGAGTTATTGTCTGTGAATTGAGAAAAAAAAAAAGAGGGGAGATATTGTGTTAAGCACAGTTCTTTGAAAATACTTCTTCATGTAAGTTTATACCAGAATCCCTGAACTAAGCAGTAACCATATATCACTGTGACATGGAGAACAGAGTCTCTAGGTGCTGCAATTCTTAATTATACTAAAAGTCTTCCATGGAATTTCCTAAGTCACACAATTCTTCATAAGATGTTATTGTTCAATAACAGGAGATGAGTTTCAGGGATTCTGTGTTTTTTGCATTTTACTCTGTATGGGGTACAAGGTGGATTGACCACTTGTCTGTTCTGGTACTTCATTTCCTACATTGATACTGATTGGCATTTCTATACATAGTTGCCTTTAAGCATAATTTTTGTCAAAGCTGAAAAATTTCTGGCTGCTCCCTGTATCGCTGTTCATTGTCATGGATCTTTTTGATTCCCTATTCAGTATAAGTACAAACCCTGGCAAAATACAGCCCTAGGCAGGGCCAGGTTACCTTACAATGCTTTGGCAATGCAGTAAGTGACTCAGGGACTGGGAGAGACAGACAGTGGAATATGCAAACTGGATGGATTCCAGAGGCAGCTACGTTAGTGTTCTTGCTTAGTCAGAAAATATTTGGTTTACCAGGCAGTCTCTAAGGCACTCTAGTCCTCTTTGTAAAGCCTGTCAACTAGTATCAGCTGTGATGTGGCTATCCAGTCTCTTAGGAACAAGGCTGAAACCAATACATTTCCCACAGAATTGCAAGCAGCTGCTATGTGATAATGTCTGAGGGAGTAACTATAGGCCTGATTGGGATTTTAATTTTTGCTTGACTCCAGTAAAGATAAATAGGAGTTTTGCTGCTGACTTCAGCAGGGTCAGGATGATCTATGACCAATGTCCTTTTGTCTCCTGTGATGTATCCGTGAGGAATCCATGTAGGAACTAGCTTCTGATCAATGCTTCCTTCATTCCTGCAGTCACCTTTCTAACTTACAGTTAGCTTGTATTCAAATGACTGCTGCGTAGATGTTCCACTAAACCAGACCTTTAAATATTACTCAAAGA
The DNA here is from genome assembly GCA_013396755.1 of Sclerurus mexicanus. NCBI lineage: Eukaryota > Metazoa > Chordata > Aves > Passeriformes > Furnariidae > Sclerurus > Sclerurus mexicanus. The sequence continues at coordinate 246,038 of VWZF01005089.1, forward strand.
GGAAACTCAGCAAAACAGTACTTGCTGATACCTGTGACAAAAGAATGTCTCTTCTTTGAAAAAGGGAAAAATCAAAGGGAAACATAAAGAAGCTTACATAAAATTAAAGAGGGTGGTCCTACTTTATAGTTGGTCCCATACTTTCCCTTCAGAGCAGCAGCTGCTTTCTGTCCAACTTGCATCTGGAAATTCAAAATAGCAATAGCATTATCATCACTAGCAGTACCTTTGGCAATTATTTCGAGTGAATCAAAATTTTTGTCTCTTTCAGCTTTATATGATCCGCTCTAAGTTTTAATATTATTACTTCTGGTCTTTAGAGGAACCCATTACAAACATTTGGACAAATTCTTCTTGACTTTTTTTAATGCAAATTATGTTAAAATTTTTTTACATAGTCTGCTGCTAGATAGAGATGCTATTTGCTATGTTGTAAAGCTAGAGGGCTGTACTTTGAAGAATTGAGTCCATGCTGTATAGCACATTGGTACTGACTGCAGCAGTGACTGACCTTACTCTTGTTTTATGGCCGTAGATTCTGTATCCCACCCTCTTTAGAAACTGTGCCATAGGCAAACAAAATGACTACTCCAATGACTCATGAAGTCCAAACCCAAAACACTCACGTTCTTAACTAGTGCTTCAGCTACTGGAATCTTCATAAAAGCACATGTGAATGAACTCAAATCAGAACACTCAGAAACCAAGGGGAGAAGTAACCAAGAAGTAGGTGCTTGCTTTGTTCCCGTTCTCTTGAGAGCACATTTGGAATACCCTTTCTGGACATGGTTATGACAGCCATGTGTATAATGTGCTGGCATCCTAAAGTGCAAACTTGTATGCAGCAAAAAACTGGTGCTCTTCTCCACTTACCTTGCATTACATTAACCTTATCTCTAATAGTTCAGTTTTCCTGGTTTAAGATGAATAATTCAGATTTCTGAGGCAAATAAACCTTACTGATAGTGCACGGAGCAGCAGTTGCTCTGGGAGCCAAAGCTCTGAGTAAGCCCCTCTCTTCTGAAGGAAAAGCAAGAGGGCAAGTAGAGTTGTGCCACATACTACTGTCTGTACTTGCTCTCTCTAAGTGTAGAAGATGAATGTTTTGTCCTACCAGTTCTTTATTGTTACTTGGAGGTTTAGTTGTGGAACCATATGGAGTGAGGATCAGCTGTCCGTAGGAGTGAATTGTTAAATAGCACACAATGTCACTCTTCTTCCTTCTGATAAACTGAGCCACAGCTCTTGTCTCAGGCTCTGATTCTGGTCCAGACCCACAGAAGACATCACTGGTGCAGTTAAAAGAAACACCAATACCTGGAGAGACATAAAACATCAGTTCAGAGGGAACGGAGAAATTTACCTTGGAGTGTTAAAGTATGCGTTTATGTGGGCAAGGAGACTAGACGGCTCAGTGGGTCTTTAACATCATACTCTATTGGTAGCCACTAAAATTTGCTACAAGACTGAAATATTTAATGCACATTTACAGGATGGCTGCAACAAAACCATTGTGACACCACCGCAGTGTACCACCTGCCAGGGAAGCTTTGGAGCCTCCTGGAAATTCACGGCAAACATAAATACTGGCTGTTAAGTGACTAACTCCTAACATTGCTGTCTAGAGCTGATGCTTGCTCCTGCAGTGAATTAGAGGTATAGTTACACAAGCAGCAATTTTCTGCTCACAAAAATAAATGCCAGCTGAAAGTCAATGAGTTAACATTTTTACAAGCCAGAATTTTGTTTCTCCTTGATGACAACAGAATGAGTATTTCTTTCTTATAGGACTTCATAATTTTTTCAGAAACTAGTTTTCCATTTGTACTCATGATCTGATATAGTTCAAACTTACTGCCCCAGGATGAATTGAAGTTTCGGTTCAGATCGGTTCCATAGCAGGTGCCATTCTGATATGGAGAACGGTTTTTCCTCCACAAACGATTCTAAAGAAAATTAACTTGTGTTACATAATAACGACTCAATGATCCACATGACCCAGTGAAAATACAGTGTAAAGACTCCCTTATTTTAGACCTCTGCATTCTAAGTAACTCTCGCACCGTAAAAATATGAATGTGTGTACAAAAGTGATAAAGCTTAGTGGTAGAACAAGACACCTACTACAGCCAGGTTGTCATCTGCCACAAGCCAGCATGCACCCTGTGTGAGCTTCCCAGCTGAATTACTGAGCATCCAAGTGCAGTGTGTGGCATGCCCCAAACCTGCCAGAGGGCAAGCTGGGAGAGAGCAGGATCCACATGGTAGTAGGCTGAGCCTCTTGGGCTGTGCTGAGGTTCTGCATTAAAAGGTGTTTCAACTGGGCTCAAGAGCCTGGAAACATGATGAGAGTGGTTGAAGCACTATCCTCTATATCAGAAAAGGAAGACTATTTGGGAGGGCACACCTATTTCAAAAGAAAATAGCCCAATATTTGACCAATTCTCCTTCTGTCCCATGCAAAGGTGCTAAGACCCATCTGATAGTTGAGATCTTTTGTAATGAATGACTCTTCCAGACTTGCTTAACTCCACAACCAGGCCTTAAGCTGTTATCAAGGAAGTAAGTCCATATATGAATATGAGTCAGCAGTGCCCTGGCAGCCAGGAGGGCCAACCATATCCTGGGGGCATCAGGCAAAGCCTTGCCAGTTGGTTGAGGGAGGGGATTGTCCTGCTCTGCTCTGCACTGGGAAGCGCTCACCTTGAATATTGTGTGCAGTTTTGGGCACTGCAATATAGGAAAGATATTAAGTTGTCAGAGAGCATCGAAGGAAGGGCAATGAAGATGGTGAAGGGCCTTGAGGGGAAGCCATGTGAGAAGCAGCTGAGGTCACTTGGTCTGTTCAGTCTGGAGAAGAGGGGACTGAGGGGAGACCTCACTGCAGTCACAACTTCTTTGTGAGGGGAAGAGGAAGGGCAGGCACTGATCTCTTCTCAGTGGTGACCAGTGACAGGACCTGAGGGAACAGCCTGAAGATGTGTCAGGGGAGGTTTAGGTTGGATATTAGAAAGAGGTTCTTCCCCCAGAGGGTGGCTGGACACTGGACCAGGCTCCCCATGGCACTGGTCATGGCACCAAGGCTGACAGAGTTCAAGCCATATTTGGATGATACTCTCAGGTAGATGGTATGACTCTTGGGGAAGGTCCTGTGTCGGTCCAGGAGCTGGACTCAACGGTCCTTATGGGTCCCTTCCAACTCAGCATATTCTATGATTCTGTGATCTCCAGAAATCTCAAAGCAATTGATCCTGTGGTTTTGTCTTCCCAATGGTCATAACATTTGCTAGGAATTTTTAGCTCTGCAGTCTCAAGTGACTGCTGATTTGCCAGAAGAAACACAACCTCTCTGCCATGAGAGGATTTGTTTTCTGTTTAAATATAATTGCTATGACTAAAAGTAACAAGACATGATGTGCACATCTAACTTTCATTCTAGTTCCTGGATTTTCACTACTTACTGTTTCCCAGGAGTAGATGTAGCCATCAATATTGAGGACTGGCAAGACATAGAGGTCCAAATTCTTCAGAAATCTGCTTATCTTTGGGTCAGATTTGTAATTCTGAAGAATCTAAAAAGAAAAAGTACAGAGCACTGAGCAGATAATTTAGTGGCAATCACTGGAAAGAGCTAGTTTAGAATTATCAGTGGGGAATCACTCACTCCTGGATATCACTATGGTATCCAACACCAACCTGATCTGCAGCTATGTTGAGATAACTGCCTTTTGTCATTAACAAAGTAACAGGATATCCAGTGAGAGTGTACTTCATATGGATACAGTCTTGAGGGTATGAAAGCTGCATGATAGTGTACCTGTGCACTTTCTGCACACATGGAACCTTGCTAGACCATAACTTAGGTTTCTTATTTCAGGAGAACTGTGACTTTGTGATACAGAGAGGCTTGATCCAAAAGCCACTGTGGGAAAAAGAGAGGTTGCTACCAGATTTTGGAAGGCTTTGGAAATAGTTCAGGTGGGGGAATTGGTGTGCTAACTAGTATTGTTCTGTATCTCAAACTGTGTTTGGACTTAAGTCTCCACAGATACCTGTACTATGTACGAATTTTGAGAATCATATTTTAACAGAAAAGCGTAATTCTTGGTGCTGTGATACAGAAGAGAGCTGAAATATCCAAACTGAAATGGGTTTTTTATTATCTAAGTGGAAAAGTGAAGACTCACTTCTTTCACAAACCACTGACAGAAGGCTGGAGAGATCCATTCTCTGGCGTGAATCCCACAGTCCATCCAGATTATCTTTTTGGGTTTATTTGATGGTTGACTGATCTGAGAGATTGTAAAAATGACCATTTAAAAACTGTTACATTACAATAAAATAGCCTAATGCAGTACAGAAAGTAAAGGATGTGCCTTGACATGCCATTGAGCCATCTGAGATTATTATTATTATTATTATCATTATTACAGACATCATTATGACATGCTTTCCTTCCTAATAACCTCATCTCTGTAGCATCATAAGGCATCAGCTTTAAAGTGTCTGTTGAGCGAAGTGTCAATAGAAGAGTTAATAGAACATTTTCTTTTCTTTTTTTTCCCTTTTTCATTTGTATTAGTCATTCACAGGTGTGGTTGTTCTTAGCTGGAGATTTTTTTATTTTTTTTTTAAGGGGAAGCACAAAAAGGCAGAGAATCTAATTTTACTCAGTGATAAGAGCAGATTAGACAATAACTAAACCAAATATTAAGACTACAGTTTTTACTAGTGTGCCCAATAAAAAATGTCATGGAATACTCCTAGCAGAAAGGTTATATGCTGTAAAAACTAAGAAAAATAACAAACCAAAAGTTTTTATCCTTGCACAACTATTGCCAAGCTAGTTTCAGCTTGATTTGTATTTCTAAACAAGACTTCAGTTAAATTTGTTGTTTTCACTACACAATAGCAATAGCAAGCTTATGGTGATAGTGTATATCAAAGTTGGCAAATCTTACTGTACTGTGGAGGAGTAAAACCATCTCCTGTTATTTCAGTGAATTAGGATGAGCACTATCTTGGGAACTATCTGAATCCTGTCTTCTCCTGTGTACTTCTTTGTTAAGATACCTTTTATTATTAAGGGGAAGTTCCTCCCTTACCTGTAGATAATACATTGGTCGATTCTCAAATGTCATCCCCAGTAAGTGTTGAGTGACCAGCTCACTGTAGTTTTGCTGGATCTGAGTCATCCATTGGTAAATCTGAAAATGTTACAGAGAATTTTTGGTCTAAAGTGGGAGTTTCCCTCTCTTTCCCACCTCCATTTCCAGATTAAAACATTTTCTTTTGTTTAGACAAGCAACATTTTCCTTGTAGTCTATTGCAATCTGTGATGTCACTTACACTCCCAGGAAGGTCTTTCACATGCTCCTGCCAAAGGCGTGGTCATATCTCACTGAGTGTTAAAAGAGGACATCACTGCAATACAACACAGATACTCCATTCTGCATCTCGGTCAACATGCCCGTCTTATTGGGCATCTTCCCGTTGAGTTCACCAAACACGAAGCCACACCATCAAATCTTCAAAACAGTGTTACAGTCTCTTCCCTATCAGTACTGATTTTCCACATCTGAGCTCGGCAGCAGTCATCCCCCATGGGTAGTTCAAACAGAATATACAAGAGGGTTGACTCCATTCTCTTAATTTTATTATGCAAGCTAGGGGTAAGAACACCACCATGCTCTGCTTTTGCCCAGGTTTACCCACTCATCTGTGAAACATAACACCAAGAAATCTTCACTGCCCACCCTTATGACATTATACTCTCCTGAAGTATCAAAAACTTCTCTTAAATCACTTCTTTCTAGAGGTCTCCCATTGTTCACCTCTTCTTCCTCTGGGATTTCAGAGTCCACATAATCATTGCACTTCACATTTGGCTCAGCATCAAACAAACTGGGGTTTAAATGAATAAAAGCTAGAGATAATGATACAGCATAACAGGGTAGAAAGGTAGCAAACCAATCAACTGAAGCCCAGAATATCATCTGCAAAACAGTCTGGCTGCTTCACACAGAGCATTTAGGTTTTAGTCACTGAGGAACTGAGGATTTAATCAAAATCAACGAGAAATCCATGTTCAGTTCAACCAGACCAAGAATCTAGTCAAAGAGTAAGGACTGATTGTTAGAAAAGAAGAAAGCCACTGACTTTGTGTGAGCTTTCTGCAAGCACAGTTGCCTGCTGCGGCCTTTACAAAACATAAACAACAAGCAGACTGGGATTCCTCTTTACCTCTTTCATTGGATGATATTGGGTGTAGACATAACCCTCTCGGCCCTGGCCCTGGCTGCTCCTCTCCCTTGGCATGCTCTTATCCACAAGGTCCTGCACATCAGGTATTAGAACTCTGAGGGGAGGGGAAGGGGAAGACAGAAAAGAAAACAGTCCCTAACAGTTACTGCAGAACTCTTGTGGTGGGTACATTGTACATTACATCAGCAAATGAAATTATTTAGTCTCTTACGTTGTGGATTGCCTGGCAAAATCATTGCCTTCAGCATTATGGTTACTTTCATGCAAGATAAAATTCAGAGTGTTGAGATTTTTCACTGGGTTTTAACAATACCATAATAATTTTTACCAGATTTTTTTTAAGTTGTCAATTTTCTACCAAAATAATTAAAATTTCAATATTTTTCTTCACCACTTCTATTTCTGAGCAAAACTCTGGAAATACCGCCTTTTGTGAAAAGGAAGGGAAAGAGATAAATTTGAGATTAGTGTTTCATTGTATTTTATTGTATTGTATTGTATTTTATTGAGACATTTTCAATTTGGAAAGACTTCACAGAAATACTCATTGCAATTGGCAAAAATCGGAATGAACACCTTATTTTCTTCAAATAGCTCTTTCTGCTTTTTAGCTACAAAATTTGCTATATTTGTAATTAGTACAACACAGGTGCAATTCCATGATCCAGGGAGTCAATAAAACCTTTTCCTTGGGTTCGGAGGACTTTGGATCACGGGCTGTCCTTTGTCACTGCAATCAACCCCTTGTAAAACTGCTACAAATCTGTGCTATTGTAAATGCTTGCGATAAGACAATTGCAAAGGTAGCTTAAACACTGTTGATCTCAAATGCTGTAAGGGCTAATAGGCTTTTCTGCTGACAGTAGCACTGGTCGGCATTTCTGGAAACTGCACATAAGAAATTTTTAAGCGTAGTTACAGCTGACTTTACTCTGAGCTTTGATGTTTATTCACATCTAAACTTCAAACTAAAATTCAGGCAGTGCAAATTCCCATGAACTGAACCCACACACACAAAATGCCTTATCAGTGCTCTGGAGAATTGAAATCCCAGAGTCTGACACAGTCAGAATATTGATGTCCTGATTATAATTTGTCATTTATGTCTCTATCATTATATACCTGACTGTCATGCTACCTTCCTTGCATGTCAACTGCCTTCTAAAAGGTGGGTCCTGCTTTGAATCTGTTATAGGAACTTTAACATGGTCGTACTCATCTCAACCCCTTTGCAATTTCAGCTTGACTCTTAATTACTCATCTCTTTCTTTAGAACCCTGGGTGCAGTGGGTACTATTCTGGCCCCCGTCCAAAGAAAAACAAAGTTAAGCTGCTAATTTCAGTACAGTCTTTAAATTTCCACTAGAATCAGTCGAAGCCATTAGAAAATGAAGAGTCTTGATAAAAATAACAGGTTAAATATCTTCTGGAATGTTGTCTAAGTCCTGAATACCTGAACTTGATGCTAGATCATTTGTACTGGCTCCAGCCTCATATCTCTTCATCTCTGGTTGTCAAGGCATCACACTTACTAAAAGAACTCGTCAGACAAGATGCAAGATGTCAAGATCAGCTTTAACTCAAAACAGCTTTGAAGTGGTACCAATTGTCCTTAGACTTATCTTTGATTGGTAAATGTCACTGTATGTCCATAGGCCATTTGTCATCAGCCCTGCATGACTGTAGGATTGTTTATATTAAGTATAGCTAAATTAAATTAGCTACTGCTTTCCTGAAAGAGTCAGTTCCGAATGAGAACGGGACTGTGTGAGGAATAGATGTTGTTTAATCCCATTTGGCTTTATAAACACTCTTTGTATCTGCATTAGATCTTCTGGTTGGAGGTAGAAGCATGGCAATTAGTGAAGACATGTGGCTGGGTAGGTGTGATAAAGCATCATGGGCCATTTGCAGGTCCTGCCTCCCAACTGTGTGCACAGTGGGCAGCTGCCATTGGGATTTTTGTCCCAGGCTGGGATGTCTCTTTGCCTGGATGATGCCAGGAAATTCTTACCAGCCTGGTGGTGGGGTTAGGGATAGGAAACTGCAGCTTTGAAGAAACGAGCTGAAAATTCATTTTGAAAGGGCTCTTCTTCAGACCACAGGAGTAACAAACGACAGGAAAGGGAAAAGGAGAGGAAGAGACTGCTTCTCTGCAGTGACACTGATTAAACCTTTGGGATCTCCAAAACAGGGAGCACCCTGCATTCAAATATCTATGTTTCCCAAGAGCAAAGCATGCTCCTATAAATAGTGGTAGTACCAAGTTTGGTTTCTTGATTTTAGACTAAAAAACTGAGTCATACATCCAAGTACCATCCTCTGCCACTGAGAAAGCAACAGCAGGAAACAAGAAAGACTGGGCTGTCTCAGGTCCCAGCTCCAAATTCACAGTCCAGGATAGCTGGAAAGTGAATAAATAGGGCATAGGGAAATGTGCTTTTAAAATTCAAAGGTTGTATAATATCTGTGCATTTGGCTAGTCGAGGTAAGTTGGAGGCATTTGGAACAAAGTTTGGGTCCTATTGCCAGTACTTGCCAACTGTTTATTGGAAAGGACTGGGTCCTTTTGTGATACCAAGGAAGATTGTCAGAGCCTGCCTTTTCCATCAGGATATTAGAGGCTGTACCTGTAAGAGATCATGTGCTGATCTAAGCTGTGTTTCACCTCCGGCAGCAGAGTGGCTGGGACCCTTATGTGCAGCTCTTTTCCAGCCCTGATGTCTTCAGGCATCTGGGGCTTCCACAAGTCCAGCTGTGCAGAGAAGAAAAAATTGCACAAGTGAAGCTTTGTCTTCTGAATGAGAAAATTTATTTAACATAGAGTAGCTGCATATCAATAAGTGAAAGAAGTTTTCCTTCAAATGTTCCCCATAACTCTCCAGTCATCTGTTTCTATTGACTCAGGCACCAGTGATAAGAAGCAACACCTTCAGAGAGCCATACAAGGAAAGTAACTTCTTCACATAAATTCCTTCAGATAGTAGAAGGGCAATTCCATCCTACACTAAGACAATAAAAAAGTTATGTACAGCTTTTTCAAGCTTACTTAAATCTTAATTTCTGTCCAAAGCTACATGCATACGTGTTCTACAGCCCAAGACCGAGCTCTACTTTCTGGGCATGTGTGGTTATTCTTACTCACCAGTAAAGTACTGCAAAGAAGCTGAAGATGCTGGACTTGCTGAATTGATTCTGGCACAATATTCAAAACCTGATCCCTGGAAATTCAACAGAGAAACAAGATGAGTTTTAATGTGTGTTAAAGTATCCATGATTTCATAAGTCAAAAGGAGATGTTTTGTTATGCAGAAGGAAGATGGAGCATGTAACTGAGTGCTGTTCCCACAAAAACATGTCTGAGTGATGAATTCCTAGAATGCTTTAGCTGCAAAAAGGACTAAGCGATGTGAGCTTTCTGTCACTGGAGCATTAGCCACTCTGGGTTTCTGCCAGTGGCAATCCTTTATTCACCACACCAGCTTCACTGAAGCCAACTGCTCACATGAGCCCTGGTGTGTGTTTCTGCCTTCACAGGACCAGGGCCAAAATGAGAGCACTGATAATATATGATAAAATATTTATTTGCTAAGATGTCACCTTTTTGTTCTCTCATTTGGAATTTGTACAATTATTCCAGATTGACTGGGTGCTTGGCTGATCTATTTCAGCATGCAAAAACATTAGATAGTCAAGATAAATGAACATTGCTATAAGCTTGACATGTCCAGAAACTGCTTGTCATGAAAATAGCCAATTTATTCCACAAATAGTGAATATTGTGGTCTCCAGAACTGCATATTCTTACTTAATTCACAGGAAATAAAAATTTCTGGTACAGGATTGATAATTTTTTATTTCTGGAAAAGACACACAGATCCAGTGTCTTAGAATTTATTTTCATGAAGCCCCATGAAACTTTCATTTCCTGCAGGCTTAATCCAGTAAAAATATTGAAAATTTACAAAGAACAAATTAAAATGGTTGGAAATGCAGAAAACCCCCAGATCTGTATGTTCCGTTTAAAAAGTCCTTGTAATTATTTTCCTTTTTTTTTCCCCAGTGTTCATTCCGATGGGCTTTCCCGGACTGATAGCAAGTGTGAGGGTTCTAATGAAAGGGTTTCACAGTGAGGAATGGATGATGATGACTACATTACATTACTCCGAGGTGACACAGCAGTTATCCACTACTGCTGTGATAGAATGGGGTATCCTAGAAAGGTACCTATTTATTAGCAGCCAACAGCTACTGCTTCACAGTCTCATTTAGTGGCTTCAATGGGCCTTGAGCCTTTACAGGACAAGCACAAAAAAAGGGACATTTTACATTTTAAAGCTTTTGTAACAGAAATTCATATTGCAAAACCCTTGTGTGGCTTTTTGTTAAAGCCATGGTCATTACAGTCATTAATACACTCTCACCACCTGAACTGCAAATGCCATCATTTGTCCTTCCCCACAGAAATGTACAATCAGCTTAATAGACATGCAAATAGAATTCACTATTCACTCACTGTATCCCCAGAGAAATAGGAGGGTTTGTGTTATTTTAACATCTCTCTTCAAAATACCAACTTTCTTGATAGAGAACTTGATAGCTAAAATGGGCAGTTTACCACTGGTTCTAGAGTTGCTGTTAACCCTTGTCTTTGGGGCAAAATGGTTACATTTCCATTGCTTAGGATTGGTACAACAGCCATGATATCTTTGTAATAAACCTTGTAGATGCAGGGTAAACAACTTTGTGAGCAGAATAAACACCTCAGACGCAGTTCAGAGTTTATTCTCTCTAAATGCCTGGGCTTGCTTTGCTCTTTGTCTATCAGAAAGGAAAACAATATCCTATAATATCTTTCTATTCTCTTTGACATTATGTCTTAATTACACCAAATCAGAGAAATTCCAGACAGTCAGATTGCTGCCAGATGGCCAGCTCTTATTTACTGATAAACTTTTCACAATAGCCAGTGTGGAGGCAAGTCACTTTTAATAGTAAACTAAGATTAGAAAGCACATATCGTTTATGATTATGGAGTAAGTTTCTCAGTGGAGAAGTGCAAAGTCAGCCCTTGTGACCACATGAGAACTACAGTTTTTAAAATGCTAGTTAAGCTTTCTTACCAAAATAAAGGGCTGTTCTCAGCACTAGCTGTGTTTCCTTGGGTGCTCTTATATTGGATTTTTCACTGAAGTTGTTGAACAGAGCAAATGACAATAAAAATGAGGTTTACTAATAATTTCATCTCTGTACAGGTGCTGCCCACCCAAAGTCACACTGACCATTCAATACTTGATTTTATATTCCATTCAAGTACTCAATAGGTTCAGTCCTGGACAGTAACTAGGAACAAAAATTAACACTACATCTTCAAGGGTCTGTTGAATTCTGTTCACTGACATCAACAGCGTGACTGCTTCCCTAGTACAAATCTGAAGACTACATGTTATCCAAGGGAAATAACCCATTTTAAGTAGTGACTCTGTGTGCTCTGCTAGGTGATTTTCCAGGAGAGCTGCTGAATGGTTATACTAGGAAGGAACTTACTTGCTGTAGGTATGGCTTGGTTTTCTGTCCTTTTTATAACTATATTCTGGGAACAAAATTAGTCTAGAAGCATTCAGAACTGGACCACTTTCTCTGTTTACTTTAGCAAATTAGCTGTATAAACTTATATGTGGACAGTGGCCTCCACACTGTGCTTGTCCCCTTCCTGCAAATCCCAGCTGCCACAATGGCAGAGTGACCTCATTCCTTGGAAACTGGGGATGAATGAAACAAAAACAGCTTAGGCAAACAGCATAATTTTACATCACTCATTTTCTGAAGAAGTGGAACCGAGAAGGGAAAATACAGCAAAACTAGAGATTTCATAATTTTCAAAAACATTCATTAGTTAAAAAAAAATGTGATAATCTCACTCTCTGAGTGAAGATTGTCTGGAACAACTCCCTTAGCATTTTTTGGTAATTGTTACAGGTTTCCAACAGGGCTCCACTATCTTTTTCATGTAACCTGTCTTTTATTAATAGATACAATTTTGCTCAGTCATCCTCCTCGCTTTACACTTATAAAAGACATTTTATTCCTACAACATCTGTTTTCTGAGTTCATTGTGAAAGAGGTTAAGCCAAATGAATTTCAGCTAATGGAAGCAGAGTATCCTGAGATGCATTTGAGGGCCATTCTGTGCCTCCTACTGCTGTTATATCTTTGTTGCCTTGGATATGGTCCACTCATTCTTCATTTCTCATGTTTAATATTTTCTTTACAAATCTTACAGCTTAGTAAACCTGTCTCTAGGTTTTCAGCTCATAATTGTTATTGTTCTTATGCAGTTCCTGGGAATTTCACTCCATGCACAATTCTTCATGATACCCCATTCACACTTACCTGTCATATTGCAATTTCAAGCTGAGTTTTCCAGGAATTAGCATTCCCAGAGAAAAGATGATCCCAAGAGAAAGCCACATCTTTAGCAACACAGTGCAGGACTAGAGAGGAGGAGGATAGATCTGGACCGAACACTTGATTTGTACAATTATAATACATATTTAACTAGACTTACCCTGGAAGGCAAACTGCCCTTGTTGAATCATTAACTTCTCTTGTAAGTAGTTCTACTTTTTCTTAATTCTTAACGTTCTATTCCACACCCCAAAACACAATTAGCAACATTCTCATGGAAACACTTTTTCTAAGAAGTAAGAAGATTTTTATTTAAGTCACCTTTCTATTTTTAAAAATATTACATGACAAAATCATTAGTAATTGGAGAAAGTGTTACCTGCAAGATCCCCCATGGCAACTAGTGAAGATCAGTTTATGAAAATCATGGGGGTAAGGAAGAACAAAAGAACAATGGTAAAACAAGTTCCATCTTTGCTCTCTTTCTTCTTGTGTTGTCTTTATGGAACACTTCTTTGACTTTTTAACTGCAATTCTGCCACCTAACTAAAAAGAGGGCATGAAAGAATAGACAACACTCCTGTAAAAGGGAAAGATGGGGACATCAGTGTCTCACCTTAACCAATTTAATTTGGACCAGATCAATCTCTGTCCAGAGACTAACAACTCCACACTGCCAAAAAGAGTGTCTCTTTGTTACACACTCAAAACAGTGGGCTGGTTACTATCTGAAATATTTAATTTCTTGTTTAGCTTATACATCAAGAGTAAACAGACACATAGCACAGTTCTTCAAAAAGAAACTGTTTCACTCATCTCTCTTGGATTAAAGCTATCTCATGGTGATTTTTTGAAGAAAACTGCATGGATTTTTGGGCAAAGAGAGTCCAGCAATCACTTTGTTTGTGTACTCGTGCAATGAACATGATACCATACTATAATCATGGGATCTTTGTAAATCCTCATTGAAGTAGAGAGTTTATTTTGTGGTGAAAGCATTACTCCTATAATGCCAAATAGTTATGAAGATAGATAAGGTCGCTTTTCTTAATAATCATAGAATTCACAAGAAATGACAGTTGCTTGCTAGGTCCTTCATTCAGATTCCTTTGAAGGCTAGTTGATTTTAATGAGCTTTAGATGAAAGTCCTGTGCAAATAATCATGGATGTTCCTCTGATTTAAGAAATGCACTTGTTTTAGGTGTTCAGCAGAAGATTTGTTCATAAAAGACAATACCTAATTTTGTACTTGTGTTGAGCTTGCAAGCAGCACTGCTGAGTTCAGAATAAAGGCCATTAGAGACATTTTTCTGCCACCAATGCAAAAAAATATCTTGGGATGAACAGTTAACTTCAACAAGCCTATTGCCCTCTTGGGCATAAATAATGTCTCTCTCAGTAATAAAGTCTGTTCTTTGGTCAGGTTCTTACTGGCAGCTGCTTATCTTTCTAGTAAATGTGGAAGGCAGCTTAATCCATTTATTCCCTCCTTGAAAACCATGTTCAAAAAGGCGTGGGACTTTCTGGGGAGAGGAAAGGTCATAAACATGTGGCACAAACATGCCACATGAAATCACGTGTGTCCTTTCTTTCAAACAAGTTTACTTTGCACTGCTTCCATATATTCTTCTCAGAGCTTCAGAGCGTTTCTTTCAGCATCAGTTTGGCCTCTCAACTGCCCTGTTAGAGAAGCAAATATTATTTCCACTACTTAAAAGATTAAGAAAAAAGGGGAGAAAAGTGGCTCCCCAAGGTGACATAGGAACACTGCTGCAGAGCCAAGAATAGAATTCAGATCTCCTGACTCTCTGTCTGGTGCTTCCTTAAATATATGACCATCTGCTCTCCTGCTGGAAGTATAGATACTATATGCTGACTCCAACAAGCTGGCTGCTAAGCCTGTTAGTTTATCCTCTTTCTATCCCATACTGATATCATCTCAAGCTAAGCTTTTGGCCTGGAGTCAAAGTGATTTCCAGTGTTTGAATGATTCGACCTGCTTGTTATTGTTTTAACCTTGCACCACACATATGCTCAGCTATTTGTGACTTATCTGCATACAGTCTGTGTAGGAACAGCCGCAAGCTAGAAGTGTCTTGTTTAAAGATTCCATACCGAAGCACACCACATGTTTTAAACAACTATCATGTAACAGTGGGTTTGATCCTGGTAGCTGCCAGCACCCAGATTTCCTACTGAGCTGCATGTAACTTGCAAGGACAAAGAGCTTATTAAAAAGACAAAAAAAATGTACACACTGCTGTTTCTCCACAAACATCAGTTCATCATGTTAAGCTTTCTGAGTTAACAGCTAAATCCCACACTGACTCCATCTGAACTGAAAGCCTAACGGAACTATATGGAATTCAGCACGATCAACATTTTTGATTTTGAGAAAATCATCCTCCAGTAAATCTCCTCTCATTGCTGCAGAAAACTCACAGTATGTGTCCAAAACAGAATCATCACTCAATAGGGTCAAAGCAGTATCATGCTGACTAATGTGCCTTAAATCCCAGTCTTCTGCCCCACTGAAGAGGGGAATAGATAATTCAGCTGTTTTACTAAAATATCCTCTGGTTTTCACTGTAGCTTGACTTGGAGGAAGCACAATAAATTGACAGTTCTCTTTCCCATTGTCTTGTCAGAGTAGATAGCATATTCTATAGGTATGGTCTTTTTCTATGAGTATTAAAGATACTTCTGTTTTTTCTGAGCAATGTTCAAAATATTCGGATTCATTCTAGAAGATTAAACACGTGGTTGTAATTCTAGAGCATAAGTATATTCAGCAATATGTTGTGTGGTCTGCAGTGTGAATCATTGTTCCTCTCAGTATTCCAAGTCTTCAGCTTTGTTAGAGAAAGGTTTTACTGGAAGCCTCTGGACTCCACTGTGATTTGACAGTGCTAACTGTTCTCAAACCTCATTAACTCCAGCAACAATCCTAGCATAAATGGGAGTACACTGGAAACTATGAGTTACAGTTCTGTTCTAGAGTCACCTTGCTGAGATTTCCTTGTTCTCTCTCTTTCTCTAACATTACCCTGAGAACACCCCATCAACTTTACATTTGACATTTAAAAACAGTCACAAACCAGAAAATTACAGACAACATACACTAGATTAGAATTACATTACTAGCAAACCTTAAAATTAGCTTCATTAAGCCAAAGTTGAACATCCTGCAGAGATCATGAAGTGACACAAGATACATAAGTTTTGGCTTAGTGGAACTAATTCAACGATTGGCACATGATCTGGTAATTTCAAGAGGTACGCATTTACTAATACTTTCAAGTATTAGATTTTACAGCATTTATACACATGCCTACTCATGTATTTGAGTACCACCGTAAATACAAGTGTGTAGTGTCAGTGTGGGAAATAACACCTGCCTTTTCTCCACAAATCTTATGATACAGCTTTTAGGCAGCTTTATTATCAGAGAGGAGCTTCAAGCACCCATTCAACAAGCAGTTCCTTATGGAAGCAGGTTGACAAAATCTGTATTGGTTTAATTAGACTGGCAGAGCAACTTCCTCAGACACCATTTTCTTTAACCAGGAAAGAAAAATATCATTATTGTATTGTCTTTCCTTAACAACAAGCGGCCTGAGTGGTTATTTTTACTTCATCTTTTAGATAGCAAAATATCACCGCTAAGGACCTTGAGCTTTAGCATAGTCTGAATCCAAAGTGGTATTTATCACCCCTAACAAACATTTTTGGTTCAGTCTAGGAGTTAAGGGTGATCGCATTTACAAGGAGTTGTGCACAAAATCCTACAGTCCTTTCATAAACACAAGTCCTATGGCAAATTTGTCTGCATAAGGATTGTGCAATTTAACTTTAAAAAATATTAGTAGTATATTTCAGGTGCAATGGTAAATTGCTGAACCCAAAGTCCATACATACAAGCTGCAAAATATTGCCCTTGTAGTTTGATCAAAGGAAAGACTCAATTTGCTCATAGATTTTAATGTGCCTGAATCCACTATCACAAAACCCAGTTATTTTTTCTCACTCAGCTTCTCCAGTCCTGAAAGCTTCCCTTTAAAAGAATACCTTCTGATGATATGATTAGAACTTACGATTTCAAAGGTATTGCTCTGGGGGGAAAGGATTTTAAGAAGTGTTTGATCCTGTACTGAAGTTCTGAGTGGGCAAGAATTAGGCAAGAATCCCCGATTTTGTGAAAAAATAAAACTTCTTGTAATGCTTTAGCTGTCAAAGTAATACACTTTTAATTAGGCCTTTTTAAAGAAGATGTTATGTAACATTAAAGGTCTGGCTTGTATTTTTAAATAAAATAAATCCCTTTGTATGTAAATAAATTAGTATAATTTTATTGCTACTAGCAGAACTGTAAAGGGCAGCCCATAAGTCTTTATTATTGCTTAGTGGTTAAAAAACAGGTTTACTGCACTGTATCCTAGAATAACCAACATGATTTTTAATGAGTTCTATTACAAGAACTAAAATATTTTACAATTAGATGCCAATATGGTTGCACACAATTCCTTAGACCCAAACAATATACACTGTATATAAAGTAATTAGCTTTTGCAACTATAAAACATATTCATATTAACCTTTGTCTTCTCCTCTATCAACAATGACACACACACTTAGCTTTCTGTTCAGTGACAGCATCACTGAGTGTAATAACTGTGGTTTGCATGCATGCAGTCATGTGCGTCCATGCAAGGTGAGCAATGCTCCAAACCCCTCTGCCACTCTCACAATCTGTTAAAAATGCTTATGATGTCCCTGAGGAATCTCAGAGATTATTAAGGAAACCATAGTACCCAACAAAAGATTTCAAAGCAGTTCTCGTCTGAGCCAAGTAAGTTCATTCCACATAACTTGTAAGCCAGGTTTGAAGTGTGATGTATACCTATGGGTGTGACATGCAATGGAAATAACTTGTATTTTGGTGTCTGATTTTGTTATAAATAATTGCTAATAGTATCTGAGGAAGGGACTGGGTAGTGTCACTTTGAAGTGCTTGTTTTGACAGGGCTGGGTAGGTTTGCAGTAAGGCTGTAGACATGGTTTGCATTGGTCACAAGTCATGGGGTTCTCCAGCAAAGGAAGCCAAGGCTTTCTCCACTCTCATGTCTGAACTGTTCCTACTCTTTGTACAAGAAGTAGATCTGAAACATCAGCCAGCTCTGCCTGGGAGAGCTTACAAATCCAAGCAACTCAACATGGGGTTGTTCCCATAATACAGACAGGGAACACAGACACCTGGCTGTGCTGGAACTGTGCCCCTGCTGCCAAACAAGGCATTCCTTTGAGTCATGTACTACCAAGATGGGTGTGGAACAACAGGAATCTGGTTGTGCCCCAGGGTCCTCCTGAGTGACTTTCCTGTGAGCAGACAGTTAAGCAATGGCAAGCAGGAAGCTGAACTCAGATTCCCCATGTCTCTGACTACTACCTTAGTGTCAGAGAATTTTATCTCTGTTCAGAGAGTGTGGTTTTGATACCTTCATTCTTGTTCTCTTTTTACCTCCTTCAACTACTGAGTTATTAGATTCAGCAGATGAATGTCAAACCTACTACCCGCATTGGAAAGTTTGGAAAGTTCTTTTTTTTTTTATTCTGCATCAGCAGAAATTGAACCAACTTTCATCCTCCTCAGTACTACTTTTTGGGGCAATTACTGCCTACTGCGAAGAAAGTCTCTTGCTGACAGCAGTGAGGGATTCACCATTTTGTACTGTTCCTTGAGCATAGATTGATATGGAGAAAATCTCCAAACACACATGCCCACACATATTTTTGTCTACTTAACTTTTCAGATCTCCATTGTTTTCCTTACATTTATACAGAAGTGACCCAGACTGAAGATTCATTTAGAAGATGGTGTATCCCTGGGACAAACCCCTCCTTGACAAAATGGAGCATATTCTAAACCAAGAGATACAAATGCATCAGCAATCTTTGCTCTCATCTTGCCCTGTACACTGTGGTGTGCAAGGGGTGTAAGTTACTTTTGTATTTTCTGGAGAATTCTGTGTGTCTGGGAACTGTTTGTGGCTCTGAAAAAGCTAATAACTAACTGCTGAGCCATTACAAAGGGCAAGTGACAATCCAGTATTGGTCTTCAATATGTACATTTTAAAAGATTAAAGAAGTCTTTTATCATGTGAATAACATTTTAAATGTGGGCTCTGTGCTTGATCTCCCCTCCCTCCATAGCTACTGTGTGTAGTAACTTCTAAACATACAAATGTTTATATAATCTCCTCCACAACAGGCCATTGTGTATTTCCTAAATCACATTTCACCTGTGTCAGCACAAGTCAAGACTTCAGTGAAAATTTTCACCACTGACACCATCCTCTGTGCAGTCAGAGGCCGATTCACCAGCTCCTCCCCACTGCAGAAGGAGAAGACTGAACTCAACAGTTCAAGTTTCTTCCTTTGAAGCTGTGGAGCCACTGCCTCAGCTGGTGTATGTTTGCTGTAGTGCCCTGACTAATCTGGACCAGCTGATGAGCCACTCCCCCTTTCCCCACACAGTTCCACCTGTCTAATGCGTGGTGGAGTACAGGTGATATCTTACATGCAGCAGAATCTGTACCATGAAAATCAAATGGGTAAATACAGAAGATTTACTAAGTGCCCTTGTGTACTAAGAACAAATTATGACACATACTCAAGAATGAAGAGTGGCCAAGAATTACTGCCCCTGTCTGGAGGCATGAATAGAGTCCCTCACCTATAGCTGTGAAAATAAATTCTCCTGTTTATAAAAAATTGCATGTTGCTTCATAAAGCAAGAGCATGTCTGGGTTTTAATAGGTGCCATGGCAACAATGTTACTGGAGTATGCACAGGAGCACTTTTGGAGGGAGAGAACCTGGTGAAACGAAAAGCTCACTGCTCTGTGGACCCAAGGACTTTTGCTGCAGACACAAATACAGATTCTCCTTCTTCATGTTCCTGGGTGGCTGATTACAGTTGCCACCACAACCATGCTTTCACTTTATACTGTTATTGTCCAAAAATAATGAAAAAAGGGGGGAAATCTGCTACAACTAGGAGGACTGATTTTAATCAGAGTTCCATTATATTTGTATCAGTCAAAAAGGGCGAACAATGCAGAACTACTACAACCCCAGTGGTTACCAGCTAAAAACCAGAACCACAGGATTCATACTCAGTAAAACCCATGCTTAAGTACCATGGTCACTTTAAAAGTATGCATGCCACAACCAGCAGATAACCATGGCTCTGGTTGTTTTTGTTCTGAAATAACTAATTTCAGCCCATTTCACCTAGGGGTGAATACTCCCCCTTTTTTGAGCTCTACAAAACACCTGCAATTCTATTTTCATTGAGATATTCTAGTGTCAGTACAGAGGTATTGAAACTAGAACCTCATTCACGCAAACTTACGTGCTCTGAGATTTGTGTTCAAAGAGAATAACTTATCATTAACAAATGGCAATATAAAATCATGCTTACTGCAATAAGCAGGGGGAGAAAAAGCACATTAGAAGGAAGTCTTAGTATTTTCTTCACTTTAGCAATTAACCACAACCACATCTCTAGGTATTCAGATACAAAGCATTACTCAACCTCTTGCCTACACAGAAACAGTTGCAATACTTGAGAAAGAGACTTTAATTCTCTAAAATCTGAGCTCCACTTTATTTAGAATCTGGTTTCTTAACAAAACCCAAACTCTTTCAATGTACTTTTAGTCCCTCTTTGCCAGTCACTTTTGAATATTTTGACCATCTTGAGAACAAAGTGGAAGTTTTAAAGAGAGTTTCTGGATGTTTTTTGTGAATGAGTGGCTGGAATATTTCATACCCTGAGAAGGCTGGAGTTAGGGCTCAAAAATGGTTTTAGATAAGGAAATCCAAGCTAAAGAGAGCTGCAGATCATCGTCTGCTTATGGAGACAGTTTGTTTTTCCAAACAGTCAGTGTTCTCATTCTGCATTACTTCACAAACTTTGTTTTGTTTTTGCTCAGATGGTACTAGTTTATTTTCTGTTCATGCAAGAACCTTCCTGACCCTTGCAACCCACTTTTTCTGCCTTCCTGTTTCTTGCTCTCATTTTAGACCTGTTCACACATCCTGCAATGCTTAACATGATCCTTGGGCCAGTGAAGTTTGCTATATACCTTACATTTGTAAATCCTTCTCTCCGTGTTTTCTTTTTGATTTTGTGATATATGACAACAATCTAACCTTGTCACCCTTTGGTATGTGGATAGCCTTCAGATGACCTGGAGGTTTCACAGGATGAACAGTATATGTATTATTCTCAAGGAAAAATTTACCATATCAGCCAGCTTTATAATGGCATTTTACTGTTTTATAATAAGATAAGATTTATGAATCAAAAACTTCCTAACAGGAAACAGTATGTAAAAACCAGGAATCATAAAAGGCAGTATCTGTTTCTTTGAGATTAGAAGGACAAATACTGAAGTCCATATTTCAGAGCTCAGAATGAAGGAAAAATTGGTATGCTTCCACTTTTCAGACTTCTTTGTGACCCAGGAATAAAATATGCTTCTTTCATACAAGAGTCTGATGAAATATATGGTTGCTTTCTGCAGCTGAGTCCACTGTCTTTAAGTCATAGCTATATAATTACTCTAAGCCCTATACTTGCTTTAACAAGCCTCCAATTCACTGAAAATCCTTCCCTGCTTCAGCAATTTAGTTTACTTAATAAATTACCTATTTTCAATTCACAGTGAGTTGGGGACCTTGACCTTGATATGGGTTGGACATACCCCTGAATTACCTTTAGTCAGTCAAACACCACAGCAGATGTCTGGGTTCCATCCATTGGTAAGATACACCCATGGGCTATATGAAATAAAGCCACATTAAGCTTCTTTGTTCCTCACTCTTCATTGAGAAAAAATTTCCAGCCATTGCACTTACAGAGTGTTCCAAGTACGAATAAAAGTTAGAAACACATGTTCCTGAGTCTGCAGGCAAACCGAAGATGATAGAGAAAGATGCAGCTTGCATCTCCAGTTACCCTCACTGGCAGGTCAGCTAAAAACATCTATTTTGTATCTGCTTTGCTTTAAAAAGGGGATTTTGCACCTTTCACACCACACAATGGCAATCCCCATAAGCACAGGAGCAAAATAATTATTGTTGATCTTCATTGTGAGTTTCCCATTAAATTTAATAATGATTCAGGAGAGGAGAATGGTATTCTAAATACAGATTGTAATGCACACAACAGGGGACTAGATCTCCATTACATTAATTAGACACCTGAAAAAAACTGGCTTTACTTTCAGCAGACTAGCTTTTTAGCATATGTAAAGATTCAAGAAACCCAGAGCTCTGAAATCTCTGGCAGTAGCTACATAGTCCTTGGAACTATGAATCAGCATAGATGACATAGGAACAACACAAGTTATTGAGAAAGCATAAAGCAAGACATTTTAGTAAGCACAGTGATCATTATGGCAGACTGCTATACTTCCATGCTGCTTGTATTAGTTTTTATGTACTTATAAAGTGTTTAACAAAGAAAGAATATATGGTTATCAGCTAATTTAATGTGCTGTGCCATTTTGTGCCCACTGGTGGTTAATTCTGTCCAGGCTGCTGGCATCCAAGAGGACAGTACACTTCCCTGACTGTGATCTCTTCCTGAAGAGATGGGAGTTACACACCTACTACGGAGGACCTGACTGAACAGCTCGAAGCAGACAGAGGGAGCAGTTCCCCAGGAGAGGTGAGAGCTACAGCTGACACTGCACTATTCGTTTGCAGGGCTCCAGCTTTAAACAGCACCAAGTACTTTTCCAAACACAGCTCTGTGCTCTACCTGGCCCTCCATGAGTCAGGCAGCTCAGAACAGAATGGCACTGACCAGCCTGCTTCACGGATGAAATTGTACAGACAATGCTCTCTTAAAGTAACAGATCCAAAAAGCAGGCATAACAAACTACTCAAGCAGATGAACTTTGCTCTGGTTGTTAAGTTTTACAATTGCACCAAATCTGTTTTCCTGTATGTGCTGCATTTCAGAGACTGAAATACTGAAGAGCTCACTCTGCTTTTTATGCCAGAGGGTGGTGACAATGCTGCTTTGGTTGCACTGCTTTGTTCATATTTATGCACTGTATTCTATATGAATGTTCCAGAAGTTGAGCAGTGACTTTTTCTAAGCATATTCCTTCTTTTCACCTTATCACTGCAATACCTTTGTTACCTCACCACTGTAGTACCTTAACCATGTGTCCATGCTCCTTCAGAAAGACAAAGAACGTAGTGCTTGTAGCATAGCAAGTGAAGCAAGGGCACCACGGTTAGGTAGCACACAGTCACTGTAGAAAGTATTGCTGTTTCCCTTCATGCCCATGGGTCTGTGGCTGTGGTACAGCAGAATTGTGACTGAAGATGGGATTACACTGCAGAAACAAGCAAGCTGTTGTTGGCAAATGTATTTTGAGCACTTCAATGCTCCAAGTACTTCAGCAACTCCAAGTACTTCAGCAACTCCAGCAGAGCATAATGCATTTTATCAGTACATGTTACCAAGAACGGAAAAGATGTATCAGTTGTCTCTGCTCCTTCAGATAAAGGGCCCAAAGCTGCTTTGCACTTGTAGAACTCTTCCAACATAATGCACAACTATGTAACAGACCAATGGAGATGCATCACAGTATGTAACAACCAAATCTGAGTATTGCAACAACTCTTTGAATATTGTGGAGACACCAACATCAGAAACAGAGACCAGGAGTCAGTTTGTAAACACATGGAAGACATGTGGTCTTGTAGTGACAGAAGCCTCAAAATCTCTAACAGTAGCAGTGAAGCACAGGGTTCAAAACAAAGAGCATACAGCTTACTGAACCATTACTGGCCTTAACCTCAGAAAACTGAGGGAGATTGATTTCTTCAGACACTTTCCACATAGCCGGATCTTTTAATATAGCACTTAGGCTGAGTTATTTACTGCTTTACCGTATATAGTTCTGCATAAAGAACTATATGGGATGTTGGGGGGGAATCCTTCTGGTGCCTCTTTGTAGACCAGGTTCCAAGAGCACTTGAAATAGTTGCATCCTTTCCCTGAACCAGCTCAAGAGAGAAATTTGGCTTGGGGTATGCAGGAGGGGAAGCAAAGTACAGATTAAATTAAGACATTTCAGCAGCAGTAGGCATCAGGATGCTACTTGGATTATTTCCTTGAACTAACAAAAATCCGTTCCCACTTCACAAAAGAAAGCCTCCACTATCAGTAGGCATTGTTCATTTCACAAACCTTCTTAATCTGTAATGCTTTGGATAGGCAATTGTGTATAAAACTACTTGTCTCTTCTGTTAAAATCTAACATTAATTACAAAGGAAAAAGAGAGATCAGGAGACCCAAAAATGTTAGTTTATTTTAATTATTATCCTGCACAGTTGCTTCAGATAAAGAGAAAGCATCTTCTGAATAAATTGTTCCTTTCAAAAACTCAACTGCATCTTCCTTTGTCATTTCCTGAAACTTCTTGTTCTGGATCTGGAGGAAAGTAAAAGGAAAGGGTACATTATTTCTATGGTCCAAACTACCCTGTCCTACAAACCAAGTGCTCAGTGATAGGAAGGCCATATGGAGTTGCTGTATTTTGAAAACAAGTTCACTTCAATCATTCATTATATAGACATCAGGGAAACAAGCCACAGACACGTAGATTTTTTAGGTACAAAGGAATTCAGTTGCTTGATTTTGTTTTTTTTCCCCTCAACCATGATTATATTTATTTCACTGATAATGGTAAGTGGTAGCTTGTCTTTTACAGTTCCTCTGGCCTTTCTCCCTAGTGACACCACCACTGTGTTTTAACTAGCAAAGATATGTAATTACCACTCTGGAAAAGGCCCACCATTCCTGGTGAGCCTTCATGTTTGGTAGAACACGGCCTGTTGTACCAAACACACTCATCACTGCACTGATAACAGGACCCAGAGAGAATAACAGGACTCTTCTTACCAGAATCACATGATAGCCCAGTTTATTCAGATGCCGCTTCTTCATTGCCAGCTTCCCTTGGGGATGCATTGTGCCCATGCAGAAGGCAGACAGAGGAACAAACAGAAGAGCCAATCTACAACCAGGAAGAGTCCAAATGCAGAACAAGCATTTTTAAGACAATGATTCAATTATGTCTGTTAACACTGCAGAATATACAGCTGTCTCTCTAGTAGGCAAAAATATCGGGACGACACAAATTTCAGTATCCTCTTCCTTCTTCAGACTTAAGTAATTTAGAATCTCTCTTCTTTCAGGAGCTTCACACAACTACCATCATCTACTCAAATACCTACAGCAGAATTAAATACTTAGATCTCCACTTCTCTCACAAAGAGAAGGTAATAGATCATTCAGCATTCTCAATTCATCTGAGAGATTCTGCATTTACTTTGATCCCTTGCTAATGATATTCAGAATCAGCTACTTCCTGCCATAAAAACCTATTTGGAAGGTGAGTTTCTGTGACACAATTCACTAACTCTCTTTTTACCGAAAAGCAAACTGTATAAAACACATTGCTGTGTGGTGACCAGCACACAAACGTCAAGTATCACCCAGTTCTACTCAAGCATTACTTAAATGATACATGTCTTGCTTCAGTTACAGAGGTCATTCTTCCACACAAGATTAAATGAATCACCTAAAATGTGCATATGACAATCCTTTTTATTCAAATTATATTTCAGTAGCTGAATTAACTGCCATAACATACCACTGAGATGCACATTTTCAAGACCTGAGAATAACTGAATGTTTAATTGGACACACAAATATTTGGAATTTTAAAATTGCTATGTGCAGCCATTACAAGAGTTTCAGGTCACTGTGATGTTTCCTGCCTCTTACTCTGAAATGTTAAGTTTAGTCTCCCTTAGAAGAAGGTATTGAGCTGCATGAATTGTTGCTCTGAACTGGCACAGCAAGTTTTGCATATTATCTCAGTGGCCACAAATAACAATGTAGTTATCTACTTTGCCTCTGCAAATCAGCGAACTGAAGAAGTAACTGGATGGAATGCATACAAATAAAACTAGCCTGCTAGAAAAAAGATGCAGTAAAAGAGACACCTTTGAACACTTGAGTCAGGATGATCATCTGTTGCAGTTATGGGGAGCACTTTTTTTCTGTCTGAATCCATTCTGATTTCAAAATCTGAAAACAAAACAACAAAACATTTAACTCTGCAAGAGGTTACAATTAACGTTCTCATTCAGCACATTAATTGTTCAAATTGTTTTCAAATGAACAGTCTCTTTGAAAAAAGTTAATAGGCATCATCACTGGTCTGTTTCTAATTGCTGTTCTTTAATAATTGACTTATTATGGATAGCTTTTCCCTTCCTGCAACCAATATAAACAGCTATAGCTTGCACATCTTCAGAAAAAAATAAATTTATTTCTGGACAATGTAGATGTAACTTTATGAGAGGGAAATCATTGTTTAAAAAAGCTAGTCTTGATCACAGGCTGTCATGCCTACCCAGAGCTTCCTGTAGTCCAATTCCTCACTGGAAATATTTAGGAAGAAAATTATTACAAGTACAGAAAAACTGGTAAGCTGGATGATTGCCAAAAAAATTAGCAATATCAAAACATAAAAGAAACCAAACCTTCTGAAATGATCACCTGTCAAAAGGTTATATCTCATTTCACCCTATGCAAATTTATTACCACCTTATTATTCTGGGGATTATAAATCTACATCAAAAAGAATATGACAGTTATTTAGCTTCATACCAATGTGATATTTATATGGCAGCTGAACATTTTGCATAAACATGTTCTCATCTCCCAGAAGTTCTATCAGTGCCTCCTGAGCCTTTCTGAGATTAAGAGATACCAATGAGGACAAATTCTCGGTCAGCACAAATGCAGGCTTTGTGAAGGAAGGGCTGTCAAGTTCCATACATGTTTTCACACAGCGAAGCATCATTTCCTTTTGTTCTTTGTAAAGATCATCTGAAAAAGAAACAAAAGATACTACATACAATGTATCATCCCACAGAATTCTTCACTTTATTATCATTTATAGTCTGTTCTGGGACAGCAAATGAGTTTCAATATAAGAAGCAAAACCCCATTGATTTTCACTGAATATTATTGAGTCTCTTCAATGTATTGTTAAATACACACCATCAATTCACTAATTACAATATTAAAGCCTATGGCTGGGACCTTGCCCATTTATGCAGTCTTTCCCCTCTACTTACACAGCTCTGTGCATGCTGTCAGTTATCATGGGAGAGCATGCATAAAAACCATTCATAAAATCCAGACAATCAGCACGCTATTTATAAACCAAAAAGGGATATCAGGCTCAGCCAAAATTTTGAAACTGTACTTGAAGAATATTAAATTGAGCAAACTCAGCAGTTACAGCTTTATAGCTTTCAGGCTGAGACACATCAGGCTCAACAGCAAGACACAGTGTTTACACTGAATTTGTACTTTGCTTGACTATTCTACCAGCTGTACAAAATTTTAATGCGGAAAACAAATTCTTCTACAAACCACTACAAGTACCTCATTATAACTCAGAGCAGTCCAAATCCCACTTTTACTCATGATTCCAGGTACAAGTTAGTTTATACAGGTTAAGACTTCCCACGTTTTTAAAAATGCCTGAACATCGCTGGACTGTAGAACCCCTGAGTCTTGCATATTTCTACCATTTCCACAAATCCCTTCTTCACCTCTCTCCATTTAATTGCACACCTGCTATTAAACTGTTTCCACCACAGGGCCCAAGACAATAAGGCTGATGCCCTAAAGCAAAACCAGATCACTCACACCATCATCACATTAGCTTTGTCTGGAGGTCTAAAATTTTAATATTTATTCTGGTTTTGTTCTTTAATTTCTAATCTTTTAACACAATTACAAAAAATTCTGTACACAGGCAGACTATCTCTTTTAAAACAAGAACATGACAAAGTAAGGTCTGACCTGACAGTATAAGTTCATTCCTGCTGTCCTTTCGCAGCAGCTCATCAAGTGCTTGATGGGGAAGATGTCCTAAGATGCAAAGTGAATACACTGCCTTCAGCAGTTCTGTGTCGGAAATCTGAGGCAGGCAATTATTCAAGCAGCTATGAAGAGTCTCAAAAAACCTTTTCCAAAATCAGAAGAAAAGTATCTAAATACACAAATAAGGCTATATAAAATACCCATTTCAAACAAAAATACAAGTTAGAAATCTTTGTTATCTTGGACAATAGTATTTTTTGTTATCTAACATTAGAGTTTGATTCTTACTTTGAGGATACAGTTACCTACAAATAGAGTTAGTAGCCTAGTCAGTCTAGAACTAAAGCCTTCAGTTAGAGAAAAAAAATACTGTGTAGAAAAAAACGTGAAAAAGCACAGCAAATTTACCTCACAGATTAATGAAACAGGATTATGAACTCTTCCACAACTGAAATCAAATACTAGTTGCCATACATTACTCTATAACAACTACATAACGTATTATCAGGCACCCTAAATGAAAACCTACAGATGCTTTTGGACTCTGGGAACATAGTTGAGTCGTGAATATGCTCGGAGAACAATCAAAAGGTTTTTCAAGTTAAGGAATTCGGGGTCTTCTGTCACCTTCTCAGCAAAAATCTCCATCAATTCACTAGGCTGAAAGCCAAGTGTCTCGCAGGCAGAAAGAAAAAGGACAATCTAAAAGAAAAGAGAGTTTTATAGGTCAAAAAAACAGTGAAGTAAATCCTACCTGTTGATTTCATAAAACGCAATTATAATGAAAGCAAATTTTTCAAATTGTAACACCACTTTTATTTGTATTTTTACTTATCAATAAGTAGAAGAGCATTTTAAAAATTTAACTATCAACTTCATTGGATTGGTATTCCTAAAAATCTGTTCTCCAAAGATCAAACACAAACATGAAGAAAGGTAAGAAGATGGAAAACACCAGATACTCTATTAGTACCCCTATAAATTATTTGGTCTCAAACTCACCTGTCTTTTGTCCCAAAGGCAGGCAGTAGAATTAACATAGTCTGCTAATGCTGAAAACAATTTCATATTACGGTACTGGAGGGTGTGACAGGCTTCCAGAATGAGAATTAACTGCCGTAATGAAGCATCGTGGACATTTTCTGTAACAGTAGATCAAAAAAGGACAAATGATAAAAAGCATTGGGAGCTGTAGGTTGGAGACTCTGTGGCATCAGCTTAGATAAGGCATGGAGAGGATAAAAGTCTGTGGAACAGACTTTGACTAGCTAGGCAAAGCTCAGCTGAGCTAAAACACATGAAGAAACTGAGACAGATGAAAACAAATGGAGTCACAATCAAGCTAGAACACACTAATCAGCAAAAGGGGACAAATTAACAAAATAAGCAAGAAGACTGTGTTCCCAGGACATCTTCTGTTCCAGGTTTCTTGATTTTCACCGTGCACTAGAAATGCTGAAAAAAGTTGCTGCTCAGTCTGTGTATGCCACCTGGCCTGTGTCCTGAGTGTGATGAGGTCCTGTGGGAGTAGCCAGTATGTGTAATTAAACACTATCCCAATACATATGAACAACCAGGACAAATGAAGGCTGTACAAGCAGCCTAAACACTTCTGGCTTATTTATGTTAAAAATGCTATTTTGCTATCTTAATGCTTTTTGAGACACAAATGCATATGTATTTTAAGCATGAATCAATACATATTGACTACATATACTTAAGCAATGTATTGTAGAGGTACGGAGGGAGGTGAAAGCATTAGCTTTCATTTAATGTTTTTATGGCCTATGGCATGAGGTCAGTTATTAAGCAGTACTCAATAATTAAATACAGTTCATCAGGGAAACACTATTTTCCATTTCACCAACTAATCATACTAAGCTGCCAATCCATCCTGTATGTTGTCCATTTCCAATTCAGACTTCTCTTAAAATTTGATTTGAAATCTGCTTTTTCTTGCTAGAATTGAACTCTTTTTCCTAAATCCTGTGTACAGAAAAACATAAACAAAAACATGTAATTCAGGTAAATGCTAAGAAGGGCCGAGATGACAAGAGCTATTTGCTTTCATTATTGATCAGTAAATTTCTGTCTTGCTGCTTGTCAAATGGCTCCACATAACTATAATATCCTGTAAATCAAAGGTGTTTCCTGAGTTTTAAAGGAAGTCAGAAAAGGGAGATGAGACAATAATTAGGAAGAATTTGGTGTAAGGAAAGGAAATTTAATAAACATATTTTTTTTCTTACCCTGGATCTTTTTACTGCAGACATTCAGGATTGGATAGGAACAATAATTCATGGCAACAAGAGCGAAAAACACACGCAGAGCATTCGGAAAGGTCAGATGGTCTATTTCTTTCAAAACTGCCATCTAAAGTGAATCAGAGTTTATTAAATCCTTCTTCTGGTATATTATCACTGCTTTCTGGTGAAGACATTTTCACCACATCTTTCCCAAATTCCTTAGTTCAGATTTATATGAAAGAAAAAAAAGCAAAAAAATAGCAAAAGCATAAAGTAACTACTCTCAATTTCTTAATGTACAATTTTAACAGGTCAAGTGCTCTAGAGATGTGCCACTATGCAAGTGCCCAGCAATTTGCCTTTAATGCTTATTTTAAAAGAAAGAAGTCTCAGTAAAGGTCATTTCCCAGTACTGTGAACACGTATCTTCTGCCAACTCTTAAAAAAGTAGCAGAAGTTAAAATGACACAGTTAACTTGTTTAATAGTACTTCAGTTACTGTTTTGCATGCCCATGAAAGCCATAAGCTCCAAAGCAATCCAACTGTACACTGAGTGGCCTGTCTTTAATACACCCAGCTACAAATGTGGACTGAGGCAGTGATGGTCAGCTCTGATGCCACAAGAGATTTCCTTTTATTGAAGCAGTAATTAGATAGATATAAATGACAGTAAAAATGAGACTACAAAGTATACTGGCTATTAAAATACAATATTCTTACTATATGCATATCAAAGGTTAAATACAGAATGCATCTACAGTAGAAATTACACTGTAAAAAATAGCACCCTGTGGGCTCAGAAAATTAAGAGGCCTCTTTCCTTAACAAGCACAAATGTTACTTTCCTTTTATAACGTTTCATGAATGCCATTACAAACTCTGACCTCCGAGCCCTTCAGTTATGTGATGAAAACACTACCAGGCCCTGTTTGAAAAGTGTTTCAAAAAGGGATTTTAAATCAGGGGACAAAACCCAGTACACCCTGCCATAAAACCTAAATCCTGTTCCCAAGCACTGTGTTTCCCAGGGGACCTTTCAGATACATAGAAGGATAAGGCCATGAGCTAGGGGAGTTCTGGCATCTCACTCCCATCAGTCCTCCATCCCCTCACCATTACTGGACACAGCCCCATCACAGACCAGTTTTCTGTCATCTTGTCTTCCAGTCACAAGCTGCTCAAGGGAATCAGGGAACAGCCTTTCAGTGCTTCTGTGAAACACTATGTGGCCAACCCAAAGAGGCAAGGGCACTGCTATTTTACTGCCTCAAGTCCTCAACTTCCCAACCTTCAAATTTAAGTTCGTCCTGCAGACATATCTGGACTATCATTCATATTGCAAATAGTCATCTTTCTATTATATTTTCTCTGTCTGCAAAGCATCTGCAAAGAACCATACACAATTTATAAATGATGCAAGAGCACAGGCTTTGTGGAAGTAAAAGTGAGTCTCCACCTAAGTTTACCTCTAATTTCTTTTTCAGAAAGACTGGAGCATCTTTTCCCATGCATTTCATCAGGTTTTGCAGAATAAAGATGTCTCTGATACTTGAAATGCGCTGCTCCACTAGTAACCTGATGAAGAAACACACACAAAACTTCCCTCATTTCAGCAGAAACAGGTAGGTACTCCCATTCTTCCTCACTGATGTATCCCTAAGTTAAAGCTGCAGTTCCCTGCTGCTCTCCCACCTCCTTTCCTTTGTGATGCTGGCGTAACTCTATATGATGTAGGTGTAGCACAGATATCTTACACATGGAAATAACTATATATGCTTTCTTAGCATTATCCTGATAGATGAATGTTGTTGAGGATACATTAACAGCAGGGGCACCTGACCAGACTGCACATGTGACTGTGTAGATGTGAGGCCCGTTAAGCATCAAGGAATTAACACCCTTCTTCAGAAAAAATAATTGCCTATTTTTATCTCAGAATCATCTATGTGCAGGAAAGTTCTGAAACTGCCAGAAAACTCAGGAACAGGCACTGAACACAATGTGGTGCAAGCAAGGTAAAAAAACCAAACAAATAGTGCTGTGGGCTGCAAGAACAGAAGGGGATATCACAACACAGAGGGATCACAAGCACAACCTTCCGCATTCCTGGCACCTCCTTTTCTGGCTCAGAGGGTGGTATTGTAATTCTTATGACTGAATAACCCTTAAATATACCTGCACAGCTACAAAATTATGAAGTGTCACTTTCTAAGGCAGTGCACTGGTCTGAAAATCAGCCCTGCAAATAGTCAAGAGCTCCAGACACCAAGACAGAGAGAGAGCTCTAAATGCGTGTCCTACTTTCCACCAACTTTTAAGGACTGTGTACCTGAGCTTCCAAGAGAACCTGGTTTTTGCACATCCAGCTTCTCAAAGCAGAACCCGATACAGGATTAAAAGTACTAATCCATGGCAAGTTTTGTGACAGCCTCAGTAAGAACAATCTCATGGGAGTGAGCAGATTGGTTAGCCACATAAATCGCACTGGCCCAGAAAAAATTCACTCAGTCAAAGTTATTCTGAAAAAGCACTACATAGAGGGACTTGCTGGATGCAACTAGTCTTCACCTTAACTTTTACTTAGTAAATTAAAAGAAAATATTCTCAGGCTGTTAAACAGCATTTTTAATAATGAAAAATCAAAATACTTCATAAAGTAAGCTAGTCTTGTTACCTCCTGTCTACATACAGATAAAAGAGGAATATATATGTGAAGGGACTTGATCAACATCATAAAAAAACCACACTAGTGGAGCTGCAGCCAGAACACAATCCCCTGTGGACCAGACTAGCACTCTATGCCACTGAAAGCCCTACCGCTTGAAACTGTGAAGACAACACCAGAAGTTATGGTCCAGCACAGCTCTTACCTCATGTGATCATTTAAATCCTAAAAGCAAAGTATGTATTCTATGCACAGGCACTCCCTTGATGATTTCCAACAGACACGTATTCAAACAACATTTAAATGGAAGGAAGGACACATGAAAGATATATTTTTCTCACTGTAATCCAGCTTGAAGAGCGCTCACATTCTTGTCTTTATTCATCCCTGATAAAGTAGTTGCCAAAACTGAGACACATCGGTTATCAAGTTGATTGAGCTTCTCCTGTAAAAGTTTTCACAATGTCAGATTACTTCAAACCAACAAAGTTTCAGAAAAGAAAAACTGACCACTTTTAATCTGTACCTGCCATTTTCTTTCCTCTCAAAAGTCAATTCACAAGCTTCAATTCTGCAGTGACTCCCACAAGGACTCACATCAAACTTAGTTGATTTGAAAGACATAATGATTTTTGAGACTTCTGTTAAATCTGAAATCAGGCAGTGATTTCAAAAATGAAGATTAGAAATACACATAAATGAACTACGGGAACCCTGTTTCCATGGAATATCAGACTAGGCCAGGGACGTAACCCAGTTCCTGCGGATGCTGCACAGCCTCCCAGAATTACCCACGAGGTTTCAGCCCAAATTTAGGAGAAGGATTTTCATACTTACTTGGCACACTCTCAGCAAAGTCTGGACCAGGAGCGTGTTCTGGGGCACACCGAGGTTCACCGTGGCGTGCAGGCTGAACACCAGGTCCCCGCGTGTCATCTTGCGGGAGTCCCGCAGCAGCTGCTGGCACAGCTTGGCGAAGGCCGGGTGCTCAAAGATCAGCTGCCTCTCGTAGCGCTGCTGCTCCTCCGACAGGCTTTTGAAGAGCCTCCACGCCGTGGTTAAACAGTTTGTGTAGTGCTTAATGGAAAGACCAGACGCTGCAGCCAAGTCCAGTGCGTCGCAGGGACAGGTGCACTTCCGTAGACTGCTGAAGAACGGGTCACTATGATCCACTGCACGCTTCGCCTTGAAGCTCCCGGAATCATCCACCTTCTCAGCTTCCAGGGGGCTCTGGGAAGCCTGCTCACCCACCAGAGCCTCTGCACCTGTGCTAAACACATCTGCCTTTTGAGACAGAAATCGAAGGGACGATCCATGCAGAGAAGGAAAAAGATTTAAAAATAAATCCCTGAAGTTCACGTTTCCAGAGGGATCCCTGTATATGCTGGTCCATAAAATGTGTTTTCTTCTTGTGCCTGAAGATTTGGGAGTCAGCACAGAACTGTACCTATGGAGGTATCTAACAGTATTTAACAAATAACTTATTTTATTATTCATTTTTGCTAATGCCTCATGAATAGACTTGAATGAGGGATCCGATGAAACTCTACCAGTGGAAACAGTTCTGGGGACACTGCATAAGATCATTCATCTGTAAAAACAATTGAAAATTACGGATTAGTTACCAGGCTTCGAACTCCTACAGTTTCAATTTCCAAATCTATGCACTTTTACAGGAGGGGAGAAGATTCGGGAAAGGATGCCGGGAAAACGATTTGCAGAGGGGCTTTTATTCGGTCTCCTACACTTCAGCCAGACGTCCCGGCACAACGCGAACAGCCCGTGTGTCAACTCCCCGCTCCTCCGTGCTGCTCTAACAAAGGCTCTGCCGGCAGACACACGTTCCCCGGGCAGCCGCGCCTCCCCGAAACGCCCCGGGACGCAGACCCGCAGCCGCCACCCCGGGACAGCGGCGGGCACGCCGGCGGGTCGGCCCAAGGGGACACGGCCCGCAGCAGGCTGGAGCAGCCGCGGGGGTCGGGCCGGGACCGGCAGGCCCGGAGAGGCCGGTGCGGTGCGCGGTTACCTGGCGCGCGGCGCCGCCATGNGCCGAGGGACAAACTGCCCCGGCGCGCGGCGCGTTGCTGAGCAACGCCGGAGCGGCCTGAGGGGGGGCGCGAGCATGGCCAAGTTCGTGGTGGCGGGTGAGGGAGGAACGGGGACAGCCCCGGGACAGGGGACACGGGACCCCGGGCGGGCAGCCCCGCCGCCCCCGCTCAGCCCCGCCGAGCCCGGGGCGGCCTCTCCCCTGATGCCCGCGGAGGGGATGCACCTCCCCGCCGCTGTCCCCGCGGGGAGGCCTCCTCGGCCCCGTGAGCGCTCTCTGAACAGGCTTTCCTTTGGTGGCTCGCATTAAACAGCGTCTGGCCTTTTAGGCCCGCATCAGTCAGTGTCACGGAGTAATCCATTTGTGCTGCTGTTGCTGTGTTCACAGGTAAGGCGAACTGCCCTTACTATGCCAAAGCTGAACACCTGGCTGACTATCTCCAGGCTAACTTACCCAACTTCAGGGTTCACAAGATCACTCAGCACCCTGACAAGTGGGAGGTAAGGGATTCTAAGTCAAGTCTGTGGTAGGTGCCTCAGTGCCCTGCAAACCAGCATCTGTAGTACGTTTATAATTCTTCTTTATTAGTGATTTGATACTTGGGTAGAGGTGCTGCAGAAGCAGCTGTGGCTGTGAGAGCTAGCCAGAGGAAAGGTTTGAATGTAGTCTTACCATACAAGATGGGCACAAAATGTGGGCCAGCCTAAAGGTGTACTTTGCCAGCAAAATATTTGGTGGTTTTGGTTGGTTGGTTTTCTGGGGGTTGTGTATAAATGGCTCCTCAGCCTGTAAATCTTGTGCTCACTGTGATTACATATGCCTTCAGAGCTTCTCTGGCGTTCAAGGGCTTTGAATTACAATGGAAGTATGATGGTAAATATCACATATTTGTTTACAAAGTGGGTGGGCTCTTCTGAGTACTTATGCTGTAGACATAGTACTAGAGTTTCTGTAAGGATCTGAAAAAAACTGCGGTCTGATTTCATGAAATAGACAGTACTATGATGGTTATTACCTTTTATATTTTGCTGGACACCTCAGCCAATTAACTCAAACAGTTAAAAGCAATTCACCTTACTTACCTTCTGCAGCTAAATAATCCTCATATTAGTCGCTGCTTCAGTGTCACTAAGACAATTAAGCAAGATCACTGCAGTAAAATCAAACGTAAGTAAGACTTTTAGAGGAGGTATCACAATGTATCACCATGCCGTGCTTTGTGCTATTCCTCCATTTTGCATGCACTGGTGTAAGTCGTGAAGCACCTTGTGATTATACATTGAGAGGAAATAGTACGAATGTTTACATTTGTAACATTTAAGTGTTATCAAATGTGATAGGTATTAAAACCTTTTGGTGGGGATGTTTCCAATAGCAGTGGCTTCATGACATTTGTGAAACAAATGGATGGGAACATAGACAGTCTCCTATCGTTTGGAGAGAACTCTTGGACCGTGGAGGGAAGGGCCAACTTCTGGGAGGACTTAATGAGTTTCTGGAATATGCTCAGGTAATGAGCTGCCTTTAATACTGTAAAGCCATGTTTTATAACAGCGTTGTTCTTTATTCCTCCTTCAAATGTAAAATAAAGCTATTTTTTCTAATGCTACCTTGCTAGCTGTGGGCTGCCATTTGATTAGAGATCATCCTTTTTGTTCTTAGCAATATTATGGCATCACTTCAATGATGTTGAGTGAGGAAATGTTAGGTGTTGCTCAGGAGAACCTGCAGACACATCTTGAAACTGTAAAAGAGGATGAAGAGATTAAAAGTCTTATCAAACCTGTGCAGATCTGGATCACCAGGTGAGAGTAAAGACAGTATCTATGAAGTTTCACTCAGCTTCAAAAGAATGCACTTTTTCCTATCATATATAACAGGTGTAACCATCTGAAGTTATGCATAGAGCCCTGTAATTTGATGATTTGAATTTGGTTCTGCACCTCTCACTACGAGCAATCAGTATATAATTTAGAAATAACTTCTACTTTTGTTACATTTGCACCAGTTTAAGTGAGGGATGTGAAAAGGCAGCATTTAGACCCCAGATCAGTTTAGGGAAAAGCAAGTATTTACAAAATAAGCTAGAAATTTTGTAGTGCAACTACCTTGCATTAAATGTTGTTGTAAATATTTACGTAGCAAAAGTCTCTTGCAGTTCTACTTTTAGAAATTTGTGTATTTCTAGTAGTCCTAAGAGAGCACCTTAAAAATTGTCATTCTATAAAGACACCAATTTTTAAGTGACAGCATTGTCTGAAATGTATAGGATGGAGAAACCTTCAAATGAAAGAAGGACCCAACTGTTTTGATTGTTGACCTGTTAAAATGACAGAAAGAGCAGTTAAGGACCCAAGCTGATGGTCTATTTAAACGTGATCAAATATAAAATAAGCACCTTTGTGTTTATGTAATACTCGCAAACAAGCAGTGGTTCATTGTTAACTTTTCTACATACTTCTCTTACCAGTGCATCAGGTCCAGTCTGTTATCAACTGATCCCTCTGTTGGCAAATGGAGAAGTGTTTGGGATGACCACAGAAATCAGTATCCATTTGCTTGACAGTGACCAGTTTAAGGAAGTTCTTTGCAGTATTGTAATGGAAGCTGAAGACATGGCGTTCCCACTTCTCCGCAGTATTTCACAGCACACTGAAATAGATGAGGCTTTTATTGAAGCTGATATTATCATTGTTCTTGATGATGTTTCCTTAAACCTTGAAGTCCAATCCCTTGAGAACTACATCAGAGAAGTGAGTGAGATCTGTCAAGTGTATGCTCCCTTGATTGAGAAGAATGCCAAGAGTGAGGTCAGAGTAATTTCATCAGGAAAAACCTTTGCAAACCTTAAGGCAACGATGATTATGACATATGGCCCATCCATTAAACCTGAAAATATCATTGCCGTTGCGACATCCTGGGAAAGTGCAGCTAAAGCCATGCTGGCCAGGAAACTGAATATGAGCACAGCAGGTGAATATTTATGTAGCGTTTGGGGAATTCAGTGCACCTTTGGGAGTACATATTTCGTTGCAGAACACAGTGGATGTGCATGCAGAAATGCAAGCACAGCAGTGCACCCACTGAATTGCATGGGTGTACAGAATGCCAGGATGTCTTGCTCGCTCTGGGATGCAGCCCTGCCATTCTGGTGTGTATTTCATGCTGGAAATATACTGAGAAGGTGTGAGTTGTGTTGCAGATTAGGAGCTAGGACTTCAAGGTTGCATTTGCACTCTGTAGTGCGTTATTATTTTGGAGACAGAAAACTAGCTGTGAATAAACATGACAACATACTGCTGTGCAGATAATGAGAGTTAAGTAGAACTGTTGTAGTACTATTTGGGGGTTAATTAGCTCTCTTTCTCAGGTCAATTGTTGTAGCTTGGTTGTATTTGCACAGTTCTGCACTGCATAGCAAAGGTTTGCTCTAACAGCCTGCTCCCCATCAGAATTCTTTCAGTGTTGAGGAAGTAGAACTAGTCATTGATGACAAGTCTAGATATTTTGGAGCCTAATAAAATAGAAAAAGTAAGTTAGTAAGCTGAGTAGCCTATCAGCAGGTTATTTGAGAAAATCCTTTTGCACCAAAGAAGGTAGTTTTTATTTTTTAATTGACTTTTTATTGTTTCTGTATTTGTTTTTACAGGATTTTAAAATGAACATTGCTGTATGTTTGCAATATGATTTGTTTTGGTTTTTAAGAGCAAAGTATTTACTAGTTTTTGTCTACTATGTACAATAACACGATATAAATTGAAGTTCCTTTTTCAGCTTGTGACGAGGTTTCATATGGTATGGATAACTTGTTTGCATTTTTCAGTTCAAATAATTTCTGCTAGCAAGGCAGAGCACTGAATTGAAGAATAATGCATTGTGGAGGGGATTCCTGAAGGTCAGCTAGTCCAGTGTACATTGTGAAAGTGTTTGTCCCATCATTAATGTATATATTTTCGTCTCTTACAGGAGTTAAAGACGTGATTGTTTGGGGCAATATTAGTGGCTCTAACTACATTGATTTGTCACATGGAAAACTTCATGGATATGACTCTGCTATTTGGGGCCCAGCTAATTTTCAACGTCCTTTGTTGAATATGATTTATGATAGGTAATGTACAGATTTATTTCTTTAAAGTGAGACTACATAACTAAATTAATCCATATTTATTTGAACTGGGTGATAAAATATCAGGAAAGGTTTTTGTTTCCAAGAAAGGTTTTTGTTTTGAAGACTTGTCTTTGCTGATTAGTGCTGTACATAAAGGGAAATGGAAGTTGAGGTATTCCATCCATGAAAGAAGTTGAGTAATTCCTAGTACTGTACATAGATCTGACTCTTCTGCCAACTTTGTTTATAACTATATTTTCCTGCATTTTAAGTGGGTTTCTCTTCTCTCATATCATGAGCAGTTTATAAGAAGCAATGAAAGGCTAGATAGTGACTTAGATATCTAGTATGCATGAAGAAATGTTGAAATAGTACTAAACAGATATTTATACCTGAATTACATGGAACATACGGCCTAAGCACACTAATGTTGTCAGTTTCCCAAACAAGCAATTTGTTAACATATGTGAAAAGGATGCCTGGCAGCCAGATAGCTCCTTGTGGAAAGACCAGTAGTAGAGCAAGGATGGGTGCAGTGAGAGGGC
This sequence comes from Sclerurus mexicanus, assembly GCA_013396755.1. Lineage (NCBI taxonomy): Eukaryota > Metazoa > Chordata > Aves > Passeriformes > Furnariidae > Sclerurus > Sclerurus mexicanus. Next base: position 285,324 of record VWZF01005089.1, read on the forward strand.
AACAGGTGTGAGATGTACCCAGGCCCGGCTCTATGGAGCTTCTGCTCTGGGCTAAACCTGGCATTTACTGGAGAGCAGACATTTCCTTTGTGCTGTGCTTGTACTGAGCCTAGTACAGGGGGATTATGGCTCAGGACTGGGTTCTTACAGTAAACAGTAATACATATAAATTACAATAACAGAGGTTATGGCTTGAGTAAATGACCTAACTTTCATAGTAAAGCAGTGTTTGTCATCACCTTTTGAGCTACTTTTTGTTAGACCTTTTTGTTTTTACTGGCTGTAAATACCTTGCCTTCAGCAGTGAAGTTTGAGTAAGTTTTGACGATTTTCTTTCCTCAGGTTTAGTTCTTTTTTTCCTCTGGAAAACTACTCTTCCTGCAGCCATCTTAGTTTTTTTAATCCCTTTTTCTCCCCTTATTTGTTGGTAGGGAATGGATCCATTCAGAATTTCTGTCTGCACAGAGTTCACTGAGTTCCCGAGTCGGTCGTTGCACAGGAATGTTACCTGCTCACGCAGTAGCCACTGTACTGCAATACTGGTATCACGCCTCTCCTCCTGAGGAGATCGTTTCTGTGGGAGTACTCAGTGAAGGTAAATCTGGTTTTGTTTCACATGGTCTCTTGTAGCTTTGCCCTTCATATAATAGCTTTCCCCTATCTATAACATGATTATTTAGTCAATATTTTTAATTTAATAAAAAATTGTAAAACAAATCGTGTGAGGCTGAGAGTTTGTTTCATCACAAGAACTTCCAAATCTAAGCAATTTTGCTCTCCAGGGCATGTGATTTGATACTCACTAGAAGCATCTCTTAGGTTAATCTTGTCTTTTTTGTGGATTGTCTTGTAGTCTTTTAGCTTAAATGCTTTTCTGATATATGTGTTTTGCTGAAGAACTCTTTATAGATCTTAGAACCTAAGATAGAAAAGCATGTTCTTTTTGTGTAATAGTGTGGACCAATAAATGGAATATTTCACAATAGCCATTTAACCCTGTATGAAATAAACAATTTTTTTCCCTTTTATAATATGTACAATTGTAAATCGTAAAACTGTACAATTGTACAAGGGCTAATGGTTTTAAACTGAAGGAGGGTTGCTTTAGATTAAAGAAATTTTTTACAATGAGGATGGTGAGACACTGAAACAGGCTGCCCAGAGAGGTGGGAGATGCCCCAGCCCTGGAAACATTCAGGGTCAAGTTGAACAGGGCTTAGAACAACCTGACATATTTGAAAATGTCCTTGCCCATGGCAGGAGGGTTGGACTAGTGACCTTTAAAGGTCCCTTGCAACCCCAACTGGTCTGTATTCTGTGATTCACATACATCTAACTAAAGTACAGAGTTACTGTGAAAGGGGAACTCTTTTTTGAACTGTAGACCGGAAAAGGCAGTCTCCCTTTATACTGAGATCTTGCAGTTGTAGACTTTTGCCACTCTGTAGGACTTAATGCTGACACTGGTGAGGGTATATTTTGTAATAAGAAATAACATACTGGGTCATTCTTACCCTCTTCAGGTCAGTTCTGCATTCCCACAGGAATTATCTTCTCTATGCCAGTGAGGTTCCAGAATGGTAACTGGGAAGTCATAAAAGAATTAGAAATTGATGGAACGACCCAAGAAGTTCTGGGACGCTTGGCCCACGAGCTAATTCAGGTGAAGATTTCCTGTCTCCCATACACCCGCTCTGCCATCTATAGGCACGTTGTGATACAACCTTGAACAATGAGACCTTTACCCTAAATGTTAGATGTACACACTGCACACATGCATTTAGGCATGATAGAGACCAGGTATTTATAAGTGTAAGGGAGTATTTGTATATTGAAATTAACAATTCTGTTACCCAAAAAGGAGATGATAAAATAAGTTTACCTGCATATACAGAGAAGTTTCATTCCAAAGTTCTGCAGGCTTTAGGTAAAACAGAAATATTACCTTTAATTTAATGTTTCTACACTCTATAGCACTGGTGTTGATTTTGCTGATGTGTATTCAGAGTATTTCTGTGCTAGAAAACATCTTTTGGCATTTTTACAGCTGTGACTCTGCGTGAACGAAGGCCAGATATTACTAAAATTAGAGATTTTTCAGAAGATACAAAATTGATGAGCACTAATTTTATCATGAACTTTTTGTCACTTAGTGAGGCAAAACCAATTTATTTTTACTATTGAAATACCAAAAAAGACTGGTCCAAAACTCTGCATTCTAGTTTTGATCAGTTTTGTGATCTTCAGTCATACTAGTAAACTGTAAGGATTATTTTGTTTTAACGTATTTTAAGTTTGTGCTAGAAATTAGAGCAGATTAAAGGAATGGGTGATATAAAAAACACCTTTTTTTTTCCCATTTAGGAAAAGCTCGTTGCACTAAAGGAAATAGAAGAAATACATCCATATGGAGAAGGCTAAAACCCCCACATCTTTTCCCAAGTTTTTCTGTGCTGCTTTTCCTACCTAATTTGCTTTTCAGTTCACTGTTCTCATTCATCAAAATAAGAACAGATGAACTTAAAAGCATGTTTTAGTTTTGTTTTGTCACTTTTTCTGTATTCTCAAATTCTGAAATCCCTGACTCTTCCAATGTTCTAGCCATTTTTTTCTACTTTTTAATCCTACAGACCTTTCCTCTAGTTTATTTTCTTTCTCCCTTCAAATTCTTTCCAGCACTTGTTATCAGCACTTACCATACTATGAGCTGTTCTTCTCCATTAAGGGCAGGTTGAAGAATGGGGAAACTATTTGGAGCTGGATGCCCAGAGCCTGTAGTGAGCGCAGAAACCTTTCAGTTATCCATGTTTGTTTCTTGGGAAAGGACTACAGACACAATAAGATCATCTTGATAATGCGGAGTTTAATTATTTGGCTAATCATGACCTTGTTTAACCCAGACAGGAGTTTCCCAATAAGATAAGTGTGTCCTTCCCTGTGTGCTCTCTACTTATATGGCACTGCTCTTCTGTAAAGCTGCCCCATTCCTCTTGTGGCTGCATTAAACACCAAGAGGCCTTCTCACTGCTAGCACCTATCTGCTTAGATGTGGCCTTCTCTTGTGGCATCAGTATCAGGTGTTCAAATATTCCCAAACTCTCCTGCTTATCTCCTTGCATGTGTAAGTATTTTAGGAGTCTGGGAAAACATATGTAATGTTTTGCTTTTTTTTTATAGAAGTGGAAACCTTACCTACTGGGTCACTTTAGCCGGAGTTGTTGGGAGGAGAAAATGCTGGAAATTCCCATGCTACAATAAGGCTTTCATTGCTCAAAAGAGCAAACTACAAAAAAAGTTTAGACATTGTCATAGCTTTTGCAGTATCTTCCTCATTAAAAACCAGGAAATATCTAGGCAGAAAAATATTTCAAAACCAATGTGAATGCAACATTCTTAATCTGGAGACTCATTCTAATGAGTCTACGATTTCATTTGCATCCAACTTATTTCTTTAGACCAATAAACTGTTGCAAAAACATAGTTTAATGTCTAAAATGTTCATATTGTGAAAATATTGAGCAGGACTGTCATGCCTAGAGTAGCAGTTTTCTAACTCCAAATACTTGTTTCAGATGCATTGAAATACAGTACTTCTGTAATAATGTATCTTCTTAGGCAAAGTTGATTTTTAGCAAAAAAATACAAGTCCATCTCCTTACTGACAAGATCATTTTTGTCCCATGGTTTTTTATTTATCTCATGAGTTTCAGCCAAATACTCTTATGTTCTAAGTCAAATATGCAAATTATTAAGTCCTTGTCTGAACAGAATTGTTGAGGAAACACTTTCACTTGCATGTCTTTGGTGTCTTAAAAGATGGAGACTGTTAGTGTAATGCTATTGTACTTGCTTAATTTTTGTTCATTGTGTTTAAAGCAAAAGAGAAAGCTTCATGTTCTTTGAATCAGATATATATAATTGGAATAAATGAATTACTTCTGTTCAAGTGAAGGTTCAAGCTCTAAACAAGGGTAGAGTTCTTATATGAGGAAACCAGGAGGAGTATATGGTACACATAGGAGATGTTCACATGGAAATTGTAGAGGCAGGTGTAATAGAAAGTCTTGAAGGAAGGGGCTAGGAATCATTAATTTCATGAGGAAGTGGTCTATATGCACAGAAAATTGGCTGAGTTTCTGAGGAGCATCTGGAGGTGGAAATCTCAGGAGACCACAGTGGGGAAGGATGCTAGCAGTAGTCTTTACCAGGTTTGTTCCGTAGCAACTCCAAGACAGAAGAGAAAAAGTTATCTTCTCTAATGTGTATTTACATTTGGGGTTTTTTTCTATATGTAATATCATTTGGCAGTCTTTTGCTCTTTGAATTCTTTTATTCTGCCTGTGGAGATAGTTCAAACAAATTGCAATTCAAGCACCAACACTGCACAGCTGCTAATGAGAAAGAAAACAACTGTTTCTGCAATATATAAGCAGGCTTATGAGACTTCTGAGTCACTAGCTGAAAACCTTTCTTTCTCAGAGGCTGGGAGGAGAAAGAAAAAAATGTTTGGGATGTCTCTTGTATCCTAAATTATTCTAACTGGATTTGCCTAGTGGCCTGCAGGGAAGTTCAGGTCTTCCCTCTTGGAAGCGTAATAGAATGGAGGAATTCCTTTTCCTAGCTTTTGCTTGGGAGAGAAAGAGAAAAATAAAAATACTAGGAAAGCTAAAATATGGTAACATATTCAAAGTTGGCTACGGCTGTAACACAGCAATTGATTCAGTCATCACTAAGTTTGGGTTTTCTCTAAGTAATGAGCAATTTCCAGTACACGTTTTCTCACAAGTTACCACATAATGCCATATATGCAGGATGTTCATAGCACTGATGACTCCTACTACCTGGGTGTTAGAGTAGCTGTTGAAAAATTCATGAAAAAGAGCTTTAAGCTAAATGTTTGTGTCTTACAAATGCTATATATATTCTGCATACACTCTAGCATTTGGGTGTTGTGAAGGATGTGTTAGCTTTCTTGTTGGTCTGAACAATTCTTATTCTAGGACATTACCACTAGGGCTTACTGGTTTTCTTCTTTGTGTAGCTGCACCAACTGTTTGTTACAGCACACTGTGCTTTCTGAATCACTGTGCCAGCTTCTACCTCATTTTCAGTCTCTATAGCAACACTTTCTCAGCAACTGGGAGATGCTTAGTAAAGGCCCCTCAATTTGGAAAGATTGCACTCCAACCGTAAAAAAAATGCTTGAAACAAAGATCAAAGAAGTTTTATCTTTAATAATTCAGGATATTTATTACTATTTAATTAGTGTTCTCTGTTTTGACTGCTTAGACAATTACCTGATACTTTGATCTGGGCCTTTGCCAGGCATTTGTTGTGAGCAGCATTAATTTAAAAGCAAAACCTTTAGAACTGTGTCTTGAAGTCAGCTTTTAAGTGCTATAAAACTACTGGACTTCTCTGGCAGTGTCGTCTGATTTCTGGGCCTTTAGTAAGTAATGAGAGAAAGGTAAGAGCAGCTACTGTATTTAAGAGGAGAGAGTAATTTTCGTCTTTGAACAAAACATAAAAGGTGTTCACCCTTCACAGGAAACAAAAGTAATTGTAGGTTATTTTATGCATATTTAAAATGTTGATCATATGTTATCTGATTTCAAAAGAAGAAAAGTCTCTGTGATGAAGTCAATTGATCTGTTGGGAGATTTCTGCCTTACTTCATGTGGCTTGTCTTTCTCTGTACTCTAACTTAATTATGCAGCATGTTTAAGAATGCATTTTATTTGCTAAGGTATATGTTCTGAGAACCTGTAAGGCAAACAAAGTACATATAAGTAATGAAACATTACTTGTCTTTTCACATTCCAATGGGATTGAAGAAAAAGGCTGCTCTTGTTCTGCACATAAGAGTATTCATGTTAATGGGACCAAGATTTGTAACTGTAAAAATTTATTTCATGTACGTTTGTACATAATTTTAATTTTTTTTGTATGTTTTCTGTAAGGGTTTTTCATTATTAAAGGGCACAAGGAGCTGAACTATAACACACTGACTGAAATAGTGTATCAATGAGCAAAGTTAGTTCAGATTTGATGGCTGGCAGATACTGCTTCTGCTTTCATGTTCTGTTCATTATAAAGTAGGTGTGCTAACACTGGAGTAAATTCGGTTAGTTTCAGCCAGGCACTCCTACTGCAGTCAAGACCTGGACTGTCCACAGGGTTTTGTATATAAAAATGTTGACTATACATACATTAATAATACCGTTTGTAAGTTTTTGGAGGGAGGATTCCTAGATATGATGTTGTATAATGGTGGGCAGTTTGGTAAAACACATAAACACATACTTAACTTTGAGACCATGAATGCCCAAGTACAAGGCTTTAGTGTCTTTATTCATATGGGTCATTTAAATGTTAGACGTTGCACTGTACTGGATAGAGCTTTGTCATCTTACAGTAAGTATCAAGTGCTCATAGATTATGCATGCTGCATAATTCAGTAAGGATCTGTTCGTATTTGAGTGAGCAGATCCTAGTGAGGTCTAATTAAAGTGAGTTTAGCTGTATGTTTTTACATTCATTCCATCCTCTTTCTTTATTTTATGTACATTTGGTACAGAGAAAAAAAGGAAAACATGAGGCAAGCTGTGTGTTTGTAGGTTTACCTTCTAGGTTTCTTACAAAACATGTAGCTTTCAATAAACACGTTTAATTCATTGTTTAGAATCTTCTGATTTCCTTGATTTGCCTACATTGACTTTTCCATCAGACTGTGCAGAGGCATCTACTACTGCACCTATTTTAGATGTAATTGTATAGTATTTGCATGTATATTGCATATATATTTGCATGTGCATATATATATATGCACAGTTACATGCCTGTGTAAATGCTGGGCAAGGCTGTAGTCTTGCAGAACCCAGTGTTGAGTACAAGCTCTTAATCTTAGTAAGGAAGAAAATAGCAGAATAGTGGAAAAGAACAACTTCAGTAAAAACTGTGGCATTGTAGTCCTTACTGAAAAGTTATTAAAGCAAATCTGTATCCCATTATTTTAAGTATTTGTAGGTTATTTAGTGATTGAAATACAAAGTGGCAGCTTTCACCAGTTAAAATGGTGAGAAGCATATTTTTGATAGTCTCAACAATTATAGATCATTGAATGTTTATGCTTCATAATTGGGCAGTATTCTGTCATGTTTATGACAAATGATCAATGATTCTCACTGGAAAAAGGTAATAAGTGAACATTCGTTTTAAGTTTGGATTTATTGTTTAAGTTTTAAATTGTTTCCAATTATTTAATTTTTGTTTATTCTAGCAAAATTTCCCTTTTTTCACCACAATAAGCCATATATGTGGCCTTTGTAATCTCATAAAACTTAGATCCATTATCCCTAATGTTTTGCAACTGTAGTGTTAACTGTAATATAGTTACTTATTAGTTCATATTAATATTTTTGTATTTGAAAATATAATGTTGTTTAGAGCATTAATGAAGTTAATCCTGAGGGGAGACATTCAGTTATTCTTATTATCAGATGCATAATTACTTTTGCTTTCAGAGTTGTTTAAATAAGTAGTTTCATGGATATGCTGCTTTTTTCCCTTCCATGTCAGCTCAATAAGAAATCATGTCACCTGAGATGAAAACGTAAGTTCTGTTTGAGAATTTTAGAAAACGCTTGTGAGCAATTGCAATCAATTAATCTTGGGAAGAGTCTGGTTTAAAGTTATGCCCTCTGTGACCTGAAACTGTACACTATGTACTGTGTAGTAATCCTGCATGTAAACACTAGACTCTTACAGTGAAAGATTCCATTTCCTGTACTTGAAACTGTTTTGAGAACTGGGTTTTGCCCTGCTACAATTTTGCAATTACTTGAGTTACTCCTACTTTATGCTGAGCAGAGAGCTTGCAGTTTGCTGGCATTTCTCTGCACGTGGCACCAAAACTATTATGTTGTTTTAAGTATTTCTGTTTAATTTAATTTCTGAAATGCAACCAGTAAATTGTTCAGATTAAAACATTTTATTTGAGTGGTTCGATATGTCTCTGTCTGGAATATGTGCTTTTACACTTTGGTTTGTTTTGTTATAGAATGCCTAATGCCATCTGTTCATTTCAAATGGATCCAGACTTGCAGGGTGAGGATTTTTCTTATTTTTTTTCCCAACTTCTCTCAAGAGGTGTTTCTATGTCTTTTTGAATAGAAAATTTTTACCAAATTGTGAAGAAGTCATGCCACCTTCAGAATCTCTGTACTGTAGCACATAAATGACAAATTGTGCAGTTGTGATGTCCTGCCTTTATTGTTGGATCTGCCCTGCCACCTTCCTTGCCATTATCACATTGTCTCATGGAATGGTCAGTCACACAGGGGCCATGTTCCCTAATTTATAATATATGCTAAGTTTTTTCCAACACTCTTGAATAGGCATGAAGGATGGCCATACGCTCCCTTTCTGAGTGCAAAATCTTGGCAGATACTTCATCTGCAACAGAGCAAGTAGCACAAATGCAGAACAGGCAGGTAACCAGCTGAAGATTGCAGGGAACAACATGCCCTTCTAGATGTGCAGGAGCTACTTGGTCAGCTTCTCCACAAAGGGCATTTTTGCTTCTTGAGGTGAAATTTGACCCGCTGCAGAATGATTACATGCTGGTTTTCTGTCCAAGGAATAAACTCCATTCCTATGAGAAATGAAAGAGATTAATGCCCCTAAATAGCCTCTCAGAAATAATAATCCTAAAATGCTTTGTATTTTATTGGGGCTCTTTATCTTTGCTATTTTACTTGTGTGCTCTCACAAGCTGATTCTGGAACTGTGCTTGACAGGCACAGAATGCCCGATTTTGAGGCCACATTTTGTCTGTAAGGATGGACTTGAATTGAGTAGCAGATGGCTACTGAAACAGATTCCCTTCACTTAGAAAGTCATGTTGCACATGAAAGGTGTTTGAGTTGGATCATGTGTATGTTTCTAGCATTTGTATTTGAAAATAAGCATTTGGAATTTAATCCACAGCCTACTGAAAACTGTGGGAGCCTTTCTGATACTTTCAAAAGGACTTTGGATCAGTTTACTGAAGAAAGAGAACTGATGATGCATGGAAGTCAAAACTCATTTTTCACATTGTATGACATGCTACACTGCATCTCCAAATAATATCACAAAACATAGTATGACAAGAGCGGGACTAAACAGATGGTATAGCAGTTATTGGCTTCTTTCTATAGCTTAGGCAGCATCTGGGAACCAGCAGAGCCCATAATTTGCTGGCTATTAATATTGATCTGGTGTATTTGTGGGAAATGGTTGCACACAGATTGGCTTGTTTCCAGACTGAACAGGTAAAGTGTTTTGTGAGTTATTTCCACTCAGTTATGCACATTTGTTGCTTATCTTTAACCTTAATCAACTGTGTGTAACTCTTCCTCTCTGAACTACAGGGAGAAGGAGTCTGTGAGGACAGGAGGATAACTGATAACTGTTCTAAAGTTTAGTGAACAAACGTTTTTTTTGGTCTTGAAGTTCTAGGTATGTGCATAAAGTATCAGATTAGGTCATGTTCAGCAGCCCTTACTTTCCACTCAGTAAAACATCCTTTAGTGATACGAAAGAAATGAGCTGAAATCATGTAATGGTATGGGATTTAGTCAAGCAGCTTGAGTGGGATTGCTAAGCAGAAATGTCAAAAGCCAGTTGCTCTGGTAAATTGCTTATCTTCTTCTGCAAGAGTCATGGGTATTGAGCTTGACAGAAGATTTCTTTAATGCTTGAAACAATATGCATCCAAAACAATAACCCTGCTGTTCAGACTGACAAACTGCTCCTTGTAGAAGAGCATCTCTGATCAAGAAACCTTTTTGCCTGAAGAAGTATTATTTCATGATGATCTTGACTAAAGGTATGCACAGTGCATAACCCTTTTCCTGATCCATGAGTAAACTTGATTCCCAAAGAAGCAGGTGTGCTCTCTATGGTAAGTTCTATTTTTACAATCGTGTCACTGGTTACAAGAAGACCGTTTTCCCCACCAAGTTATTTGAAAAGAAAAAAAGATTTTTTTTCAATATTTTCCTTCAGAGCTTTGATAAGCTCCAAACTCCATACTTGGTTGTTTTGATTTTTAGTTAGTTTTAAAAGAACCGCTCTATTGTAATGTGTGTTTGTTTTCTTTCACAGAGGCTTTCAATGATGTTCAGAGCTCCGTCTACAGAACAGCCCTAAAACTACGCTCAGTACAAAGTCTGTGCCAGTGTCAGTAGCCAAAGAGAATTGTGTGCTTTTACAGGGAGAAGAATCTGTAAAAAAATTTGCATTGCTGTCACCATGAGTTATTATGCTACTTTGCTCTCTCATTTTCCACTTGAGAATCTCAGAATGCATTATGAACACTTAAGATCTAGATAATGCTTCATATGCAGTTGATTTTTCTTTCCTTTTGCGTATCAATGGAAATACATTAGTAAAATTCTAAGCTTATGGGAGATTCAAATTATTATTACAATCTTTAACACTGCTATGTAGACATCACTGGCAATTATTAATCTTTATCTGCATTATTATGCTTATCAAAAGTCAAATTCTCATGTGTTTCTTAGTAGTTGATTTGTTGGAAATAATCATAGATCATTGAAAATGTGTTGACTGGCACTATTATTGGTATTGTGAGTATTAATGAGAGCAAAATATGATAGACCAGAAAACCCCTGGGTAGCATTCATTCTCCCTGTCATGGAAGGGAGAGAGAATTCTGTGCAAGCAAAGAATTGTGGAACAAAGTCCTGGTCACCTAGCTTACTTTGAAATTACTGGATGTAAATTCTGTGTTGAGCAGAATTTCATGGAAATCTTGACTTTCTCATCTGAAACAGTCTGTTGCTGAAAATGCACTATATTGCAAGTGAAGTCTTCAGGGTAACACAGAAAAGCTGACTAGTTGTTGGCCTTGGACATATTTTTTTCATTTGGGCACAACCACAGGTACTGGTTTTCATTACCTCTGTTGCCTAGTCCTTCATGCTCTAGGCCCTCAGAGAATCTACCCCAGTTACTCTATTCCTCCTTGAACATTGTTGACCAGAATTGCACATGGGTTTCCAGAATGAGATTCACTCACACTGTAACTTTCCTGTCTGTGCTGAAAGGACCACTAGTGACGTATTCTAGATTCTCTGCTGCTTCAGCAATCTACAGACTTCCAGTCTACTGCAATCTTTCTCTTCTGAAGTTAATGCTAATTGATCATGCCTCTGCAGTACTGAAGGTGGCCTATAAGGAGCCATAGCTCTCTTCCTATGGGATGTTAGTTATTCCACGGGACATTTGTAATGCAGTCTGCTTACCCCTTTATTGGCTGTAGCATCCCTCTTGTCTTTGTGTTTGTGCATGAGAACGCTTACATCAAAGCATGGATTGTTTTCACAGGTGAGCTTTTTCCTCCAGTACCAAATGATGTGTAGTTTTATACTATCTATGTACAGAATAAAACTTGTATCCATAATTTGGATGAAGTTGATCATACTATTTTCCTCTATAATTTGGATGCAATTAAGCATGCTATTTTCTCCTCTTCCTATATATCCCAAAATCACATTCAGGAGATTTTAGTTGAGCTGTTCTATCTTTGTAGCCTTGCAAGTATTGCTACATCTATAAACCTAGCAAGACCTTTCTCAGATTATTTCCATTTTGTGTTGCATACTGGTTTAGACTTCATTTTACAGACTTGTCCCAGCTAGGCATTTATAATAAAAAATTGTCATGCTTCCATTCATGCAAAGACAGGGATCCTCACTCATTTCTTCCTTAATTTTCCCACAGTGGATTTGTTTGATGTTTCTCTGATTCAGCACATCCTCTCAAGTGAACAGAGCCAAGGGGAAGAGCAGGTTTCTGTAAACATGCAGCAAATCTCCAGAATGTTGACGAAACTGTTCCAAAGGGCAAGATTAGAGAAACCAGGCCAGGTAGATCCAAGAGCCTCTGAATTCACATTGAGTCTGCTAGTTGCCATGTATGACAGGTGAGAAGGACAAATGTAAATCCATCATGAAGTATGATAGACTGGTTTTTCAGAAGGGACCTTAATCTAGCTCCCACCCCAAGTACTGCTAGACTATGTCTGTTTCTACCACTCTTACACAATTTCTGTATGAAACTCTCACATTTGATGGATTTTTGCTTGGTATACAAACTGGGAGTTGTTCAGCTGCTGGAATATGAGGCACAAAGCTGTATCAGAGAAACAGTGGTCAAATGTTTCCAAAACTATCTGGAAATCCAGACTTACGCCAGTCCGTGCTGACTTTTCCTCTGAGCAGCTTTACAGAGAGTAGCTCTTCTGACTTTCAAGGTATTTTGATACACTCCTAAAAAAGAATCCGTATTTGCCTCTGAGGGTCGTTACCCATGCAAAGGTCAAGAAATTGCCAGTCACTTTTCATTATGCGTTTTTCTTCAGCTTAAGGACTTCATCAACGAGTTATGAAACAAAATTGATGTCTCATAACTCAGCTGATCAGCTCCTGTGAATAGCAAATAGTTTCTGGGAGTATATAAGGAAGCAGCTCACAGAGTGTATTTTTCTCATGTATTGTTTGTGAATAATGAACTAATTCATTAAAGGCAGGATTGGTTTGTGATTGTATCTGATTTAAAAGAGAAAGGCTAAGTTCATTGTACATTTTATTTACCATGAGTGAAATTTATTCCGTTATACATCAGAGCAAAGTTTTTTGCTGAAAGTGAGTGAGATGTAAGTGGTCCCCAGGACTTTATCTTGAATGAGTATTCATTAATAGTATGATTGCTACTCCTAAAGGTCCCATATTATCAATGTTTTTGTACTTAGAAAAATCAAGGCTAAGAGTAAACTGGTGTTTTAAGAAACAAAGTTAGAAATATCAAGAGTGTTTTCTAATTTGTATGCACTGTAGGGAAATAATTTAGAAGAATCTTCTTAGCAGGACTATCTTGGTCTTTTATTCTAGTTTCTTTGGATTGTGTAATTTTCTTTTTACTGCTTTTTTAAATTATTTTTCACAAGTTTCTTGACATGTATATGGGATAGAAAAGCTGCTTGTAATTTTCTTCTCATTGTGTTTTCTCTGTAGAGTGCTATTCTCCACTATTAACACAGGAAAGTATTTCGTAGGAGGAGCACATAAGACTTTTCCATGTTTGTGTGGTAGTTTACTTAATAAGCTTACATAAACATCTTAAGGGGTTTTGATTGTATAGTTTAGCTTTAGTCTTGGACTTTTTTCTATGAAAGTTCTGTGAAAACTAAATAAACAAATTCAAAACTAGAAGCTTTTGACCAACAATTTCCCATGCAGTTCATACTTTGAAGACTATGTTGCAGCTTTATGCAGAGTGAATTTACTTAAAGACTCTTGGAAACAATTTTATGTAATGATATTATGAAGTGTAATAGAGCCTTGCAAAAGCAATATCTTAAATGTAGAATTCTAGGATTCCCTGATTTGTGGTTTTCAATTCATGTCTGCATAATCTTCACAAAGAAATAGTTGATTTTTTTTATTAGGTGCCTATGTCACAAACTTGGGTTCTAAATTAAGCTTATGTTATTTACTAACTAACAGTCAGAGCTAAAGTCCTGCTCCTGCATATATCCTTTTGAGTAAATTGAGTTGCAGTAAAATTAAATGGAATCAGCCCAAGAAAAGCTCAGTGCAGATCTGAGGCCACAGCAAAACTGCCTGATGATACAATGCAAAAACCAGATTGTATTTGGTATTCATTTCCATATTTGAGAAGGCTTTTCACAAATGAAGAGCAGTTTTAGGACATGTATTGTAAATAGAAAATTATATTTTACTTGGAATGTGAGGTCTTTGAAGGAGATTTTGTCTTTTTGTTTTATGATTGCCTGGTATCTTGGAACAGTTAACTCTGAAGTTATGTTCGGTGACAAAGGTTTCTAGACATAAAATATCACTGAAATGTTACATTAATTATATTTACACATATAAAAGAGTATGAGTTTTGAAGTTGTCTTCCAACATAGCAATATTTTTTTCTTTAAAAATTTTAGTTTTTACATTCTTGGTGAATCTAGTGCGACTTATTTTATTTTCCTAGATCCGGAAGGGGGTATGTCAAAATTAGATCTGCTGCAGCTGCTCTAATTGCCCTTTCAGGAGACATTCTACTGGCTAAATACAGAGGTGGGAAATATATTTTATACACTACCTGGAATACTGAACACCAAGAAAAATCTCCCTTGTATTTTTTTACTTTAAGGAATACAGTTCTGCCATGCAAAAAGTAAATTATGTTGACTGCTTAGTTGTAGAGAAAGGCTGATGCAGAATAATACTTTTCAATCAATGTTTGTAGCCATCTTTGCATAGTCTCAGAACAGATCATAGTAAAGTTTAAAATAAGTAGACTTTAAAAGTGAAGGCCAAGTCCTATTTGCCTCACAGAAAAGAATAGAAAACCCCTAGTTTGACATTTCATTGGATTAAGAAACCATTTTATATATTTGATCCATCAGGCTTTTAGACGTTAGGCACAAAGGTTTAAAGAACTAAGTATAACAGGTAAAGGTAGCCCAGTGCAATGTGCAGCACAAAGATGTCTGCCTGAATTAAATGGTCAAAATGGAGAACAAATGGACCACAAGTGAAATATTTATCTCATACTCTCCACTGCATATTGTGTATTTCCTTCCAAATTACAATTTTCAATTAACAATTTAAATAGGGCATTTCTTGTATAAAGTTATTTAAATATTTTTCTTAATGCCATAAGAATGAGCTCATTGCTTCCTTCGTCCTTACCTTAAATGGTAAGGACGTACCTTACATCTTAAATGCCAGCAGTAAGGAGTTGCCATAAATTTCTTGCTTTCCTTCTCTTTCCCTTGTCATAGGAAGAATGTATGGCCACAGTAGTCACTGTGAGCCTGTTAGGTGGATAATAAAGTGGAACTTTCTTGAGGGGTTAGTTTGGTAGGCTGCAATCACCATAGTGGTTTGAGATAGCTTGAAGACACCTCAGGCTGTGCCAGAATTCCAGTTTCTTTCCTTTTGTTTTCAGCTTTCTTCCAGTTATATGCTGTCCCTCATGGGAAGGCAGCCTTGATTACCCGTAGTGCCCTGAGAAGCCTGCTAACAGACTTAAATGAGGTAATGCCACTGCAATGCTGCTACACAACAGATTTTGTAAGGGAAAAAAATTATGTGATTGATTCATTTTATGTTTGATTACCTTATGGGGCTGAAGTCCATAGGACATGCTGTGGACATAGGGAACTACCATGCAAAGTAGGTAAAAGAATCAAATTCAGTTCCTTTTCTCAGTCGGAGTAACCGCATGTGTCAGTGAATGCCTCTGCATTCATGTTACCTGAGCTTACAGATCCTGGGAACAGCTGCGTACAACTGTTCCTAAGGTGACTCCAAACTTCAGATGTCTGTACTCACTAGAATAGCTTGCAGTTGCAGGAAGATGCCTCAGCATACAGGTATTTCCAGCTGAACTGGTGCTGAAAATGGGATCTGAAAATGACCCCTGAGGTTCAAACACAGTGTCCTTCAGCATTGTAGTGTGGCAACATAGTATGTTGATCCATATCAGTAAGCAAATCATTCTGAGGCATGCTGAACTATAAAACTGCATACTGATAGTATGAATATGTGCGGGTTTTCTTCAGAACAGTATGTAATATGGCATTTCTATAGATGCTTCACCATCTGCATGCTGTCACCATCGCAGCAGAGCATAATGGGAACATCTGGTTTTTATTGAGGTGTTTCTGAGCCTTTCTTCTTAATGCAGATCCCAGCCGTTGTGGGAGAAAGCTGCCCTCTGTCTTGTGTGGAAATTGCAACTCATGACTGTTTTCATGGGGTGAGTGAAATTCTGATGTCCTGGGAAATTATTTTGAATATTGCTGATTGATTAAAACTACAAGTGTATCACCCCCTAACATGGCCAAGTATCTGCTGTTAAGGGGCAGGGGTGATCATCCTTCTCACAGTATAGGAGCATTTGTATCTGTAGAAAAGATGTTCAGTAGGATACTACTGAAGACTCTTTCATTTATTCCAAAACCTTTGGAACCAAGTAATAATTTATGTGAATGGAAAATCTATGCTATCAAAGTCCAATATCAGAGCTTTTGTTAGGGATTGTAGATGAGACACCAGTTCTTTTCAGATCAGTGCATGAACTTGAGACATGTATTTTTTCTAGGTTCTGAAATCAGCTATTGTTGAAGAAAAATTCCTGTCTTGGCTGAGATCAGAGCCTGCTGTTCTCCTGTGGCTCCCTACGTGTTACAGATTATCAGCCGCAGAAATGGTTTCTCACCAAGCTAGATGCAGAGTCTGCAAAGTTTTCCCCATTACTGGCCTCAGGTGAGTCAGTGGTTTTTAGCATCCCCATAAATAGTTCTTACTATTGTTTGCATACTTTACAGGCTATAACTGATGTATTAAGCAACAAACTCTGGATGCAATCTAATTTAGCCAGTAAAAGAGGGGAAAGCTTGCAAATTTAGTTTCTTGCATTTTTAGTTTCTTGCTTCCAAATTCTTTGTCAGTCATGTGTTACATGTCAGTCAATATTACAGTTCCACGAGGGCACCAAATAGAGGTAAGCTGGTGCATGAGAAGCATATGAAGTTGAAACTGCATTCTCAAAAATGGTACTAGAGCCTCTGTTTCTCCCATGGTTCAAAATCACTAGTGGGTTTGGAGAATAATCCACTCTTATTAGATAACAAAATAACTTGCATTCAGCAAATGATGAAGAAAATTCTAAAGAAGCTGTTTCTCTGCATTTCAGAGTGCAGGGGTCTGGATTTTTAGTAGTCAAGCTCACTTACATCAAATCCTTACTTGTGGGAAAGTCACTGAATCCTTTTGTTTTCCCTCACAGGTATCGCTGTTTGAAGTGCCTCAATTTTGACCTTTGCCAAGCCTGCTTTTTCACTGGCCGTCTCTGCAAACCACATAAAAGGTCACATCCTGTTGTGGAACACTGTGTGCAGGTAGAGTCCCATTGTACTGATTCATTTCCCTATTCAGGTTCTTCCTGTAGGCAAATAGGCAGTAGATTCTTGAACTACATTCATTGTAAAACTATATGTGGATTAGCCATAATGGCCATGACATATTAGCATTATTAATCTGGAAACAGTGTGACAGGAAAGGGAAAAAAGGTGGCTTCTAACTTTAGAGTGGTTCTGAAATAACTGAATAGAGCCATGAAATATCCTAGTGCATGTCCTCTTCTCAAGGATATTTATGGCAAGTTTGTTGTTTGTAGATAATCCTTAAACCTGTGGAAAGTCCCCTCAGTGTACCCTGGTGCTCCTTCATCCCAGTCCCAATGCAGACTTGTTCAGAAATTAGTTCATCCTAAAGTTGTTCAAACTCTTACATGAAATGCTTTTCTTCCAGAGATTTTCCACTTTATTGAAAACCCTTCTGATCCATTTGTCTCTGTCAGTTAGGGATGTGGCACGAAGAGGTGGCATGTGCCCAACCAAGCTTACCTACTTGGACTCCATTACAGGGGCAACTTGTGCTTTCCTCACACTAGTGGTGAAGTACAACACTCAGAATTTGTGTTTGGGAGATCAGCTTCTCCTTTGAGCAGAAGATTCCAGACCTTATACATAGAAGTAGATTTTTTCTGGCAGGGCAATGTTGTTTGTTTGTTTTGTTTTGGGTTGGTTTTTTGGTTTTTTTTTGTGTGTGGATCTAGATAACAGTATTCTTCTGTTCCAGAAAATGAGCTGAAACGCACTTAAGAAAGTTTCCTGTACTTCGTGGTCTCCTTCCCAAAACCCCACAGTTAATGTGAAAGATACCTTAGTAGCCAGTGTCTGCACAAAAACTTATGAATGTTAGACTGTTCTTGTAGTCACCCCTTGTCTGGGGAAACATTAAACTGTTCCACTCCATTATTCTCTTTCTGAAAACAAAAACCTATTGCTAACACTGTGAGAAGCTGTATCTGAATACTCAGTATCTGCATTAAAAACAGTTAATTCCTCCAAATATTCTTCCTTATCTTCCATCTGTGCACAAGCAGGAGAATCAAATGGCAACTGATCTCCTCATGTAGAGATTTCTAGTAGAGATATTAAGATTGGAGTGAATGGGAGTGTGGATGTGGAAACACCAGAAGGAAGGGCAAGAGGAGTGTAACAAGGCAGGAGATGATGCAGGCTAGGTAAGTTGGTCAGCAAGATCTCAGCGCTTCCACACACAGCTTCTTGGGACAATCAGATTGGGAAAACAAAAGGTAGCCAGAAACAAAAGACAAACTTCCATCTGAAGATGTCATCACAAGAGATGATGATGTAAAGTTAAAGGACAAGACCTCTAAGACACCCAAATAAAGAGGCAAAAGATCACAATCACTCCCAGCTCCTGAAGGAGCTAAAGGTGCATCCAAAAACCAGTGCATGATCACACTAAGATCATGAAAGCTTAAGGAGACCTTGTGTTTCTTGTCCTCCATGTCACTGCAAGTCATTATGGCCATATCATGTGTAAACATACACCTTGGTGTGTGAATGCTGGAAAGAGTACTGGGACACATGTATTTAGTGCTTGTGAGTGAGTGAAATCAGTTTTGTTGTACAACGAAGTCCCTTTCCTCACCTATACTGTCTGACATTGAGCTTTCCAACATTGTTGCTGCAATATTGCAACTAGATCACTGAACTTGGGTTTCTTTTATGAAGCCCTACTCTAACATGAACGCTGTAAATATCATTTTATACGCCAAATATTACAATACAGGCCCAAGTCTATACCAAAATTAAAAGATAAGCTACTCACTATGACAGATACCACTTCTATATCCTTTGTGTGGGACATAAAGAAATCAGTAGTAAGCTACTATCCCCGTACCTTCCACTCTTAACAGATGCTGTCCTTGTCTGTGTAAGTTTTCACTTTGTCTTTATCAGGGAGTGATCTGCTGCATGGGGATTTGAAATAATAGCACCGTTTCTCCTTTCTGTGCTGACACCTTGTGGTGATGTTACTTCCACGATGAGAAATACTAGAAGGCATGTGGTATGCTTTCTTTGTGTTTTCCTGTTCAGTCTGTCAGGGCTCACCCTATGTTCTGCAGAGTCACTTTCTGGGGCAGAACTGGTTTGTGTCCTCCTATAATACAGCTACTGAGCTTAGTTGTTGTACCTGAGCCTGACACTGCTGTGACAAACGAATGTGTATTCTACTGTATTATATGAGAGGGGGACATGAGGCATGGAAGACTACGTGTATGAATACAAGTACAAAATTACTTCTTCCTGTTAATCAAGAGGGAACTTAGATACTAGTTGGGCAGAATTATTGTTAAGACTGTGAGCTTAATCATTGTAACTGCAAAAATTCGGCGTTAGGGTTTTCCAGGCTGCCTGAATTTGGCTCAGGCAAAGTGTTTTACTTAGAGAATTGGAGCTGCTTTTGCCTGTGTTCCTGCATCATCATCCACTTCAGCTCCCCTTCTAGGGCTCAGGTAGCAGCAACAAGCCTCTTCAATTGTTGAACAGGTTGACCTTTGCTTTCTTATGTCTTGCCTTTGCCTTGGACTGTGTCTATTTCTGCAGAGCACCCGTTTGGAAATTCACTCCCTTCTTTGTTATCACACATTCCAATAGATGTCAGCAAGGGCGAATGTAAAGCACTTTCTCCGCACCATCAGGAACAATTTGTTTCAAGAGCGCTGCAGAAGAAAGGAGGCTCAGAGAAGAAGGACTCTGGAGATAGTGGAGGAGAGGCACTTTCCTAGTCACAACAAGACTTTGTGAGTTTCCGTTTCAGATGTGTTTATAATCTCTGAATTTCAGGCTGTGGAATATTGCTGGATTATGCCCTTTGAGTAAGGGATTTTGTTACTACAGATACTGTGTCATGATTTCTCTGTTTAAAAGGGAAAAAATAACTGTGAAGTTGCTGCACATTGTCCTGTAGCTTAACCATGATTATCATGCTGATGACCTAATGACCAATTGTCTTATCAAATATGTGTCTTCCTTCCCTTCTTCCTTATGTTGTCTCTCTTGCTCTGTGCCATTTCTTATGCTCAGTCTAGGGTCAAGCATTGCAAATATTTAGCACCTGTCGGAACTGCATGGGTTTTTAAGCACCTGGTCTGTGAGAAATTCACTGGAAATTAACTGTCAATACTTTTCTCATGTGATCCGCAGGGCATTCACTGACAGTCATTTTACTCGAGTCCTACTGAATTGTAGACCTGTGGGATTACTCACAGTAGTGAGCTAACCTCACCATTCCAGTTCTTTCAGACCAGTTGTTTGGTGCGCTTTGGTTAATATTGAAATTCGTTACTATATTTGCATTGATAACGGTGGTTAATAATGAGCATTGGAGGTTGTGTTGTGATTTTTCCCAATAGTTTCTCCTTCAGGTGTAGAAACTGAAGGAAATGATTATAGGAGATAAGCATATGAACTACGACATGCAAAGAGTGAGATTCCTTCCTAGTTGTATAAAGACCTGACAACTCTTTTGCATCTCACATGTGTTCTCCAAATGAGGCTTCAGTGAGACTGAAATATGAAAAAAATGGTCAGTCCTCTGTAAAAGAATTAATTCCATCCTTGTGTGAAGGAGGACAAAAATCTTTTTGTAAAACTGGATTTTGCTACTCTGATAGGCTTGCGATTAGAAAACATTTTTTAATATAATATTAGACCAAAAGATGATAGTTACAGTGATTATCATGGAGAATATTATTTCAGTGTTTGTTTTTTAGAAGGTGGTAAAATGCAAAACAGTTTTCATTGCTAATATTTCCTCTTTTGTATTCAGCAACAAAACAGTATTTCATCACTTTGAATGTCATGTAATTTTTCTGTGAGCAATCAAGATTTCTCTGTAATTCTGTAGGGTTTTGCTTATCTCCTGCTTGGGTAGAAATGAGACAAAGAAGAATTCGGGGCTGCTGTTACAGGTGTCACTGTGGGGCTGATAAAGATCTGGCCTTTTCCTAGCATAGAATGAACCAAACAGCAGGATACTTTGCTATCTTTTTATAGTTCAATTTCCCAATATATTTAGCTCTTGGCTAAAGGAAGCAAAAAAGAGCAGCAACAAATTGCACTGGCACTACATGAGGGGAAAGAAGAACCTGTTGTTGAGATTCTGTTGGAAGAAGGGAATTAGTTGTCAGGAATTCCATTCTTTTAGCCCAAATGTACCAGCAGGCATAGCTAAACCATATTTCTTGCTTAGTCAATAGCACATCTGTCAGTCTACTTGGAGTGCATTTAGTTTTATTTTGTTCTTTCTCAATACCAAAACCATGCAAGTCTCGATCCTTTCTCTACTCATTATTTCTCTCTTGGTATACAGTCCTTCTGCAGAAGTCAGTGCTTCACCACCACCTGGCCCTGAAAACCTGTCTTTCCCAGTGGATGGTTGTGTCCCAGAGTCACCCAGGTTCATAGCTGAAAACAGAACTGTAATGCTGAAGAGTAAGAATAACAAAAAGACACCAGAGCAAGGCAAGACAACAGCTCAGGTGAGCAAAACATGAAGCAGTGATAGTGCTAAAGCTGTGAAAACCTACAAAGTTAACTATCTAATTGTCTTCTAATTACCAATGAAAATTTAATGGGCACCTTCACCTTTCTATTAATTCCTCCCTTATGGAAAAAAATTTGGAATCTGAAAACTTAGTGAAGCTTGAATTTGATATCTTCCCAAGATTAGTGACTAAGTCCTTGACTTCCACAACCTTCAGAAGGACCTGTTTTGAATTTTTCTAGTTGTCTTGGAGTAGCACACTAAAGACTAGCTAAGATGGGAGTCCTCTCTCTATTCTGACAGTAAAAAATGCCATCATGTCCTCCTACTGCAAGCAAATGTCAAAGAAGGATGCCTAAACTCTTATTAGGTTCAGGCCATTTTTGTTATGATGGTAATAGCAGGAGGACAGAATGGGCCCCTTTTAGGATAAACCCATAATAGTGTCCACTCCAACTAAAATAGCTGATGCACAAAAGGTCTCCACTAGTCTATTTTCAGCTTCCCTGCATAGAAACAATGCTAGAGGAGTGGGTAGGATAGTGTAGCTAAAAATAAGTACCTAGCAGTTTTTGTTTCTATATTTATTGGAGATATTGGTAGCTCTGCACATACTCAATATAGGGAACACTGGATTGTGTTCAAACCAGTTTGTGTCATCCACTCATCTTGTTCTTCCCAGGAGCCAAAGAGTGCAGTAACTGAGAAATAGCCTCTGTGTGTTAGGTCGCTCCTTTGGCTGCTACTCCTGTGCTGCCCTTTGGAAGACATGTCTTTTAGAATTCTGCTGCCCAGCTCAAGGTATAGTGGCAGCCAGCATATATCTGCAGGAGAAGTTGTGGGCAGGCATTTCTTAAACATACAATTTTTACAGCTGGCATTTGTCATTTTAGAAGACAGGAAGACAGGACTTGCATCCCTGCACTGCGATTCTGTTGTGCATTGCTCTTTTGTTCATTTTCGGTCTGGGCTGAGAATTCTTTTTGAGCAGTTTTATACTGATTTCCAACATCTTATGGTGCAGATTATTTCCACTTTGCTTCAAAAGATATGGACAGTAAGTTCGATTATTGTTTTTAACAGAATTCATGAGTGTGGAGGTCCTGGGGACCCAGCTCTTAGTCTCATAATTTCCTGGCAGCCCTGATTCCAGCCCAACTTACGCCTCAAAAGCAGCTTAGCTGGAAAACACTTCTCTCCCTGACTTCTGGGCTACTGTTTCCTGCATGGCCCAGAGACTGCTGCTTCCATGCAAAGACAAGCAGTTTCTCTTCTACATCCAGTCTCTCTCTCCATCTCCTTGTCCCAAAGCAATTGTGGGACTTCAAAGAGACTATTCCCAAATCAGAATACTCCATTTCACAGAAATTCTAGGGAATATGGGCTTTGTTCTAATTTAAAACAAATTCTCATACACTCAGAATTTCTCACAGAACAAAGAATTTGTTATATAGAATAATTTTTTCCAGTCAGTTGATTGTAATAAGTTAAAAAAGCTAAGTTATAGATCTGTAAAACAGACCAAATCCAAGATTTACCCTGCTCACTTATAGTAAAATTTATATATAAAAAGGAAATGTTTTTGCTGATAAAGTAATGAACAGATACTTCTTTTTGTTCCAGGCAATAGCGTCTTTTGAAGCAGATATGTTAAAAATGCATGAATCTATCAAAAGCATTCACAGTGACAGCAGGTGTGTAAATGCAGTAATACACTGACTGAAGACTGGTGGGCCGGGCTGCTCCAGTGAAGGGCTAGAAGACAGATGATTTTTCCATACTTTGGGGAGATTTTGAGGTTAAATGCAGATCCTATCAAATAAGAATGAATGGTAAAAACTCAGCAACAGAAATTGTAAATGGAGATCACTGGAAAAACAATGTCTGGCAAAGCAAAACATTTTAGTTTGCTTTCATCAGCATTTCTGCAATCCCTAGTTTGTATTTATAAAGGTAATTTTTAAGGGAAAAGATGTTCATTCACATAAAAATACCAGGATAGCATACTTTTTCAATTTTTTCTCTGAATAAGGCTTAATCAAAACAAATTTAATTATTTGCATGAAGTTTTTAAATCAAAGTAGAATATCTTTCTAAAAATGTGCTGTACATCAAATAGAGATTAATAGGTTTAACACAGTAACTCTTGGTATAAAATCTGTGACAGATTATCACAGAAGTTCCTTCTGATATTCAAATCTTTGACATGATAAAATATTAATTCCTAAACTACAAATTTCTTGGAAAGTTTGTTTGTTTGGGGGAAGTTGGTGTATGGGCAATCACGCTTACCTTTTTCTTGTGCTTTTGCCTTCCCCTCCTTCATTTTTGTAGTTATATATGAATGTGCTTTAGGTATAACCTTGTTTGTGACCCCTGAAACCGATGGAATTACAGTAAAGTGTAGAATTTGGTCCTGAATCTACTCTCTGTTTCCTTCAGTGTGTTCAGTTCCCTCTTATTCCTGTTCTGTTTCATTCTAAGTACAGTTGGTGCTCCAAATTCGCACAAGGGCACTCCAAGATCAGAGCCAAAGAATTGCCATTTCATTCTAGGCCTGTGTCCTTACCTCACTCTCTGTTCTCACCTGGGCAAATAAAGAGATATGGCAAAGATTTTCAGATTCGGTTTAGATTAGTAATAGTTGAGAGGATAGCTGGGAAGGCTGCTCCTGAAATGCTGCCTCACTCTGACCCAGAGCTTATCATATAAGTGGGTGAATGAATCACATTACTCATGGGAAGCTCTTTATTCTTATTTGTGAACTAACTTGCAGCATTTATATGCCTGTTCACAGAACTGGGCTTGAGGTTAGTTGAAGGTAGTCAGCATTTTACAGCAAAGATCCTTTAAATGCTGTTATAAGGCATCGCTGTAATATTAATCTTAATTTTAAATGATATGACTTTCTGTCCCATTCGGACAAATCTTGCATAATTCTAGGGAAACTGACAGGGCTCTTGTCTCTAAGACAAAGCATAACCAAAAGGAAGTAATTAGATGAGCTTCTGGCAGTAACTAAGCAAGGCAGATAACACTTTCAGCTCTGAGATATGAAGCGGTTGGTTTATTACTGGAGTGTTAACTTTTCTGACTCTATCTCATCCATGAGGAAGGCAAAACTATTTCTACCCTGACTTCTTAGAGAAATCCCAACTGGAACAGAATTATGGCTGGTATTTTTGTCATACTGTGCTCTGAGTAGGTAATTTCTAAATCTCTGGTATGCATGGGAGAGTGGCACTTCTTATTGCAAAAATCACAGTGTCTGTTCAAGGACAAGTAGCCTGTGCAGAAACTGATCAAAGAAACTGCATAGAATACCACAGGCAAGAAGAAACTCTATCAAAGGGGTAGAGGCTGTTTTTACTTTTATTTTGTCCAGGGCATGTAATTACAGTCTTTTGCAATTCAGGGAGTTGCCATAAGTCATTTGCTTCTAGACAGAGAGACTGCTATACTGTCTCTCCTGTTGAAGCCACCTTTATGGAAAAGGTAAAACTCCAAGATGCCAGGTTCAGTCCTGGCCATAATTCCATTCAGCTGGCATCTTTCCTCATCTCGAATACTCCTGTTCTTGATAATTCCATGGATACCGCCCAGCTCCTGAAGTATTGGCCTCTAATCCCAAAGCTGGCAAAAATTTTCTGAACTGGTGAAGGGGATAAAGTTTGTGCTAAACTGTTATCTCTTTTCCATGACTGCATATATTTGTGTATCTGTGATCTACCTGTCTCTAGCAGGTACATGAAGAAGCAGTTCAACAAATGGAAGGACAAAATGGAATTTCTTCACAACTGCCAAGAAGAAAAAAGCTGCAAAATAGAGGCAAAACTCCAAAGACTGGGAGTGAGCCATGAAAACCTACAAGTGACACTGCAGCAAATGAAGCAAGAAGTGAAGGTATAGTGATAAATATATTAAGAGGTATAGTGATAAATAAGAATCGTCAGAGCTATGAGCAATTACTGAACACTAACTACTGGCTTTCCTGCAGACCAGCATTCTTGATACTATTTCATGTGCTCTCCACTAGTATTTTCGGTCATCTTAGGTTCTTGTTGTCAGGGAAAGCAGCTATCTTTGCAGCAGGGATTTCCTTGTCATTCTGTGTATATTTAGCATCTAGCACAGATACCCATGTTAGGATTTTTAGATACTACTGCAACGAAAATAATGAATATTCCAGTAGGAGTGAGGAAATGATTTCCAGTGGAACTGTTAGATATTTCACTGCAGTGTTTTCTTCAGAGAAGAGTCCTGTGTTGGCATTGAGTAAATTAAATACTCTTTTGTCATTCCTAATTACCATCTTTTACTGGGAAGTAATAAACACATCTTACAAAAAATATTTTATTCCTTTTCAATTTTATTGATTCTTGGTCATTAAAATCATTTATAAGATTCTAAAAAGGCCCTTATTTCACAGAGAATGAATACATATTTGCCACCTACAACATTTTTGTAGCATTTTCTGCAGTGTTGCTTTAGTACTACTGCCAAACCAAAGTATCAGTTATTTTCAGAATGCATTTTCTGTGTTTTGTCTATTATAGACAATGTTACAGTCATCAGAATGTCCCTTTGGACCATGTCAGAATACAGTGCCAAGAAACTCACATGTTCTGCTGGAAAGGAAAATGCAGGGTAGATTAAATCCTGACCAAATAAGGCCTACTTCCAGAAGATGTGCCGACTGGAACTCTTTGAATTCCCCCAACTCTGCAAAGATTATGCAGCTTCTACAGACACCTGAGGTTCCCACTGCAGTGGACTTTATGTTTTCAGACGACCCACTGGAGTCAGTGTCCCCTCAGAGTGACAGACCCTTTATGGGACAATATAGAAAAGGAAACAAGAATCAAACATATCTGCCTAAACTGACAGAAAACTCTCTCAGTGGCATCGTGAGGAATACAGTTCCTACTCCGACTGCAGTGCAGATACCACCTGATGAGAAGGAAGTCAGAGAGGAAGTGGAACTGGAGCAGCTAGTGATGAAACTGCAGGATGCATTGTCTCTCCAAACCCAATCAAGTATGAGTTCTCCTAGTCATCTTGACACTGTCTTCTCACCTTCATCCAGTTTACTCTGTAATGTTGTTCATAATCATTTAACCCTCCGAGGAAACTCAGAATCTTGCCTTAGTCATTGTATGAGTGTTCTAGCTCTATCTTGTAAGGTAGAGCATATTCCCAGTATAACTTCTAATGCTGGGCTAATTTGAAACTGGATGAGTCAAAGCTCATAAGAGGAAATCAGTCTCAGCAGTCAAATAAGGAGCAAACTTAAGCTGGTGAGGGCACTGGAGGTCTCTGCTGATGCCACTTCTGTGACACTGTAACTACGACTCTAGTCGCAGTCAGACTTCCAGCAGTACAAAATCCCTATGTAATCAATGGTCTTACACAGCAGAGCTTTTTCCAACACTCAGGGTGCTTGATTTTAGATAATGAGGATGTAATCAGGAATATGACAGAAAAAGCTATTTCTACAGCACTATCTTAAATTAGAAATTTATAAAGAATTTTTCAGGGTTCTGGCAGCATCCAAAAGCTTAGAAAGACTTAAAATCTGTTCTGCTTTCCAGCCCAACAGACTGCTTTGCAGCAGGAGTTGTTCTCTACAGCTGAGCATGTATACAGATCCTTTTCTGACCTCATCAACCAAGTAATTTCACCAGCTTGTAAATGATGGAAACCACCATTCACCTTACAGCTTCACTGAACTACTTAAGGTAATTAATGCCACGTCAGACTCTTTAAAGTGTCTCAGATATTGCATTGTAATAACACACCATAACAGATTTCTGCATTTATTGGCTTTACCAGGAACATATTGGAGAACAATATTCCTTTTCTGTTGGTGATTTCCAGCTCTTGTGCAGTGGATTCCTCAGCAGTGTGAATGATTGACATTTCTATCTTCAGCTAATATCCCATGATCAAGTTACTTTCTTGGAATTGTGCTGTATTTCTTGTTGATGCCAGCAACAAGGAAAACTTTTCTTGTAATGCACAGAAGGATTTTAAAGATCTGAGAAATGGAAATTACGCAGTACCACTTCAGAGAGAGAAAATTATAGATTCAATTTTTTACTATCACTGTTCTGCAGGAGTTGCATAAAAAGTAATGAACGAGTATGTTTGTGTGTGCTCAAAACCAGTTATCATTCAAGAAAATTTGTGTACTTTTAAGGATTTGAATTATGTCACAGAAACTATACCAGCTTTCCAAGAGAGAAAATACTCCTAGTTTTTACAGAATTTTTTCTGTGATTACTAAGAAAATAAATTTGGCTTGGGTGAAAGCAAAATATTTTGGGAAGCTTTCGGAGAAAAGTCAGGTAAATTATACACTCTGAAGCTTTGTTTCATGTGTAATCAAACAAAAGTTTAAGATGATATGATTGAAAAGGCTAATGAAAAGTGTAGTGCTTAAGAAAAGCTGTTCATCAGAACTCTAAATTTTCCACATAGATTTTCCTTGTCTTGTATTTTTCAGAATGAATTACAATCAAGATAAATCACTGAATCACAGAATATGCTGAGCTGGAAGGGACCCACAAGGATCATCGAGTGCAAATCCCAGCCCTGCACAGAACCATCCCCAAGAGTCAAACCATATGCCTGAGAAGTATCATCCAAACACTTCTTGAACTCTTGTCAGGCCTGGGGGAGCTCGTTCCAGCACCCAGCCACCCTCTGGGTGAAGAACCTCTTTCTANTGTACGGTAGGTGACTGCCCAGTTCTCCAACTTGTGAGGTCTCTCTGAAGGGCTTCCCTGCCTTCCAGGGGGTCAACAGCTCCTCCCAGTTTTGTGTCATCTCCAAACTTGCTTCGTATCCCTTCCAGTCCTGCATCCAAGTCATTTATGAAGATGTTGAAGAGCACAGGACCTAAAGTGGAGCCCTGTGGAACCCCACTAGTGACACGTCACCATTCTGATGTTACCCCATTCACTATTCCCCTCTGTGCTCAATCCATGAGCCAGCTGCTCCCCCACCACATGATGTGTTTGTCCAGCTGTGTGCAGACATTTCGTCCAGGAGGATCTTGGGAGAGACAGTATTGAGAGCTTTGCTGAAATCCAAAAGGATTACATCAACTGGCTTCCCTTGATCAACTAGGGGTGATAAAGGGAGTGTCTGACTCGTAAAAATGGCTAGAAGTCTCATTTTCTGTTGGTAGCACCTCAGCCATCTTCTTGAAAGACCTTACACTGTGGTGAGATTAATGAACATTCCTGGTTCTTTCTCCTAGTTTTGGTCACAGGAGGCCTGAGTTACACATACTGCAAACACTCAAGAATTTACAGCAATTGTTAGCTACTGGAAGCTAAGAAGTGGTTTGGCTCTAGCAATGGAATTGTCAGGAGGGTGAAAAGAAACTTATTGAGGGAGGACCCCAGAAAACAAGTAGTGATGAGGTCACTAGTAAGTGGATACACGCATATCATCACATAAACAATATCTGTGAGATAGAAGCTTAATAGCTTTTTTAATATGCCAGTGCTAAGAGACAAACAACAATCCAAGGAATCCAACTGTTGATTATGGGAGGATATCCATCAACTTCTGATGTGGCTTTAAATCTCCTTTGAGTCTCCTTTGAGTGGGCATCTGAATTAATCTTGGTTGGAAACAGTGACAGCTGACAAACACTCGTTTGGTCTGATGCAACACTGAACGGATCTGGAGCACAAATTCTGACACAGAGATATTTCTGAACTACCATGAACTCTCACTTCACAGCAGTGTGTAAAGACTCAAAGTGTTTTCCCATGCTAAGAAGCAGTTTTTTAGCTCCCAGGTACCTATAAGATGAAAGGGAGAAAATCACAATGTCTTTCTTTAGTTGTTACTCAGTTCAGCTGACAAGGAAGCAAGTTCAGTCAAACGTGTTCACTCTATCCTTCTGACACTCTCAGACCGAGAAACAGTAAGCCAGGAAGACTATCTGCAAAACCAATCCTAGCTCACTCAAAGATCTGCCATGAAGTTTATATGGAAGAGTGGTAGGAGGCAATATCCTGTCTTTAAACACAGTAACATTTTGAATTGTTCCTGTACAGCAGATCTACTTTCATCTCATACTCAGAGCCCTTGCTTTTTCTTAACGTGACCAACCTTTTATCACTTGCACTTTGTCACTTGCAGGTTTACATATAATTAGTTGCATCTCCTTTTTTATTTAAGCGCAATTAATAACACAGATTGTCTCCTTTACACCAGCCATTTCTAAGTGTTCTCCATAGTGTGTCCTATGCTAGAGATTCATCTGTTTTCTCAGTCTTTCCTCCACATCCTTTCCTGCCCATTGCCTCAAAGGCCAAATTTTGCTACAGCCTATTAATTAAGAAGCTTGCTGAAGCAGAGAAGTATTGCAAATTTGTTTAAGCTAAATATCATCTTGGCCCATAGTGGTATTTCACCATTTCTGTTGCTCTCTGAAGGAAGGAAGAAAGCTGGCATGAGCCATTTCGTAAGGGATGCTGTTGTTGCAGATGGGATATATCTAAGGTGGAAGCACTAGCCTCTTCCTAAAGGGCCGTGTGGAAAAGCAGCTAAGATAAACAGTACCTGTCAGATTTTACATTTGCTAGAGCTGGAGAGCATATGGGAACAGGTAAGATGTGGTCTACTACAATGCCAATGCTACTTGGCTGAGGCATCCAGCCCTTAACACTCTCTTTGTCAGTTGCTGGACTTAGTAGCTGTAGGGGCTGTGGGTGAAGATGTGTCTCATATATTAATATGAAGTTGGACACAATGAAGCTTCTAGATATATTATTTAGTTAATTAACATCACAGGTACAGGAGTGAGCAGATCTGTTGTAACAATGCTCTTGCCACCCTTGCGTGCTGTCACAGAGCACACTCATAGGCTGTGGCTGCAGTTGGGGGTGTGTTGCTGAGTACAGTAAACTGTGTTCCTGTGCTTATCCTGCTTTAGTGTTCCCTCTTTTGAACATTTAAATGGTTTGTTGCATGCTTAGCTTGAGCACAAATCCAGTACCCTTGAAGTTGATAGTCCCCTTACAGCTCTTTGTTTGCTTCCTTAAGATCAGAATTTCAACAAGTGGGACTGTGTTTAAGCTTTATTTTGTTCATGCCCAGTAACCATTTTAAGATTTCCTTTACTTATTTTGTTACTTGGACCTATTTATGCAAGTTGATGAACAAACACTTCTTCTGTGGGCATTTGGAGCGGGAAAAAAAAAAAGCGCAATAAAATATTGCTACATACTCATAGGAAGAAATTTTGAATGTGTCATTAAATGTAATTTCCCTGGGAAGCTGAAATTTGTAATTGCATTCAGCCAGTCAGGCAATGGAAATATTTTATATTACAAAAGCATGAAATGTTACCTTGCCCTAAGTTATGTTGCATTATTTTAATTTCAAATTGCCTATTAGAGTTGTAAATAACAGTCAGAGGAAACTGATTTTTCTACAGAGAGCTTTTAAACTAAAAAATAAGCTATTTTAAGTTATAAATGAGATTTCTTGTGATTAAACACTTTAAGTGAGAATGTGTAACATTTTAAGTAGTGTTCTTAATGAAAAGTTTAGGGAAAATATCATAAAAATATTATGTGAAAACAGAGGAGCTGGTAAGATCTGTTAACCCTTTTGCTAGAAAACTCAAAACATTTTTGGAAGGTATTTTTCATGTAAAAATATGTACTATTTTTCTTTAGTAAGATGATGTCTGAGCAGGGGTTGCTTTGTACAAGTGCACAGTTATGCATACAACTAAACATCACCATCTCCACTCTAATCCAGTCTTGGTGCCAGTAGAGGGTTTTTTGACAACTTCCTTCTCTGCTTTGTCGATGTTTTATTAAAGGATCAGTTATTTCATGTTTTGGCACCCAAAAGGGTGCCACATGTTAATGGGTCACATGTATTACAGAGAGCCTGACATACACACAGGTTGAAGTAAGCAACTGTTTATAAATCATGCAGTTTATTAAGGAGACTAAATTAATAGGTAATTAAAAAAAGCAAAAGTCCAAGTTTATCAGGGATATGGTGCCCATGCTTACAGGCCTTCTTCCACCGTGTAAATTGACATCAATGAGGATTAAAATGAAAGAAATAAGGGGAAGTAGTTAAAAAATATCTACAAATCAAGATCTTTGGCTAAATGTATGATTTCCTCTTTTTTCCTAGCTCTCCGATGATTCTTCCAAGTAACATAGATCTAGTCTTATGAATGTGGATACTTATTAAATCTTCAAATGAGTCTTTCTTCTTCAGAACTGATGACCTCTGAATATGAGAAAATATCCCTGAAAAGTGACATGAAAATGAATATAAGTAAATAATTTCCAAACAGCAAAGAGCAGCTGAATACTCAGTTTCCTGCTGCTGCTGGTCCCCATTTTATCAGCTTTGTCCCCAGACCTCTTGCTTTGGTGATAGCTATATCCCTCCATTTGCAAGAGTTGCCTTTCAGTGTCAGGTCACTTTGATCTTTTCCCATAATATGGACCTTTTCTGTCAGTCTTCGTATAAACTCTACTCGTGATTAGCAGAGTCAAAGCACTTGAGTCTGCTCATAATCCCACTGACTCACCAGCTTGTTATCAACCTGCCTGCACAGTGCATGAGATCTCTCACACTGTTTAGTAGCACATTTGCTTGAGGAACTATGGGGTGTTTTCTTTGCAATGATCTCTAAAAACCAGCAGATTGGCCTTCTTTCTTTTAGACATATTTGTCTAAACACAATATCTGCTTATACACCAGACCTCAAATGTACAATAGCCTTTACCCCACTACGACCCCAGCACTCTGCAGAGCTGGGACAGCAAGTTCCCTCTGTTTTGGGCCAGGTGCAAGGGCTGATCTGAGCTCAACTAGCTGCACCTGTGAGGGAGGTGTGCACAGCTGTGGCCACTGAGTGGGAGGGCAGGGCAAGGAGAAAAGGGGCAGAGAGGGCCTTGTGTCTGCAGTTTTCGAACGTTTGTACTGGTGGATGTGCTACGTGGCTTTCTGAGGAGGATCTTGTGTAGCTGCTCTTCAAGAAGTTTTGCTGTAAGTACAAAAGCTATGGAGCTTTGTGGTTCCAAAGGCTCATTTTGGTTCATGGAGAGTTGTTATAAATATTATGTAGCTATAGTGTTGTAATATGTGGGAAATACCTTTATGAAATCTGCTTGTTCATGGTGTCTGGATTTTGTTAGAGGAAAGAGATGAGTTGCTAAAGATACTTTGGCCAGGTAACTGTGAAAGACTCTCCCTGCTTGGCTCAGTTTAAAACTCACTAGTGCTTCTCTGCAGAATATCTAAGGAAGTTGAAGTACTGCTGGGTTAAGTAGGGTTTTTGGTGGATTGAGTCACTTTGTCAGATTACTCAAATACTGCTGTTTTGATTTTGCTGTCTCTTTCATGGATTGTGTAGAGTTTAAGAGTATCTTTATGCCTGTTAATGACTACAGTCAGGAGCCTGGCAGGACTAGGCTGGTTCAGAAAACTGTTTGAAACAGTCAGAAACTGAGTTACTTCTGTCTTAGTGCACACACAGAGACTTGTTTCCCAGGAGGACCAAGTATTGGTAACTGTGAAAGTGCTTCTAAGATGTGACAAAGTAAAGTAGTTTTGTTCATTATTACTGAAAAGCTTTTACCAAGGGCTTTGCTAGTTGGGTTTTTTGCTTGAACTTTTCTTTTTTATTCTTAGAAAATTTCAGTTCCTGATACTGAATCTTGTGAATAGTCTTATGGGATTTATCCATTAGTTCTGAAATGTAATGGTAATAGTAACACCTTAGCATTATTATTTCTCTGCCAAGTCCAGATCTCTGTCTTGCTTTTCCAATTTAGTGATATGTTTAAGGAACTACAGTGAATGCAGCTTATAGAATGCTCCTGATTTTTGATCCTCTTTGCACTTTGAAAAAAAAATCAAAACAAAAAAACCTGAACCCAACAAAAAATATTGAGTTTTTGACTTTGTAAGAGGAATAAGATGAAAAACTTTGCTATGGAGCAACAAAGTTGTTATCAATAGTTGCAAAAGTAACAGTATAAAGCAAAGGAACTTGCTCTATTTTTTGCATAAGCCTATTGAAAGCTGTTCATACCCACCCATGCAGATGTGAAGTACACAAGGTAATTTAAGTGCCCTTAGTGCTGCTCATGGGGCTAAGAAAACATCTCTTTATGCATAAGAAGCAGTTATTCTATTCCTCATCACTTGCTGGACTGTGATTTCTACCTGCAGTTATTACCTATTGATTTCTTCTTTCACTGATGAAATAAGGCAGTAGGATCAAGGGTTGCAAAGATTAAAATGGCTGGCTTTGTTAAGAAACTGGGAGACTTGGATAAGAAGTTAGATAGCTCCTCCAAAAATAAAATTTAGGCTGTCACTGCTATAAGATACCTGCTATACACAGTGATGTTAATCAGCTGTAGAGAAATCAGATTAGCTGATTATAATTCACAAAACAAAGAGGGAAAGGGAGGAATCCTTGTTTTTCTTAAAGTATGAATACTTACTAGTGCTTAAAATTGCTCTGTATAGGTGTAAACAAAAGTCAGTATTAATCACAAAACCCATAATTTGATTCTTCAAAGTACAGCAAACTGCTAGGCTTAATCTTGAGTGGAACAAAAGCTCTTCGTTTAGGAAAAACACAGTGTGATATGGATATGAAGAGCCAGATGTAAACAAAAAGCTAAGTGGGAGTTTAGACAGTGATATTCAAAGTTGCAATCCAGAAAACAAAAATTAATCTGGTGCTTTAGCCTGATGGGCTTCTCAGTTTTTAAAGCTGCATTCTGTTTGCACCCGAAAGTGCATCAGTTGGGTAAGGATTGAGCAACTTGTTGCTTTGGTGATGTCCAAGGCTGATTGGAAACCAGAAGTGTCAGCACAGTCAAGGTCCAGTCAGAGCTGTGTGATAGCTCAGATTCTTTGCAGAGCAGGATAGGATACTCTCCTTGCTTTTAAAATGCAAGTAGTCGTTATTTGGCTCATATTTTAGAATCTGACCCTGGGTGTGTGAGGTCTTCAGTCTGAGGGATTGATTCAAACACAATTCTGATGTCCTAGCTTAAGGGCTGTGATGTTTTCTGTAGGTAATAGGGGTAAGGACCTCTCAATTCTTCTTATCTTAAATCCTAGCTTTCAATACTCAAATAATTTTAGGGTTTGTGGGCAAGTGCTGGACTGTCCAGTGGTATGGTATCCCTGCAGTGCAAGAACCCTGAGTTCAAGTCCATTTTTTTAGAGATACTTTAATAGGTAATTGCCCAGAGAGATTCTTCATTATTCCATGGACAGTCTCCCCAAATGTCTTAATAACTAAGATACCGACCTAGGAAGTGGAGATAAGGGTCTCAGTCCATTCAAGTGTAGGCCCAACGCACTATGCTCTTGGTGATGGCAACAGCACTTCTACCTCTCCATTAAATTATAGCACCTGACAGTGGATATTCTCAAGGGAAGGATGCATCTGTTGGTAGCAGGACCAGAAGTGAAGCCTTGGAAGGGATTGAGATTCAGGAAAAGCTATGCGCCCTTCTGGTAGTGGGGAGGCTAAGTGATGTGCAGATGGAAACACTTTAAAAAATCTGGGGCCGGGAACCTGGAGAGTAGGAATTGCAGCATATAGTGTCACAGGTAGTGGTGTCTTTCCTGAAGATGTAGCTGTGTCCAAAAGCCTCTATGCATCTAAGTGCTAGGTCTGTTTCCATTCTGTGTTGGGTAAGGTTACCAGTATGAAAATGGAAAAAAGTAGTGGTTGACTCCTTACTGTTCTGCTGAAAGACTGCCATGCTCCCAACAGCACCAGTGCAAGGCATTCCTGGGGTGACACACCTCTCAGAATGGGGGATTTGGAGCTAGCCTGTTCATAGCACAGTAGTGGTAAGAATGCTGGTGTGAAAGAATATAATTGTATTTTCAGTTGCTGAGCTACCTTCTTAGGTCGAATCCTCCTATGTTTTACTTTCTGCTGCCCCTCCTTTCCCATCAAAGTGAAACTTAAAAGCTGTTGTTAGAATTCAGGTTGATTTTTACTGAGATCACATTGAACATAAACACAGCTTTGTGCTTGATTAAGAGGAGTTTGTGCAGCACTGTCCTCTGTTTCTGTACTATTGCCACATAACACAATCCCCTGTATCTCTTTTCCTTCTCACTAGACTCTAGTTATTGCCCGCGAGACTTGTATTAAAGGAGTAGTGACCTTGGTTTCTCCCTGCAAACTGAGAATGTAGAGTTGCAACCTTCTGCTCAGCTTCTGTTAGCTGCCTTCTCCCTAGGCCGTGGGTTCTGGAGAGCACACAGTCCACATAGATATCCCAGAAGAGCTGAGCCAGGTCCCAGAACAAAGCCCCATGTTTCAAGTTCTCTGATGATTTCAGAAAGATCATAAAGTCCCAAAAGCCACTGACAGAGTTAGAAATACGAGGCTTTCTCATCTCCAGTAAGACTTCTGAGGAGGATTCCCAGCACTGGGGGTCTGCCTGCCCAAGAGCTAGTGGATCAATTTGACTATAGCAGAGGAAAGGTGTCACGCAGAACACTGCCATGATTAGCAGAGAGCAGGTGAGTCTCATGTTAAAGTGGGTTCTTCCTCTGCTCCCAAGGTCCAGTGTGGCACTAAAATATAAGAAAACCAAAAGAAGCTGAAAAATTTCTCACTCTTGAATGCAGGAACAAAGTCATGGTACTTTGTGATAGAGAAGGCACTCAAATATTAATTGTTTCTCTGCTCCTTAAAGATTTGTGTATGCTTTTTTCCATGTATGCATATAAATACTAGACGAGTTGTAATGCTCTGTGTAGCAGAAGCATGTGTAAAAGCTTACCATAATCATCCTCAAATCTGTATGATGACACATCTTATTTGGAACTTCTTCATATTGAAAGTTTTTTCCCTTTCTTGATTTACAGATCCCCAACCTTTTTCCTTTAGGCAGCCTTGTTTTTCTGAAAATTTTATGAGCCCTTTAAAATAGTCTTCAGAATCACAAGGATCAGTGGACAGCAGGTGAAAAACTTCTGTTGAAAATGCATTTTAATGGTTCTAATTAATGAAGAGTGCAAATTCATCCACTAGCCAGGAGTGGTTTGCTTGCTAAAATGTGGAACAGTTCTGAAAAGAGGGTATAGGAGGTGTATTTACATGTATACATGCACATAGAATCATAGAGTAATTTGGGTTGCAAGGGACCTTTAAAGGCCATCTAGTCCAACCCTCCTGCCATGGGCAAGGACATCTTCAGCCACATCAGGTTGCCCAGAGCCATGTCCAACCCAACCTTGAATGTTTTCAGTGTGGAGCATCTCCCACCTCTCTGGTCAGCCTGTTTCAGTGTCTCACTGCCCTCATTGTAGATTTCTTCTTTAACCTAAATTGACCCTCATTCAGTTTAAATCCGTGGTCCCTTGTTGTATTACAACAGGCTCTGCTAAAAAGTCTGTCCCCATCTTTCTTATAGGCCTTCTTTAATTACTGGAAGGCTACAATAAGGTTTCCCTGGAGCCTGCTCTTTTCCAGGCTGAGCAACCTTAACTTTCCCAGCCTTTCCTCAAAGGAGAGCACTTTCAGCCCTCTGATCATTTTTGTGGTCCTTTTCTGGACTCACTCAGGTCCATGTCTTTCCTGTGCTGACATATATTTATACATGTATACATAAAAGTACAGATGCTTATTGCGGATCACTAATAATTGTCTCTTATAACTGTGAAATGTGATAAGTAGCATCTATAATACTTGAGAGAAATTCTGAGAACGACAACCTTTTGTGGACAGAAAGAATTGTTTCCATTAGTTTTAATTTCTAGTATGTGCTTCTGTGTTGTGTTTTCAAGCATGCTTCTAGAATTTCTAACAGGTTTGGGGGTTGTTTTTAGTTTAGTTCCTGGCATATGGAGAACTTTGCATTTGTGAAATTAGCAAAATCTGAGATCAGAATTCCTGAGTATTCATGCTTTTACATTTTCAGTTTGATGTTGGTGGGGGGAAGCTACCTCTCTTAATGAGCTTAACTTGATAATCAACTGGCTTTTTGTGTAGAAAGTCTCTTCCATGAATGATCATGAACAGCAAAAGAAATGGTCCTTTGCTGTGTGAAGAAGAATGCCAAAGGCAGGATGTAGATGTGCAGAGGAATTGTATGTGAAAGGTAGCCCAGGCACAAACCTGTGTGAGAGACTAGGGAAGAATAAGCTGCTTTCTGGAACATATTTCATTGTAGAGGTAAAAGACTCTACATACTTCAGTCCTGGCAGTAATATTCTTACCTATGCTGCATCTGACCACCTGGTCAAATATTTGAGGTATTCATATTTTACTCTCCAACTGCTTACAGTCACTTTTTAATCTTAGTTGGGATCTCATGAGAAGAACTGTCTTGACAGTCTTGGCTCTGAACCTTCCATTTAATGAATAAGAGGGCCAGCTTGCTCTTCCCACCCTGCTCTACCTAGCAGGATGCAGCTTAAGATGGTGGTAGTAATGGGGCTGTCCTTGTGCTGCTCTAAGGTCTCCAGAAGCATCAGTCTTCTGTACCTTGCTGCACAAGGCAAGTTTTGATTGCTTTCTCGGAAGCAAACCAAAGAGCATCCTGTGAGTCACTACTTCATTCTTGTTTGTGCATCAGAGCCCTTCCACTGGGCAGCAGGCACCTGTGCATATACACTGTGCAGTATGCCCATACCTGTCTGTTTACCGAGACGTTTTCAAGGGACATAATTAACTTTGTTTACCTAGCTTCTAGT
Source organism: Sclerurus mexicanus (assembly GCA_013396755.1). NCBI lineage: Eukaryota > Metazoa > Chordata > Aves > Passeriformes > Furnariidae > Sclerurus > Sclerurus mexicanus. The sequence goes on from VWZF01005089.1 coordinate 323,588, forward strand.
TTCCAAAGCAACTTGCCAATCTCAGATATGACCGGGGGTTGGAGAGACAGATATGGTACAGCAGGAGTGGGGGAGCCCCAAGACCAAATAGTTCAGACAAAGGAGTAATAATAAAATGGCTAATAATGCTAAATAATAATAAATCCTTAAGAAGATGGTTCTGTGACTTGGACAGGAGCCATCTGGTTTGTACAGGTTAACTACTGAACTAGTTGCTTTGCATTTTCTGCTCCCTGGCATCTGTCAGAAACTTTCTAAGTTACAAAACTAAGATAAAGGTTCTGGATTTGTCAGAACAAAGAGACAGATCTGGACAGGGAACTGGTAGGGCATTAATATGAGGGTGGGTGCCCTCGAAGGTGTGATGTGAATGCCATTAGTCACAGCCAGTAGCAAAGGCCACTAGTCCTTATAATCTGGCCAAACTCGGGCAGCATTGTACTGTTAGTCTTACACAAGGTTCAGGATTCTACGTTTTTAGATAGTTGAGCACTGAAGGGATGCTCAGGAAGTGCCAGATTTCATTAATCTCTTACCTGTCCATGTGGTGAATGCTTCCATGAAATTCCCCCCACACCCTCCGATCTTTAGGTCTTTCTGTCCATAAACTGAAGTTTGTCTGTGCTCTTTACGCCTTCTGCCTCTGACATTTTTTCCCCTCATCCCCACTTCTTGCAGTTTCATCTCCCCTTCCCCTCCCCGTCATGAAAATGCCGTACAATAACAATTTAAAAAGTTAGCCAGTTAATTCGTTGCCATCGTCTGACTTGGAGCTCTCAGTTACGAACAGTTCCCCGACCTCGGAGCTGCCGGGGCAGGTCCCGGTGCGGCTCCCGCCGGGACCGGGCAGCGCCCCCGCTCCCGTCCCTGTCCCCATCCCATGCCATCCCATCCCCTCGTGCTCGGCTGCGGCGCTGCCCTCGCCCCTTACCTCTGCGCTCCGGCCGGCAGGGCAGGGCAAGCTCTCCGCGCCCGCCGCCGCCGCGCTCCTTAAGAAGCCGGAGCGGGCAGCCCCGCTTGGTTTTACGTCAGGGCTCGGGAGCAGCCCCCACCCCCGGGACCCGGCGGCTGCTCCAGGGCATCCGAAGCTCCCTTCTTCCCTCGCGGGGCTGCCCCTGCTCCAAGCATGCTCTGCTTCTCTGCCCTGCCTGTTCTCCTGTGCTTGCGGACCCCGTCGCTCCCGGGGGCAGCCTGCGAGCCGCGCGCAGAGTGCTGCAGGAGTACCAGACGTGGCAAAGCTGCAGCCTTCCCCTTGCTGCATCGAGGGAGGGGAAACTGTAGAATGCAAGTCCCCACCTTGGAGTTCAAATTGTCCAGACCTGGCTCAGCCCTCAGGTATCTTTATGTGCTTAGCTGCTGGAGGACAGGAGTCTGTGTGGCATAACTAGAGCTATTTGCTGGCTAGGGCTCAGCCCATAGGGCTAGAACCCCTATAAATAGCTATATTGTTGGACTTTGGCAAATTTGCAAATGTTCCGTTTATTTATCAAGAAGTGTGGGGTTGGGAATGGTGGGATAATAATCACCAACTACTGAAACAGACTTCAGGATGAACTGAAGAGTGGAATGTAGTGGGGGCATTTTGTATGTGGAATCTCCAATATTTCATCTCTGTGCTATTTGAACACAAGCTATTCCAGTAGACTTCTTCTCCTGGGCTCTGGGGCTAAAATGATCCTTAAGAATCAACCTTTCTTTAAGTCTGCTCTGTAGGAGCTGATTCTGGATTCTATGAGTAACCATCATTCTTCTCCCAGCCTCCGTGTTTTGGGACTGAACAGGGCAAGGGAGGGTAGGAAAGTGTGCCTGTAACACAAAGGTGTTGTGATGTGACCTAAAGGCAGCTCATGGGTAGAAAAGTGTCAGAGTCAACTTGTGTTTATGGATGGCATGGGTGCAGGAGGCCAGACCAGAGCAGGACTAAGATGCCATAGGGAGTGGGGTTTTTTGTGGATGTTTCTGGGTCTGTGGTGCATTTTCTAAGTACTCTGTGCTGTTGAGGGAAGAACAAAATGCTGCAACTGGAAAGGAAAAGGTAAAATGTTTCTTCTGAGTTGATACGTTTCTGTCAACCTACAACATTTGTGGATTCGTTGTCAAGAAGTGAGTTTATTTAATTGAGTTCCTTCTGAGGTGCACTTTATCTGGTTTTGGATCAAGAAAAACATTGGTTTCATTCCACTCAGAATCCTGGTAGACCCAAGGGTGCTGACCCAGGGGCTCTCACAGAAATGAGAGTTGCTGCTCAAGGGAAATACTGCTACAGGTAAAATACCCCACTCCACAAGTACTTCCTGAGCCTACTACACTGTGTTCCTGCTGAACCAGAGGAGTCATATTCTATTTCTGGGAAAGAGGTTTTTGATAATTAGATTGATCATCCCAGCCTCCTAGTGGAGTAGAAACACAGAAGGATTGGCCATCTCATTCAGTTCCACATACTCTCCCTCAGTAAAGCTTTCTGTGTCATTTTTAGGCTATCAGTAATTGCTCTTTCATTGCAGTACATGATAAATTCCCCTGGCAGCCAGTGTTCACATCTTCAGTGGGTCTACATATCTTATAAACTTAATTCAGATGGGCTGTAGATCATACGCAGAGTAATTTGTAGAAGGATATTTTTATAAAGAAAAGCTGATTCTTTAACTCATGGATGAGACAGAGGTTTCAGATCCTGTAACACTACAGAAAGAATGCTATTCCTAGCAGAAAAATATAAAAAAAAATATAAGCAAAAGTTAGAACAGTCAGCTTATAAGAATAGGTGATGAGGAGTGATGAAAGTAGAAGGCCATTTCACTGGTATTTGTATTTTGAATAGAACAAAGACATAAACAACTATGTGCACAAGTGCTTCCTTCCTGCATTTGCTCCTGGCAAACCTTCTGATGCGGCTTAACGTTATCACGTAATAGGCAACGGCTTATGGCTGCTTGAGCTAAGTAAGCATTTACATATTTTTTTAAAAAATTAATTAATTCAGCACTGAGACTGAGAAATGGCAATGTGGGATGGTACGTACAGCTTGCCTTTTACTCAAAAAAGATTTAAAGACCTTCTTAGGTGAACGTTTTACCTTTTGCTGAATTAGGTTCCAAATTATTTTAGCTTTGTGTGAAACCTGGCTAAGTGACAGCAAAGGCAAAACTTACGATTCTCAGAGAAGGGGAAACTCAAGGGTCTGTTCATTTTTTAAATTAATTTTTGAAAATAAAATTTGATGACATTTGACACTACAAATGCAAGTGACTCCTTGTAAAGAATGTGACCATATTTCTATATAGACTAAAACATTCCAAAAAATAAAAACCCCTGAACTGATTAATATAGTACATTAAAAGTTAACTTCCTGTGGGCAGGTTGTTTCACATTAACCATGCAATTGAAGAGCTTTTGATTCATTTTAATGGCAGCCTGGATATTTTATACCCACAATTATTATTTCTTGAATTAAGGCGTTCATTGCTGCTTGGGTGCTGGACTGATACCTCCGTGTTCCACAATAAAGTCATGGTTCTTTCTGATTTGGCCCTCCTCCTTTCTCGTGTACTCACAGGCAGCAAAGAAACCCTTCTCACCTTCAGGCACTCCAGGCGGAAGGGAGAGTCACCCTGGGTATGTCGCAGTTAAGAGTGGTTCAGTGGCACATTTTCATAAAACTGCCACTAGCATCTAAGAAAGCATGGCTGTTATGGGATCAGTTTCTGCCGGGGTGTTACAGACAAATCTCCTGGGAAAGAAAAATACTTTCACAGTGTGCTCTCTTCTGAAGGCAAGTAGGATTGCAGTGTGCTGTCTCCTACCTTTTCTTGTTCTAAGGGTGTTTCTTTTGTGCAGCTGCTGGGAGGAAAGGATGTTTGAGCATGCCTGCCCCAGGGCAGCAGCTCCTGTGCCATGCCAGGGGCCAGCCCTGCCACTGTCACACTGGCCCCACAGCACAGACACTCCCCTGGCAGGCAGGGCCTGATTCTGGAACCTGTATGTTCAGATCCAAACCTGTTTGGGGAAAATAAGAAGAAATCGGAATGAGGACAGCAAATTATTAGTGCCAAAAAATAGGTCACGGGAGATTCTGGAGAGTAATGAGAATATTCTGTCTCCTGTGAAAGGGATGGATGTGTGGGACCTTTGGGGTTTGTTGGTTACCTGCTCTTCTCAGGTAGTCCAGTCAAACAATCTGCTTTACTGTGTGATCTGCTACTGGTTCTGGCCTGGGGTTCCTTAGCACTCGTAAAGTACTTGGGTCTCTAAAGCACATATGCGATGCCTTGTACATATAGTAATGATACTGCTGCTGTCAGAGCAAAATGTCTCTTTCTGTGCAAGATCTGTCATGCATAATTTATTGGCAGGGAAATCTGCCTTCTTGAATGACTTTTAAGACTGAAGTAGAACAAGCTCTGTCATTTAGTATACTTAGATGAGATAAACCCCATATGTTTTCAGTAGGGAACAGTGTGATAGAAGCACATAGAGTATTGTTGGGGGGTTAATTTTAAAAAACCCAACCCCTTAATTTTTATTTATTTTTTTAATAACTCAGACCACTCAGCATTTGAAACTTCCTTTTTTATTTCACAAATGTACCCTTTGAAACCTATTCTTAAAAAGGATGCTACAAAGGTGATACTAGAGTGAAATTTTATGTAATAAGTTTATTTTATACTGGAGCTTCTAGAAAGACTGTACTTTGATTTAACTAGGTCCTTTATCTCCAATTATTAATTAGACATGGTTAAAAAGCTGGATATTTCACAAAGACTATAATTTTATTTTTTAATACCTGTGTGTGGAGGTTGTCTCGAACTTAGCAACCAACCAGGTTTGCCTAAAACCAGAGCTCCCTGGGCTCGGTGCTAAAGGTCACCTTTGAGTAAGACAGTTCCTGTCCTAGAGATCTTATGTTGGAAGTGAAAAATGCCCAACCAAATCAGAGGAAGGAAAACTGAAGCAAAAATATAATGGGTCTTGAATCTTTTACCTACCTGTCCAGCACTCTGATCCAACAGCACATGGACGAGGTTCTGCTGTGTAAGGGAATTGTTTCTTTCTTTCTGCAAATGAGGCAGTTTTCAGTCTTGAATTCAGGACCTCCACATTACACAATGGAGAACTTAAAATATTTAATTTCCTGAAGCTTTTCAGTGAATGCTAGAGGGCACTATAATAGTTCTAGTTTCTTGGAATTGCTTTCTCATTGCACAGAAATCCTAGTCAAGCATGCATTGTCTGTAAACTATGTTATTGTTACCAATGGTTAACAATATCTGCAAGAGCAACTTCATAATGGAACAAATCTTGCAATAGCAAGAGTTCAGATATGCCTGAAAGGAAATAGGGGTGAAATGACCGACTCCAGAGCAAAAGGGCTTGTTTGTGCACTTTGCATCTGAGTTCATTGTTGTGCCACCCTTATAGCAGGGCATGTTGACAAGGGAAAAGGTCTGTGGAGGAAATGGATGGCCCGAACATGTCAAATGTCAACATAAATATATGAATGGAGTACGGAGGTTTAGACTGTGGTCCTTGTGTTTTAAAAGTAACTCGAGCCTTCTCTTTGAAAGGACTGATTGAGACTGCGTAAGGTGACTGTGAGCACTGCTACAGCAAGAGCTGCACAGCCATTCTCTAATTATGTAGTTATTGGTGTGTTGTGGAGCAAACCAGACTGCCATAAATCAGGTTTGGGGAAGTGGTCCTTGTTAGGGAGATAAAGGTCTCTGTTTACATTAAGCTGAAGAGATGGTGTAGTGGTTTTGGTTTAGACAGGAGATTTGTGTCCACCAGGTGCTGCCACACAGCTCGGCACACTGAGCAGGGGAATGCAGGGGGATGTTGTGCCAGTATGATCTGGGCACTTCCTTCAGCTTGGCAGCACAAGGTGCCATTCAGCACAACTCCCATCACCTTTGTGCAAGGGTCCTTGGACACTGTGCTGAGTAAAAGCTGCAGGGTCCTGAGAATATAAGTTGTTGCTGCTGGGAGGGGAAGAGGAGTTGTTTCTCTAAGAAAATGCCTCTGCTGTTACAAGGACTGTGACTTGTTTGGTTGTTCTGCAGCTCCACAAGGCATCTGGGTGCCCCATCACCTGAATTAGACAGTAGGGATAGATCTGTTCAGGTTTCTGCAATACTAAATACCCCTCTCTTCAAACAGTAAAGCTTCTATGTATTAAGAGTGTTCCACTGTGCTGTGAATCCATAGCATCCTAAGTAATATGTGTGTTGAATCCCCTCTAAAGAGCAGGTACATAGTAGATGTTTAAAACCTCAACAATCCAAATACCCAATCTATGGAAAAATATCCTGAATTAATAAAATCAGTGCTTATTCTAAGGTGGATTGCTAAATTTATATCTTGGATGTAAAGTGTGAGGGCAATATTCATAAGGATATAGATTCTTGTTTCCAATATACATAAAATACTTTCAAAGGAATCAAATGGGGAAACTGGGAGCTGTTAGCCCAGTGCTTCCTGCAATTTTTATAGAAGCAAGTTTAGCACAGTTGTCTTGAAGTTACCATTTTAAAATTTCTCTTATAGCTTGTGCAAATAGCACTAGGTTTGAGGTATTTGGTCACATTTCTTTCTCGAGAATAAAGTGGTTGCCATCTCAGCTGGAGATAGAAAACCTGTCAGAAGTACTGTTTGCTTGTGTCATTATTCAGCTGGACACTGCCTGGGTTAGACCGCAGAGAAGTGGTGTGTGTGTGTACGGGGACACCTCCTTCCGATAAAGGAGGCAAAACAGGTGTTATGAACCACAGTGTGTCACCAGTGTGCAATGTAAGGAGTGTGTCATGCTCACGCCTTGGGCACCGGTTTTAATAAACTCTCAATTCCTTGGTGTAGTGCAGATGCAAACATATTGCTTCACAGTCTCTACAGGAAATTCCAAGCCTCTAATAGTGGGTCTGATGGCTGAGGAAATCTGTGAATGTATGAGATATATATTTATATACACACATATATAATCTATAATTTTAGAATCGGGCTTGGACCAGGAGATTTGTTCTGGTTTCTGCCTCTCCACATGTCAGTGTCATGTAACAGTGTGTTTCCTGAAGAGGACAAAATCCTGGGTCAGTGTTACAGACTGAACCCAGCCTTTGCTGGGCTGCTACTGGGAGACAGAGGCACTGGTGAGGTCTGTGCTGAGAGCACTGACCCATTTCCCTGGGGCTGTGTGATGGATGCTGGGCACAGCTGCGTCCTGCAGGCAAAAAAACATTTAGTTCCTTCATGCTCTGAGTTCCCACCTTTGATGGGAAAATTCTTACACTGTCTCAGAAAGTGCCATGCTAAAGCATGGCCTGTTATATTATTAGTGGTAAACATGAGGGGTGTCTTGTGACTTATGACAAAACCAAGATCTTTTAAAAGAAAATTTTAACAAGAACAAATCAACTGACACTTGATTACGGGTTTTCTACAAATCAGAGCATTCAGAATTATGCTGTCCTCAGCCAGTTGGTGGTTGTTCAGTAATAACACATTAAGTGGCTGTTGTTGCTGGTCTGATGTGAAGTCCTTGTACTTATCTGAGGGTCGTGTGTCCTCTTGTGTTACACATTCCCACCAAATAACTTATTCAACAAACCTACAAAAATGTTCTTGCTGAGTTCTGAACAATAAATCACTGAACTGAATTACAGTATGTGCAGCTTTAGGTTAATGTTTTTGTGACCTTTTGCTTTCTATAGTACCATTTTGAGCATCACTACTAGGAAAATTCCTATTTACTTAGGTTTTTTTCTTTAAGCTTTCCAAGAGCACTTAAACAGTCTGTGTGGCATTACTGATAGATGATTCATGTTAAACTAACTTTTCAGCTCTTATGGGTAGGAATCTGTAAGTGTATTCAGAACAAAAGAGGATTTTTTGGATTTGTAAAATATAGCTTGTTGTCGTGTTGTTTTTGTTCTTGAGAGTAAGTGCCCCAGCAAGACCACTCTTCAGTGATTTGTGCTCTGATTGTGAAAGTTTTCAAAAACAATTCTAAGAATTTTTTTCTTGTAAAATCAAAAGCTGGTATGCATCCATCTCTATATTGCATTTCTATTCATATGCTGCAAAAGATTTAACTCTCATTTCAAGGAAGGAATATCTATTCTAATTATAGCCAAAGCATTGCATGTTTATGTTGAGTTTACAGAAAAGTCCCATAGTCAAATGACAGGAAATAGAAGTGGATGATAGTGGATCCATTAATGAGAGTGTTCCCTCACTCTGTAGTTCTAAATGAGAAACATGCTTTCAATACATAACCTTGGGAGATATTAAGACAAAAGTGTGTTTTGCTTCCGTGTCTGGAGCTGGAGAAAGCAAAATGGTGTCAGTTGTTATCTGGTAACTGTGGCATGCATGCTTTTAGTTTGCCCAGGTTGGCTGCCCTGGAGATAGCCTGGGAAAAAAACCCAAAAGGGAAGCAGAGTTTCATTCAGTAATCCATTGGTTATTAGGATGTAATTATTTTAAAAAATGCTTTGAAGGCCTCATTATAGCCTTCTTGGTATTATCCATTGACATTTTTGAGGTGCGAAAGGCTCCCCTCAGCTTACAAAAGCATCAGGTCTCATTCCACTCCATGGAGCCAGCAGCTGGGGCTGCAGCAGGCCCAGCCTGCCCTGGGTGCCCGTTCCATGCGTGTGGGAAAGCCTGTGTGCAGTGTCCCCTCGCAGGCACAGCCTTGCTGTGAGACCCCACACAGCTTTAGAGGCCTTAGGGAAAGGAGAACTCCAGTCAATTTGCACTACTACAAAGGTGATGACTCCTTGAACAGAGAAATTAAATAAAACAGAGAATAAATACAGGGGGAAAAATTATTGAAAATTAAAAACTACTCCATTCCATGTTCATGACATTTTTAATACTCATCTTGCTAAGATGCAGAACAGGGACTATTGAATTTCCATTCATTAGCAGCCAACAGGATATGAATGAGTATTAACTTCAAACAAAAACTTGATTTATAATAACATCAAGTTGTGCACTTAAAAAAATAATTACAAATCATTTTTCAAAGGAAGAGTAACAGTGGAAGCAGTAATGAATATAAAACATGACTGATTAGGCTTAAAACACAGCTTCAAGTATTCTATGGCATTTCCTCAGATATTTGTCTCATCTGTTTGTGCAATACCCATCTTTGCATAGTAAAGAAAAATTGGTTAAACTCCAGCCTTAAGTAATGTGTTTCCTTGAACATGCACCTATACAGCTGTTAATTTGCCTAGCAGATTTCTCCTTTAGGAGTATCAGATCAAATCAGTAAGGTCATGCAGCATACTAGAATGAGCTATACAGTTACCACAGTTTCTTGTCCAGCTGAGTAGGTAAATAATGGAGCAAATGTAGAGTGGAGGAAATGGAGGCAGAGTCAACCTGGTCTTCTTTTGATGACACTTTGCGATGAACGGATCGACACTAAATGGATATGCGCTTCCCAAAGCACAGCAAAGGTGGGATGTAGAAAACCAACACCTGCCAAACCCAGTTTTTTAATTATCTGCTACCAGGGGAAACATTTCAGTCTGTACGTAGTCTGAGCTGTGTTGTCACTTGTGTACACAGAGGGCAGAAAGCAAATGTGTTCTTCCAAATACACACAATGGCTGAGGGGTGGAGCACAAGTGCAGTCAAGAAATTGTAAGTCATATGAAATAGCTGGTGTAAATAAAAAAGTTACTCCAGCACTGAATATATGTACATAGTAGTTGGGGACCACTGTGGTCTGATTTAAAACATCACATCACACACTAACAATGTTGTTTGTGAAATGCTTCTTCAAGGTTTATTACACAGGTAGTTTATGTATATCCAGTTGATTTTACTTATTTTAATTTTTGGTAACTACTAGTGTTTCTGTTGTGGGTTATGCTTGCTTTGGAACATAAGGTCATACTTTGTTATGGTTCTGCTTCCAAAGCAAAGCATTTTTAGAGAACCATAACACAGTTGCAAATATTTTTGGTTTGCTATCGAAGGACTGTCATTAATTTAGTTCCGCTTGAAACCGGGCAGGAATTTTTCAGAATAAGTTCTGTAATTCATATTCATTTCAACTACCTGTGTGTAGCACCTTTAACTCATAATGTAGTAAGTGCTAATGTGATTATGTTAAAGCTGATTCAAAATATTTAATAACTGTCAGGCAAAACAATATATTGTAGCTCTCTTGTGAGACTCTTGAATTGAACATTATTGTAGTAAGAAAAATAACTGAAATAACTGGGAAATCTGCAGCATTTTTGTAATGTTTTGGTTCTTAAAGCTAACTTAGGAAATGGATTTCCACTGAACAAAAATGGAGTTCAGTAGAATAACTGGGCTTCTGTTGTTACTAATATCCAGCAATCAAGTCCAAAATTATGAAAGTCTTTAATTCTGATTATCAGATGCAGCAATTAAATTTTCAGGTCACTTCACTTACACAAACCAAATTACCTAAGTTTTAAGTCAAAATGAGAAGTATGAGCCAGACTGTACAGCTCCATACTTTCGGGGAGGCCTAAACTAGACAGTTCCCATACTTTTCCCAAGGCAGATGCAGCCAGGCTAGCCTGGTTCCTAGGGCTGTGGTACAGCTGCCCAGGGCTTCTCTGCCAAAATCTGTTTGTACACAAGGTGTACCTAAAAATAATTCCAACACACAAACCCTGACATTACATGGCGTCTTGTACATGTTGTGATGGTAACTGGCTATCAGTAGCCAAGGCTCAAAGTATTAATCTTGCATTAAACTTTGAAAAGTGAGATGCATCAAAGAGATACAGGGAGTGAGTTAGAAATGTCAGTCACCTTTGCACGTTGCTTTGAGTGGATGGGCAGAAGGCAAGAGAAGAACAATTCATTCCAAGCTTTTAACATTTTGTGAGTACTTTAAGGCTTATTTAAGTTTTTATTTTACAGGATCTAGACATGAAAAAGCCTAGCTATATTTAACAAAAAAAAAGAGCTTGGCACTTCTGTGATTAGCTTGAGAGGGTGTTACTTATCTTATACTATATTATGGAAAAGTCTGTATAATAGCCAAAAGAAGTAATCCAGGCTTATAGTCAATACATAGATATGCATTTATACATTTTAATTGTTTTTGGTTTCAAGCATACAAACTTTAGATCACATCTGTTTGGTGTCAGAACTCCCTGCATCTGCATGCTATTATCTGCCTTTTTTGAGCAAGCCCAGAATGTCTGCTGTACAACATGCTACAGAAAAAAAGGGGAAGAAAAAAACCCGAAACCAAACCCAACATCAAAAATAGATTTACATAAAGAATAGAACCTTTTTATATGGAAATTCTTTTCTCTCATATATATATTTATATATAATCTGTGAAAATGATACCTCAAAATCTTATTTCCATATTTACACTTTTTCTTTCTTGGAAGAATTCCATCCATCATTCACTAGCTTCCATACCTAACAGACTCCTGACCTAGCAGGCCAAAACAAGGTGGACAGCAAGCTCATGGAGCAGGGAACCCTCAAGTCCAGCAGCAGAATGTGCTGCGTGGCTGGAGAAGCTATTGAAGCCTGGCACTGGCTTCCCAGTGGTTTGTATTTATTGGGCTGCAGATTCTGCTTGGGGTCAGCTTGTTAACTTGGTTGTTTTTATGTGAGCCATGCAGGTTACCCTTTCAAAATTAGCTCCTCATGCCACTGGAGTTTGATAAGAAAAAGGAAGTCATGCGAACTCAAGTGAAGTTAGAGTGCCAGCAGGCTGGGAAAAGAATCTTCTGCTATTCCATTATTTTGGAACAGTTCTCTTATTGCACTTGGTCTGTGTGTCTCCTTTGTTTGAGAAAAGGAAAAAAACACCTGATTTGAAACAGTTTGCTTGTAACACTTGTCAGTTAATGTTAACAAGAGAAAGGTGAATAGAGGAAGTATTTCCAACTTATCTCCAAAAAGGACAGTGTTCTACCAACTCAAATCACAACAGCCCAACATTGTGTTTATAGTTACTGTTTCTCATGTTCTTCCTTGTAGATTTAGTTCCTGTGCAGCTACAGCAAAAACATTGTACCCAAAATCCAGTAGTGCAAGAAGCAGCTTTTTGAATGGCATTTCTTCAGATAGGGCCTTGTTGAGTTGGATCGAACCTTCGTTTTTTGACATTTCTTCCAGGTTGCGTCAAAGGAGATGAAAACAGAAAAATGCAAGACATTAGTTAGATACAACAGGAACAGAGCCATTGCTGAGGTCATAGTAAAGTAAAAGGCTCACACTGAGACAATTTAACAATAACAGTTTCAAGGGCTAACTATTTAAGGAATTTGGTTGCATTCTTTCTGTAGCGTAATATCAAGTACCAGTTTCCTTAGGCAGTTTAAAGATCATGCTGGCATACAGAACTCAGTTATTTCTGTAGTACTTCAAGTGGTGCTTTAAATTTGTAGAAACTTTCAGCTCCCAGTAACACGTGTCCCCACGAGGCCAGGAATGCATGTGTACAGCTAAAGAGCATGAGTCATAAGTGCCAGGACTTATGTCCAGGAAATACGTCAGCCCATGGAGGCCTGAGTTTTCAGACCAAGTGCCCATCTCTGGCTACACTAGAATTTAGTTTCTGTAATCCAGTGTGACAGAGAAGTGAGTGCCTCTGTGAGCTCTTACCACACTATTGACCGTAAGTGAATCTTAGTAAGGTGAAAAAGATAGGAGAGACATTGCATTCGAAGGAGACTGGACAGTTTTGTAAATTGTGTGATTAGAATTGCATGTTAACAGTGGACAGCAAGCTGGTGATATCCAATCTCCTGCGATGTTGATGTCCTATGTCAAACAGCAAGACATCAGGAAGCAACAACAAAAGTTGGGTGCAACCTCCCCAGTATCTGGCTTTATGTGGGGCATCAAGCAAGGGGCTCATGCATTTAGTTATACATAGTTTAGTTATACATAGGCATACAAACCACTACCGCCACCAAACCAACATGCAAAAAATACAGAACAGGAAATCATAAATTCCCTAAAGTTACAGACTGACTCCTAGATTTGCTATTTTCTGTGGTCCTGCTAAGCACTACCACTGCTGCAATATTTATAAATATTCTATACACAAGGTTTGTCTGGTGGTTTAAGAGACTAATGGATGTTCTTTTTGAGAAGACTTCCAGAGGCTGGTAGTTCTTGGCAGTCCTTTGTTTTGTTTTGTTTCTTCCTTGGACACCTGTGCCTAGATTTTTGCAAGATTGAATGCTTAAGAATTGTAGGTTTCTGAAAGAAAACCACTGAGTTCATCTTTCTTACATTTCCCTTCCAGGAGTATGTACTAAAGCTCCTTTTGAATGAGGATGTTACTTCAGTATCCCAATCCATCCTCCTCTGTACTACAGGTAAATTTGGGATGACTAAATTATATCTTCAGGCCAACTTGCAGAATTGCATGCTAGGAAGTATGAATATAATAGAACATGCTTGACTGTGAGCTAAAGGTTGCGCATCTGCTTGCCCTGCCATGTTCTATGGGAAAAGGACACGTCTGCTTCTCTTCCCCCTCTCCCCCCTTTTAAATACTGTCTAGCATACCTCAGTTCAAGCACTACCCATTAACACCTCATTAGTCAGTGCTTTGAAATCAACAACATATGTGAAAAATCCAGATGATGTAACTTGTCCTCCTAATCTATGGAAAGTACCATATTCCAGTTTGTTTGAAGAGGACATCATTAAAACAGACACTGAATTACATTCTGTTACCTAAACTTATTTAAAGAAATGGAGTTTATAAGTCTTAGAACAAGGTACAGAGGACAGATGCTGTGCCAGCTTCCCAGTACAACTCTGTAACAAAACTTTTGACTTCTTTACTATCAATTTTTTTCTAACACAATCTCTACTAGTGCAGTATTCCAGCAGAAACCTTGATGTGCCTTCTGTGATCTGTCCAAACCATATAGTTCCTAGTTCTATTCAGCAGAAATACAGACCTTGAGGAACAAGACAATGACCAAACCACTGCCTTTCTTCGCTTAGACTATTCTGCTAACATTGTTATATGAGAAAGAAACATGTGAAGAACTAAAATAAGAGCCTGAAATACAGAACATGAGGTAAAGTGTCACAAAGGGAACATAGTACAAAGCTTTAACAAGAACCTGCCACGTCTCTGCTGTGACTGTAGCACTTCAGGAGTAGGCAGTCAGGTGATACCCTGCAGGAATCAAATTCTGTTCTGATTCCCTGACCTGCTTTAACAACTTCATCCTGAATTATCAACCATTATAGTACTAAAATGAAGACAGCAGTCTTATTTACTTAAACTGGCAAATAGAACAAGTTCCTCTCTTCCCCAAGAAAATTACAACAAAAGGAAACTAGGTGAGTACCAGGTCCTGGATATTTGCACCTCTTTATAGCTACCTGTTATAGTGCTACAATGCTCCTTCTGGTATGCTTCAGTTAAAAGATAAGGTGGGCCAGAAGAGTCCTCTGTGGGAGGACACACAGGACAATGATGCTGCTTCTTTGATGGTTTATGTGGAAGATCTTAGAACATAAACGTATTTTTTGCATTTAAAGTTTTAATTCATCTTTAAATAACAGTCAGCTGTTCAGTCTGTAATCCAACCAGGAAAAGGGTCTCTAACACAAAGAAAATGATAGGTGATTCTGAATCAAAAAAGCACACCATGATACAGCATATTGCTGTCTCTCTAATATGGTCATCTTTACAAACAAAATATTTCAGAAAAGAAAAACTTCTTATAAAAAAGGCTGGATGTATCCAAGAAATACCTTGCAATCCACTGCTCTTTTTTTGATGCAGCTAACTGGGGATGTGATCACAGAGTATATTACTTGCAAATGTGTGCTTTTGTGATCACATAAATACAAAGCTCTATTTAAGTTTTTAAAGATTGATCCAAACCTGGTATTTTAACCACTTCAACTAACTACTGCCTTCACCAGCATTTCTAAAGCATGGTTCAAATGTTGAAGCAGAGCTTAAGCAAATGAATTTTGCTACAAAACTGAGATTCAAATTAATAAAATGATGGACTAAAATTAGCAGCTTAAGACATTGACTTTCCATTTATTCTAGTAGTTTGGGAAAAAAGTAAGAAAATACCTCATGTTTGATTCTAATGCTGACATTTGTGTAGCAATGATTGTATTTTGGTCCATGATTCATGCTTGATGGAAATGCTGGTAAGACACTGAAACTTCCTTCCTCACAGCCTTGCCACCAGCATTCCACTGCCTTATCCTCTGGAAATCTTCAGGGTCTAAATGCAACTGCGTGGACCAGCTAAACCTTGGCATCTGTTATATCTGGGTAAGTCTTTGGTTCCTCCATTGCTCTTGTATTAAAGGAATAGAAAACCCTGAAACTCTTCAGCTAAGAACAATTGCTGAGAATTGACTGTAGGCACAATTCTATCTGATGCTTTTGTATTCTGCTAAAACAAGAAGCAGCTTTTCATCACTTTTACTAGCATTGCTCATTGGCAGTGTTGTTTTGTTCCCAAAATTGCTTTAATACTGTTAAAGTCTGTAACACAAGCATTAATTGGCTTATATTACTGCAGTAGCATAGCAGAAGTGATGAATATATGCTAGAAAGAAAACGTGTAGGCTCCTGAGCTATTCTAATGGTAAAAATGTCTTTCCTCTGTTAAACACTGTATACTGAAACTTGCACAGACTGCTACACCAACATGAACTTCACATTTTATGAATGCTGTACTTCTGTACATTACCTGGTAGAGTTCAGGTAGGAATACAAAAGACTGTTCTTATTGCTGTCTAAATGCCAACAGTTTTAAAAGTACTATGCGAGACCCATCTGAAGTAAACTCTACTTAACAAGGTTTCCACCCACGGATTTTAACTCTAAGCCACCTGAAATGTATGACGGTCTACACCCCTGTAAAGTGTCAAAGTTTTTCTTTCCTATTCTGTCCAGACATTACCTTGATTAGAAAAATTAACTTCATATTCACTCTTGAAACTGGATGTTCTTTGTTGATTTTTTACTTTGTTTCTCCAAACTTGCATCAAGCTTTCTTTTATACTTTCCCTCCAACCCCCACCCCCACCTCAGTTCATGAACAAAGTTTGCTTAGTTGCAGCTTACGTTTGATATGGACTTGACACCACAGTACCGTATGTTCATATGAACATCTGATAACCTGTGAAACAGAAATCACAGCTCCCAGTTTGTAAAGCATTAGCTACCTTCTCTCATATTTGCAGAGACTAAACATAGCACTTGCTTTAAAAAGGAAACGTTAAAATCACTCTTTATTATCCTCATCTGTCCCTCCAGGTCTATCTGAAGTCAAGTATAGGAGGTCTACATATGCTAGCCCTCTTTTGTGGACAAGCTGGAAAGCCTTTTCAATTCCCCTCTGACCCCCAGAAGAAACATGCACTTCAAGCTGTGAGCTAGGCCAGGCCAGTGTATTTGAGGTTCTGCTACAGAATAAACGGCTGTATCTCGCTCCCGTGAGAACAAGAGCTTCAGGAGGCATTTCCAATGGAGATCCTCTAGAGGGATAACAAGCTTCTACATTTGGGCAAACAAATGACACCAGGATGCAAAGCTGAACACTTGTGAGAGCAGCTTGAGAGGCATGGAACACAGAGAAGAAATAAGGAATTCCATACCGCATTGTTTCAGACAGGGAGGGCTCCTTTGCTGGTCTGTGTTCGTGCAAGCTGGAGCTGTGTGCGCAGCCAGCCCGCTCGCGCAGGGGGGAGCGGGGGCTGCAGCACTGCTGGTGCACAAGAGCAGAGGTGGTCAGGGCACAAGAGGGCTCGAAAAGACTCAGAGGAAGAAAGTGACTATATTTTTTTCTATTTTAATGACAGGTATTATGTTTTCAACCAGCTACCTTGTGTAATACAAATATATTATCTAAGGATGAGCGCTCTGAATTGCTGAATAGCAGACATGTCTCTTACAGGAGAAAACTCATCCAAAAGTATAAGCTGACATTTATTTTTTTCTACAAAATTTAGCTTAGTTAATTCCCTGGGGAATTTGGACTTTCCATGTTTTTAATATAACTGCATTGTTGTTCTCAATAAACCAAAAATTTTCATAGGAGTGTTAATGCAGAAAATTTGGCTGTATTTATTTAAAAAGCTAATTGCAGTGAAGTGCAGG
Source organism: Sclerurus mexicanus (assembly GCA_013396755.1). NCBI lineage: Eukaryota > Metazoa > Chordata > Aves > Passeriformes > Furnariidae > Sclerurus > Sclerurus mexicanus. The sequence goes on from VWZF01005089.1 coordinate 340,710, forward strand.
GGGAGAAAAGCCCAGATCTGCAACTTACTGAAATTTTAGTGTATGGTTTATATGCTGTATTTACATTAAAAGACAACAAAATATTAAATTATGGTTTACAAATATGGAAAATCTAGGTACATGAGATATAATGCAAAATATACAGAGCAATTTGTTTAGAGCTGCTCTGTAGTAACAAATACTGGAGGCTGACTTAGTGGTATTTATCGTACAAATAAGTGGATTGAATTTATTTAACTAAGAAGATATAAGAGAAAACAAACCAAACCAACAACCACAACAAAGCCAGCAGCTGAAGGTAGGTCTATCATCAGGAACTAAAAAGTTTTTCAAGACCATACACCCATGCTTACAGGTAAATATTTTTAAAAATTTTTTAAAATACCTTTTGTATTTAATCTTGTCTTACTAAAACCAAGGAGAAGCAGTCACTCCCAGAGCTGCGGCATGTTTGCTGTTTGAAGCAGGGCTGAAAGAGATTTGGAAGTATTTTGCTTCTTTATGCATGTTTTGTTAAGGCCAGCTGCAACTTTGAAAATATAACAGTTTGAAACAGAAGTAAACATTTTCAGGTGACCTTTGAAAATGAATTACCAGAGAAATAAGACCTGATCACTAGAGTCTACTTTGATAGTGACCTTAATCAATTAGGGATTAATTTTATTCTTTTCAATTCAGACATTAAATATGAATAGAGGCCATAGAAAATTTTCTTTCCATTATTATAAAAACCTTGAAGAATTAGACTTATTGTTTTATCATGGCTTAATCTCGATTCATGTTATTGAAAAGAAATAGCAACTTGAAATGCCATGAAAAATTACTTGTGCTTAATGCTTCCATGATTTGTAAGGTTACAAACCTCGATTCTGAAGTGAAATCCTTTTTACCAAATGTGGCCCATGCATGGAGGTAGACTGGACACTACAAAAAAAGGCAAGAATTAAATACCTTTGTACAAGACTCTCTTTGCTTAAACAGCCAAGCAGAATGACTAGTATGTTAGTCCTCATAGTTATAAAACACATTGAACTAGAACTGGGAGAGAAATGCTTTCATCTTTCAGGAAACAGCTCAAGACTTCAAAATGTTCTCTCTAAACCCGTTTGGGTTTTGGTTTTTTTAAAAATTGTGCATTGAGGGAAAAAAACCCCACAAACAAGTTAGCTCTGGTACTTTGAGTCAGCACATTTGTTGCTGAAAACTACTCTGCTACTGCCACTACTGACCATTTACAGGACATCTTTAACTATGAAAAAGCTGAGCAGTTTGAAAGTACTACAACATTCAACAGAAACACTCCACAAGACATGTATCTTTTTTTTAACCATTGTAGTCAGCTCCTGAGAATGACACTATGAACCAGAGATGAAAAAAAGACCTTCCTCCCTAAATCTTAGGTGAATTAATGAAAATTACATTAACTACTATTGTTCAACTTTGCACTCTGATATCATCTGCTGTTTTCAAATCAATTTCCTCCTCTTGTTCAGCCCATGTGTAATTTTTTTCTTGTTTACAGCAGTTTGCAAGTGTTTGGGAGGGGGTTAACTTGGGAATCTTGTAGCAGGAACTCAAAATTTAGTGATGTAAGCAAGAAATAGAAATGCCATAGCCACCGAAGAGAAGACATGCGGCATTGCTTACTTAAAGCCCCATCCTGTCCCCCCAAGGACAATAGCTGCTACCAGGATGGCACCAGCGATGGAGCCTATTATAAGATTGGTGGCACTAGGACCTGTGACAAAGGATTAGGGTAAGACAGACATAAGAACCAATGACTTCATTCACGTTATGTAAAGCATCTGAAGGGTAGTCACACAACTCAGGGAATATGGACAGCACACAAGGTGATGCCTCTAGACAACCTCAATAAGCCCAACTTAACTTACTTTTCTTTAACAATAGGAATGAACAAAGCTGTTGGTCTCTGCATTGTGCTATGCTGACTTCCACTGGAGATAAAAATCTAGTATCAGTGAATTCCATTGTAACTTACTCTATTATCTGGTGAATGAAGAGTCAGCTGAGGATGGTAAAGACAAATGTGAATAAACCCTTAAAGGAAGAAGTATAAATGCTGTATGTTTTAAGACTACAGCAAATGAGACATGGAAAAATAAATCAAAAAGCCCTGTCTTTTTTCATGGAGCTCCTGAACAGTGTAGATACTGTAATTTGAGCTGAGAGCATCTAGTGCCACTTCCTAATCATAGTCCAGACTCCCTACAGTTACATCAATGCTAAATTTACAAACAATTGTTTGACAAAAAGCATAGGATTATATAATAGGGAACAAAAGTTGAAATAAAAGCTGTATTCCCACTTTCCAAACATCAAAGCATCTCTTCAACATCCTCAAGAAGGTACTGAACAACAAAGTGGGGAAGGGTGGAGCAGGAAAAAAGAGCAACAAAAAGAAGCAGCACAAAGTTTGTTTGTGCAATTTTCTGAAGAGGGCAAGAGAACACCTAAATAAGACATTAATAATTGACCTTAAGTGCTCTGTTTACACAGGGCAGAGGAAAACTGGCAATAGGCTTGAGTAACATTTTAATTGCTCTGTACAAAAACTTCCTATTGCACAGTCTTTGATATAAAGCTAATTGCATCTGAACTCAAGGCAAAATGAAACCAACTCAACAGTTCTTCTGCAGCATATTGTATGCTTTTCCTTAAACATTTACATTTTCAGGAACAGCCTTCAGAAATAGCTCTTACCTTCTATCCCAGTCTCCCCAAACCAACACTTCTAGACAGCAATTGAAATTTTCCTAATTAATTGTTCTAAAAACTCTGGAAAACTGTCAGACAGCTAACATAAGGAAGAAAGAGGAGCAGCCAGAGATCAGCAAAGAAAGAGCAAGGGCAGCTGCAACAACTGAAAGTTTGAAGCTGTTAGGTCAGTATCACAAAACCTCCTGCCCAGTCCCACACACTACAATAAGCACATGCCCTAAGTTTTAAAATTTCCTGCAGCAACCTAACTTCATTGCACCCATTACACATTTCCCACATCAGTGTTCCTGGAGATCTGAGCAGCTAAAAGAAAACAAGTTTTAAAAATTGCTTCCTGCAGCAGTTCCTACACAAAAGAGTATTCAGGAAAATGAATGAAATATTTGGGCTGAAAAGAAATACAATGAGCTTTACAGATGAGCAGTGCACAAATTTGACAATGAAAATCAAAAGGTAGTTTTTCACAATTTGGAATAATGTACTTTATTTGGACTTACCTTTAAAGTCACACCTGGCTCAAATCACAGAAGTGAGCAGGGTGGAGGCTAAATGCCATTCCAGAGGCATTATACTCTCAACTAAGGCTTGCCTGCAACAGCAGTGTAATGAGCCGAACAAGCTACTGTGTCTGACTGAGATCTACAGTCTACACTGGATTTTATCATATGATTTAACACAAAAAAAGACTGAAAACACAGCAAGTAATTTCTGTAATAAATTTCAGAAGCCTTAAAAAATTCTAAAGCTGATTTCTTTCTAGCCATAGAGTGCTATCTTCCCACAAAAGAGGTACAAATATTAACTGATAGTAACATAGTCATAACTTGGATAAAGAAGTGCCAAATCCCCAGTTTTTACATTCTGCTTCTCACTTTGTTCCCTGCCTGTTAAATGTTACGGAGTGGGAAAGCAGAGGGTGTGTATCGTTTTCATAGTGCACATCCATTCACCAAACAACAGTTTGTTCTTTCTACATTGAAAATCAATATTGGTTTTATTTACTAGAAATATGGAAGAATTTGGTAAAAATCTAATCAGAAGAGGATAATATACAAAACAATTAGGTTCAGTTAACAGAAAAGTATAAGTATAAAAAACTATGTTGGCAGAATAGGTATGATGACTAAAACAGCAATCACTTGTTTAGGAGAATGGAGTCCTCCAACTGCTGAATTCCAGTTTGAAATACAGACATTCAAGAAAATCACTGGCAAGTAGTTTTAAGACCACAACAGACTGTGCACATGAAAGCATTTACAATGGGACTATTTTTATATGTTATACCTTACCTTAGGAATCTATGCCTTATGTTTTATTAAGCATTATCAAAGAAACTGTGTTATTAATAAGCCAGAATCTTCCTACCAGTAAAGTGGCATTTACAAAGAAAAGTATAAATCCATACATGTTGGCCCAATAAGCCTCTCTGCTCACTGAACTCAGATGCTGGACAGGAAGCCAGAGGTAAGAGGAAGTTTTTAATAACCACCATCCTGTGGGGTCATCTTCCATCCAGACTATCACAAGGTGCACCACTTTGGTACATACCAAATGTTCTTTCCACCATACTACTGCTAAAACCTACAGACACAGATTTGTCAGGAGGAAACTTGTGCACACGACCTGGCACACCACATCTTCCTGCAAAGCACTGTCTGCTCTGGCACGGCTATCATACCATCCCTGGTCACCTTTTAGGACCTCGATACAAATCCTAATGAAGGTGTTAGAAACAAACACCTATAATTTCAGCAGACTTCAGACTACTCCCTAAATCTTCACCATCCTCAGATAGATTCTACAAGAATTAATACACACTTCTTTGAAACTTTTCCAGTATTAGAAATTAAAGTTATTTCAGCACTTTGAACTTGAAGGTTTACAATTTGCAAGTGAAGTGTTGAGGAAGGAGGAAGAAAGGCAAGATGTGGCACCAGACTGATTTTTTAACATGCCCTCACCTGCAGCCACTGACGGTAACAGCCACCAGGGCCTGAAGGGTATTAGGGAAAGATGTGCTTTCCCATGTGCTTTCTGTAAACCAAACAACAGAAAGTAACAGTGCCTTGCCTTGAATGTATATTTATACCTGAAGGAACCAGAGAACAGAGAAAGACTGATGGGATGCAGGAAAGAAGAATGAACAGAAACACAAAGAATGAGTCAGGTAGTGAGTGATAAGAGCAGAGGGCAGACAAAATTAGCATGGAAGCACACAGGAGCAAGAACAAATGGTCAGGGACATTGGTCAGAGCGGAGTGGCTTGAGACACCAGGCAAGGGGAGAGAAAAACAGAAAGGTACAAGGCAGAATGTAAGCAAAAGGCAAGTGGTCTTCAACCTGTAGGTAAATTTTCTGCTGCCAAATCATGACCCAGACCTCTGCAACCTTCACAGTCGTCAAGTTTTAGCAAAGAACTGTAAAAGCCACAAGCAAAACACATTTCTCAAGCAAACGATCTATTACCTTCTTCCTTCTATTTGTTTTCTATTAGTTGCCCTCTGTGAACACAAAGGTCTCTACTCTCCTGGGAATCTGAAATCCATTGCACGTACCAGACAGGATCCTGGGGCTGTGAACTCAGACACACACAACACTGCCTTACCAGACTAGAACTGCACATGGATGCCTTTGCACACAGCCTGATTAGAAATCAGACTGTCCTGTTACAAGTCCCTCTTCAGAGAGGTGCCACTGCCACATGAGATGTCATAAATAGTCCTGGAAACATGGTGAAGTTGGAAATCTCAGAGAAGCAAGATAACAGTAATTTAAGCTGTAGTTTGCACAGTGAATGAAGAATGAAGACAGCTCTTACATGGGCCTTTTTATGTGTGTATGTGCATATATATACATACATAAAATCTATATAAATCCTATCCCTTGTTAAAGTGGAGGTAGTGGGATAACACTAAACATTACAGTTTCCTAAAACTATGAAAAGACAACAAAAATTGCTCATACATATTTCCCTACATGTGAATACTATACTTCAGCATTGTGCTGTCTTGGGGTAAGAGAGTCCTAGTAACAGAACATGCAGAAGCTTTACTGTAAAACTAGCTGTCTGTATCATCAGCTTTCATCTGCCCAGCTTGATCATTAGACTGAAAGCCCCACAGACTGTAATAAACTAATTCTGCATTTTATGAAATAGTCCACATTACTCAGTCTATTTCGCAAAATAATCACAAAATTCCAATTTTTTTCTGCATCGATTTTGTAATTTGGTGTAATGGGAACATTTAGACACTTAATTTTAGGGTGACAATGTAAAAATTCACAAACTTATTGTTTTATGCCCCACATTATCCCAGACAGGAGAAGGTTCAACACGGCATGAGCAAACCACATGACACAGACACAGTCAAGTCACAGGACAAATACGGTCACCACATGACAAAGCTAACAGGGTCATACACAGGGCTCAGGTGCATACGGTTACCTCACACACTAGGCACCAAACATAAAACTCAAACTCAGAAAAATGCTTACTCTATTCCCCACCCTGTGCCTCCAAAAATCACCCCCAAGGCCAGAATGGTCCCTGCCACTGCACCTATTAGCCTGTTAGCGGCCATGCTCACTGTGTGGAGGGAAAAGGGAAGATTTTTTAAGGAAATTATCACATATATGCCTGAAATGAAAACATGAAATAATTCCCCAAAGGAATACTTTATGCTATAATCCACTGTTGGATAAACAATTCAAATCTCCTCACAAACCTTTATATACCAAATCCTGTAGCTTGAAAAATTCTGAAGTGAGCTATATTTGGTTTTCTTCGAACGTTTGCAAATATTTCAATGAGAAGTTTTCCTGTAAATGAAGGACTATTCCTTTACCTTGTGATTCTATTATTTACTTACACAGGGAACATCCTCAATCTACTGCTTATTTGTATTTATAGCAGCCAAAATGTAAATAAATCACCAATAAGAAAACTTCCTTTTGATCACCAGAAACTTACTGTATCCATAAGATAACTAAGCAAATGAAAACTGTTTGGAAACAGTTTCACCACAGGAAAAAAAAAGCCCCACAGCTCTGAAATTCATTTTTACTAGTTAGTAATATTTTCCTTCATTACTGCATTTATCAATAGGACTCTGTATATATCCATATCATCTAAAGACAGATAACACCTTTTAAAAGCAAAAACATACCCTAGAAATATGCCTCAGGTAACACCCTGGAATTTTTCATACGTTCAGATAGTCTCTCAAGACACTGAGGCCTTATTTTTAATTTTTAAGGGAATTCCTTTGAGAAAAAACATCTGTACATTTCCTATGTCAGAGATTAAAAGTTTGATAGATTCATTGAGTCACAACAGACCACAAGAAAGAAGCTGAATTCCCTGTCCAGTGGGAACTTTTACAAGGGACAAATACTTTATATACTTCATGCTGAATGAAGTCTGTTTCAAAATGCTTTGGTAATTTTTTTCCAGTTTCATAAATACACACACACGCAAACATTTGAGACATAAGTTTTATATCAAAATAAACAAACACTACTCTGCTAGTCAAATAAAGGCCTAATTCAGCAAATTAAATGGTAAAAGAAGAAACTGGTGTGCATAGGGAGTCCCACTGATTTCAAAACTACCTAGTCAGTACTCTAAAGTAATTCAAAGTTTCTGCAGTAAGCAAAAACTAACAGCAAGAACTCTTTGTCTTCCCCAAACTGCTAAATGCTGTGTACATCTGCTAGTACAGGATACAGCAGGTTGCTGAGTTTAGAGTAATTCAAGAGTCATGTACTAATAGCAACATAATTAGGGACCACTAATTTTTTTAACCTGAAATAGAGAATGGAGCCAAAAAGCAATTGATGGATGAAAAAGTCTGAAAAGTGCAGCAGGAGTAGTAGCCAATTGTCAGTTATCATAACAATATATAAATAAATAGCAATACTTCCTAACTACACAAGTTCTAACTGTAGTAAGAAAAACGCTTGGATTTATAGTGTGAAAAAATTAAAACCCAATAGGTTTAAGATTTCACATCATGAGTATTTAATTTCTGAAATGTAACAAAATTCAAACTTATGGTTAAGGAAAAACAAGTATTTTGGTCTCTGTCTCAGACTTGCAAACTGGCATATGACATAGGGAGCAATAAGAGGAAAAAAGTGAATGGAAACTACTTGAGTATGTTGGATCCTTACAACAGAGAAAAGCACTCCTGTATTCTTCTGAAATCTTCTTACAAAGGAAGTAGACAATAAGCAGGCAGAAAGAGATCACAGTGGCTGTGTTAGTGTTCAGGCTCCTAAATTCATTTCTAGGGGATTCAACATCAATAAATTACTGCAACAATATAAGAAAAATAATGCATCTTTTGAGATAGTTGAGCCACCTTGTACAAAAACATAGTCTGCCTTTTTGAGGAGGAATCCACTGAAAAACAGAGTCTCAACTTTGTACCTACTGGCAGAAAACCACATACATCCTATTCATTTAAGGCTTTCCCCCAGTGTATTTCAGGATAGGTATATTAATTTTCACACAGGTATTTCCATCCTTAACTATATGAGTTCATCTGGCTTACAATAACGTAACCAAGATAAGTGCACCTTCTGTGCTGCCCTCCCGACAGGCCTTTTTACAGAGGAGGGAATTACTACTTACCTACAGGATTTGGAAATGAGCAAAACAAAATTCATGTACTCTCCATGTCACAGCTGCAAACACTGCTCTCCTCATCCACACACACAGAGAACTGAACAGCTCTATAGTGCTCGTCTCCATAGCTGGTTTTTTTAAGACTCTGTAAGCAGCGTTCCACACTCAGGAGTACTTTTAGGGGAAATGGAATGACAAGTAGCTGTGTGAAGGGTAAAAAACCAAGCAGCTCTACGCTGAACAGTGGTGGGATTAGGAGTCCAGGAAGCACCTGCACAGATTCCCTAATACAAATCTGGACTGTTCTAGAGAGCCTCCTTCAAAACAGTAACTTGTTTTAAGACTATATCTACAACAGTTCTTGGTAAAGGTCTACTGGAACCACTCTGCTAAGGGGCAACAGAAAAAGGCACACAAGACATACCAAAATCCTGCCCTTCCTTGAAACTTTGGATATTTTAGAGAGTAATCAACCACAGCCTGAGCCCTAAGGACTAAATTTTTAAGCAACTCTTTTTCCCATCTGCCTTGTGAAAGGGGCAGAAGAGCCTGTAACTGGAACATAGCAAAAAAAATTTGTTTGGGTTTCTCAGTTGTTTATTGGGAACTTTACCTGTAAATACATAACACTTGATGAATATAGTCTGATGTTGGACAATGCCATGATGGCAGGAAAGACATAAAAAACCTGGACAGCACAATCCAAACATATTCTTTGGCAGAGAAGTCACAGAGAATCTCAAGTGCTTTTCTTCCTTTTTGAAACGCTTTTGATCAATTATTTCCTCAATACCTCCTCTTTATATTTATACTTCAAATATAGTTGAAATACCTACTAAGTATGTAAGAATAAGTAACAATGACTGGAAGAATAATTTAAGTTCTTAAAATCTTAATTTATTTCTTTTATCTTTCATTGAAATCAGATTTCAAGGAATCTGACTTCACCAGGGACATTCCACTTTTCCCTTTTTTTTATGCCACAGCCCTCGGAACTAGCTGAGAACAACTAAGGAAACTGGAAATCTCTAGTAAAACATAAATACTTAATTATCATAAAAGTAATAAGAGCCACACTTAGATTGCACTCACAAAGAAAACGATCATGAAAAAGAAAAGAGAATAAGGGATGAAAGAAAAAACATTACCTGTTGAAATCTTCCCCAAATTTACGTTAGAAAAATAAGTTTCATCAATTCTCAAAGTAGAAAAACCTACTCATCTACATGAAGCAGAATTTTAGTATCTAAATACAGCTGTACAATATTATTCTCTTTTATATGCTAATTCTACTACAATGTATCAATGGAAAAATGTCTTAAGTACTTGATAGAACATCAAAACTGAAACAAAACACAAACCCTTGGGTCCTTCCTCCTTCTTGCCACCAGTATCCCTGACAGGATCATCTATGCTGCAGTCTGTCCCAGCCCAAGAGAAATTACAAATGCAAGTGGCTTCATTACTACAAACCTGGAAAAAAACATAAGTAACAGCAGTTAGCCTTTAACTTCATTTTAATAAGTTATTTAACAGGTAATTAGATATTTAATTGTAACAATATCACTGACTGTTTGGAATTATATAACACATCAATAACCTGAAAGTTTGCTTTAACTCTCTTAATATACGCAGATGTCAGGAAAACCAGAACTGGTTCTATCACCACGTGCACTACAGCCCGCACAGGATGTAAAAAGTAACAGAAGTTCTCACCTAAAAACCCCTGCCTAGACTAGCTAGACCTTCACTAACCAACTCTCCAGACTTTGAGCCTGGATGCCCAGAAGGAATACAGGCATTTGTGTTTGAAAAGATGCAAGACATGGTTACACTTCACAACCTCTCATTTACAGCTTGCTCCCATGTAGAACAAAATCAATATGTTGTCATCAGTTTTGCTGGCATTTTTCCTAAGCAGCAATGAGGAGTGCTTGCTCATCTTCTAAAAGAGAGGTAACAGCTCTTCCTAGGTTTATATTTAGTTGAATGACCTCTAAAAAAGGACTTAGAACTCTAAAACTGACAATATATTTACCAGATACAGAAAAACCTATCCAATGGACAAAACCTAAAACGTCAAATCAGTAGTGAGAGTTAACACCTCTAAAGCTTTCCATATGAAAAAGAACATGGAATGGTGTTGCTAGGAAAGGTTACCACAGAAAAAAGCATGACATGAGAAACAGACATAAAAGCAAGAATGAAGTTTTGATTAAAGGACTAGAAGTGAAGCCAATCACTAGACAAACAGCTAATAATGTCTTTTGGACACTGAACATAATGTGAAAAAAACCTCCAGAACACAACCTACATGCTAACATTTACAAGTACGTAACACATGTGATTTTTTTAGTTCAACTTGTATCACACTCTGCTTCTTAAAGTACTTACTGAAGAATCTGAGCAAAGAAGCTGAAGATAAATAAATCTTAAGGCAGGTTTGATCAGCTGAAATACCCTTTTAAAATCAGGAATTGTAATAATCCAAAACAAAACGGGCAAGATAGTTCATTCACCCTTCATGCCACTCTCAAAAAGGTCCAAGATGACTTCTAGATCTCCTAGATACTTTCCAATTTTAAAACTTTTCTTCTTGTTTTTGAACCCAACCCTCTTTTTTCAAACACTCAATTTCATATTCAATTACAGACAACAAGAAGAAAAACCCCACCTTCTTATATAAAGTCTAGCCCCTTAGGCAAGTGTTTGTCTCACTGAATCCCACAGTGGAAAAGTTTTGTTGGTATTTAAAACAGTGAATTTGTTCATCAAAACATAACTAACATCTTAGACAAATGGAGTTATGGGCAGAATAACAGAACATAATGTGCCTGAATGTAAAATGATGCATTTTGGATCTGTTCAAGAAGAATATATCCTCTTTTTTGAGGACCCACAGTTTGGAATCTGTGAACACAGGATCAACTTTATAAAGGTATGTAGGAAAAAGTTTAACTAAAGATGGCAGGTAGCTTGAAATATGGATAGTACATCACAGAAGTCTTCACAATAACTAGTGTCAAAGTTCTTTCTTGCTAGTAACAAACCCAACATTTCAGATACAACTGCAGAACTAGTTTGACAGGTTAGCTTTCTAAAATTTTATCTGTGCTTCACAAAATGGCAGTTTTCTCCTGAATCTTACAGTTCTGCTTTCAGATCAGCAGGCCTTGGGAAGCCCTTCAGGTAAAGAAGAACTGCCCATTGTACAGTAGGATCAGATACAGCAGAGAGCTGGGGAAGCTGAGCTGCTCACTCCCAGTACAGACTCACCCCGTGACCAGAACAGACTTTTCCATTAGAACCAATGGGACAGCTGCTTATGTTCAAGGACTGAATTGGCAGGCACTTTTTGTCCAGACACATCATTTGAGGTCCACATGGAGTTCCATCCTCCACATAACCTAAATCTGTATCATCATCTAAAAGAACATGAGCACCACTAGGAGAAATAAGTTTTAAGATACTATTAGTACTATGACTGGAGTCTTTTGAGAATATTAAAAACATGTCAGTGTAGATACTGAAAGACTCATACCTTTCTTTCATTCAAGCCTACAGAGGGACTGAACAAAACTATAAATTTTTTTCTGTATGTCCATAGCAGTGACAAGGTGTTCCAGATGTCAAACTCAAAAGTCTAGATAATGACTTAACTACTCAAGACAGGCACCTTAGGCCTTGGGGATTTTTAAGTCTTTGACAGACCATGCTTTTTTTTTTTTACCTTTCCCCCCCCCCACAATGCTGTGAAATGCTATTGCTAGAAAAATATTAAAAACTTACTTCTCATGTGATGACATTTAAATAAAAACACTAGTGGAATAATGGAAGAATTAAGAATCACTGTTCACTGTGGACCTAACTATGTCAGAGAGTATTCATAGTATGATCAGAACGTTGCCAATGTCCTTAAAATACAAACCCAGTATTGTGCAGAGCAGGCTAAAACCCATTTACCTGCCCTTTAACTGAACTGTAGCTTAACATCTTATCCTGTCACAACTCTGCAGTTTCCTTCCTCTTAGCCTTCACTTCCCAACAGCTATTTCGTTGAGTATTTAATACTCAAAATCATTATGTTTAAAATATGGGTCTTAGGCAATTACAGACTTTCTCTATCCCGAGGAAAACATAATGCTGAGCATTATCATTAAGCTCTGACTGTGAAGTTCTGCTATTGTAGGGATCAGATAGAGTAATCAGGAGGATAACTCACATTTCACCCTCTTTAAATGTGGAATATTGCGCTATAGGGTTTTTTTAACCAAAAGAAATACCAGTTAAAATAATTATTTTGCTGCAATATATTAATAACCTAAAATTGACAGAGCTATACATTTATGTTTATCTTAATTCAATTAGGCTTGGCAGAGCAAAATCATGATGGAATACTGCATTATCTTTTACCTGCAGTCCACTATGCGTCCTTGATGATAAAAAGAATTTGGGATAATTTCTCCTTGAACTTGACCAACTCGTGGAACTCTAGTAAGATTAGTACAGAGCAAAAAGCCACAGAAAACATCACTGTAAAATGAAAACATAAACCAAAATATTACTGGAATAATATGAGGTAGACTTACAAAAAAGAAAGTCTGGCAATGATGCTGCTGATCACAGTAATATATTACCATAAGCCACATGATAGACTTTCAGAGTACAAGCCTGGAAATAAAATATTATTTTATATAAATGACAAGAGGCAGAAACAAGTAATCATTCATTGTAATGCACCAGTGAATGTTCACATGAACAGAGAATGTATCTGTGTTCTAAGTACAATACAGCACAATTAAGAAGAGCTGAATTGGACAAAGCTTTGCCATGTCAGGCGAAATTACTTTTCCCTCTCTAGCAGCTTACATGCCATACATTAATGTCAAGTTTGAATTTTAATTGAATTTTATTTCCCTTGCAGGACAACAGAATCATAATAACAATCATTACCATGCAGTTGTGTGCCCAAAAATTTCGTCAAGAATTCACTTTGTGTTTGTTTATATCTGCATATATTTAAATCTATCTTATCTAAGATATACAAGATACCTTTCATATCTTCAATAGAAGGATAGCAGCTAATACTGATTGTCCTAAGTCACAGAGGCAGCGGGATGAATGATGGAAACCGCCTTTATTAAAACTGCAAAAAATGTAAATAACCCTTCTGCTAGACCATTTTCCTGTATTTCTTTACTAACAAAGAAAAGCTTTAGAGAAATGAGGTCTTTAGCATGCGCATCAGAACAACATTATTCTCATATAAAGAAATCCATTAAGCAACTTCTTTCCTTATGATCTTATCGGAAAAATAATTTTTAAAAAAGCCACTTGACAAACATCAGATAGTCAAAGAAGGAAAACACCATTCATAAAGTGAAATTTATGTGTGCATACTTAAATTTTGTCTGATTTACTTACTGTCTTATAGTTTTTAAGTCTATCCACTAATGATCATTAACTTGAAAAGTAAATTTAATCAAATATTCATCTAGTAATGATGGCATGCAAATGAATCAGCCCTTTTCTCTATACCATCCAAATCTCTAAGGGTCCTCTCTGATCAAAATAAAGGTTGGAATGAATTTGAAACAGCATAATCTTGTATCAGTCCCAGAGCAGGTGAAAACAGCATGTGTATTTGCAGCCTAATTTCTCCCTATCAAGTCTGAGGTGTTTGTATGTTACGAACTTCAGATTTTTTTGTTGCCTTGTCCCTCAGCTCCCCTGAAATACTTAAAGTCACAGTATATTCTTCTGAAAATCTGGCAGTCTTTACAAACGTATTGTTGAGTCACTCATGGATTTGTCAGAGTGGGACTTTTTCAAGATGCAAACCTTGCAAGGGAAAGAAGATTCAAAATAATGCAAAATAAACTGCTGAAACACTCGTGGAAAAGTAAAAAAAAAAAGTAGACAATATTAAACCATTATCAATCTATTTAAAGTACAAATAATCTCTACCAAGCTGAACTTACTGTTTGCTGCACTGAATCCATCGGTCTCCATCCTTTCCACAGTTTCCTTTTGTTGTGCCTTCGGTATTAAGCTTTTCATAACAAAATTTGTCAGATCCTGAAGACTCTGTTGGTGAAGAAAAAGGAAACGTGCTTTCCACTGGCAACATGAGAGCTTTGAAACCTGCATAATTTATTGCAGCAGTTCTTTGTAATTCTTTTAATACAAAACATCAATCGAAGCACATGTGTATGTGTACATGGTATTTTCCAGTGACTGCAGTGGGAAACCACCAGGCTAAACTGAAATACCTCCTGATGGCTCAGAACTTCTTAAAACATAGCCTCCACAGCATCTGTATTGTCTTCTGCATATGAAACTTATCTGTGGTCTAATTTTGCCCACTTCATAACAGTTGCACATAGATTTAAATCCAGCTTTTTTCACTGCAGTTATTCCTGAATTGCATTTCAGAAGATCAAAGATTTATATATGGCATTTATGATAACCATATGTTCTGACATCAACTCAGTGTTTATTTTATTCTATTTACTGATAGCGAAACCAAAGGTGAACAGCCAAAGTGAATTTCTACTTATTTTAAGAGTAAAAATCTGAACTAATAGGTTAAAAAACCACAGTTATTTACAAACAAGCCCATTTGTGTTTTTCTACAAATGAATTTAAAAAAACGAAAGAAAAGCACAACAATTATATAGAGCAAGATAAAATAACAAAGATAAATAAAACAGACTTGTTTCAATGGTAGTTATGATTAGACAATATGCACAAGAAAACCTTAAATGGTAGTTCTGCTCTGCTGAATTGTCTCCAAGTCATTACACAGAACATTCACCCCCTCTAGACTTAAGTCCTTACTATGCATATTTAAATTCACACCAATGTACTCATTCTCCTGACTTGTAGGATAGTATAGCAAAGAGAGGCCAGGTGGAGGAGCATGAACCACTGCTGGGAAAATGGGATTGACAAGTGTCATTAAAAAAGCCCCAAAACATCTGGTTTTGAACTGTACCCAAAAAACTGCACCCCCCTCACTCGGGTGACATTTGCAGCCGTACCCAGGTCTGCAGCCACACCACGCCAGAACAGTCTCACTGACACCACTCCCAGACTCAGAATTTCACTTGGCAATCAAGCCACAGTTTCCCACTGCAGTCTACTCACTGTACTGATCAGAAAACTTTAACTCAGAGTGACAAGAACAAAAAATAAAAATACTAAAAATACCAAAGGCAGGAACGAATCAGAAATAAAACACATTTAAGGTAGTTAAAGTCAACCTACTAGATCCCCAGATATATTTGCACTGATTATCTCTTGTCTTGCATTCGCCATTATAGCAACGACCCTAAACAAAACATAACATGTTAGCAATGAGAACTGAATACTTCACCTCCTTTCCCTCCCACAACAAATGTTTCATTTTGACTCTTCACACACATTGAGATGTACAATAGTTTTCATTAATTTGGGTAGATGGAGTACACATTTTGGCCCAGATTCCCAAAGCCAGCCAGTGTCTAACACATACAGCAGCTGCTTTATACTTCCCCTTTACATAGTTGTAAAGAACTTACTAATATGGAGTGTAATAAAAGATCTAAATGTAAAAGGTAGAGATACCAAGTGCATTTTACTCAAAGTAGAAATCTATACTATTCATAGAGTGCATAAAGCACAAGCAACATTGATGCTGAAAGGATAAAACGTATTAAGAAATATGGAATACAGAATTTAAAAACCAAACAAAAACAACCCCAAACCAAAACAAAAACGTGTATTTGGTTGATTTCTATTTACTGACAGATGATTTTAAACATAGCATACCTGATTAGAATCACAGGCATACCCATCTTGTTTATGAAGATTTGGTGGACACTGAAAAAAATGAAGATTTTTTTCATGTGTAGTGTAATAATACATCAGAGTATCACATATGGAATTTTCCTGGGTTTAAGACAACTGCACAACATATAAAGGGGTTGGAGAACATAATTAGTGCAGGAATCTTTATATTTACAAATACAAATGAAAAAATAAATTATGTTATTTGTTATGTTCTCTTGGCATTGGAAACCTTTTTGGTACAGACAAGTCACTAGGTCCAGAAGCCTCAGACTACTAAAACTAAGACTACTCTCAAAGTTTTTCCTAGTACAAAATGGACCTGTGAAAATTTGGAAAGGGTATGCAGCTGCAATGTATTGTATCAGTCAGTACTCTGAGGGCAGCCTTTCCAGTTTGAGAAAGCCCTTCTCCCTTACATTAAAAATGCTCCATCTACAGAATATATAAAAGACTTACAATAAAATATCAGCAACAGCTACTTATCTGTAAGTGTGGATGTCTCAAAGGATAAAATGAAAAAAAGTTACTGTTAATTTATTGGCATGTATAATTACAGTCGATGCCTAAAGAGAATGTGATCTGTCCTGAATCTTAGTTCTCCAAAGTGCAGCAGATGACTGCATCAGTTATGAAATTCCTATATAAACTTGAAGTTTCTATAAATAAATACCAGTATTGAAAAGGAGCATATATCACCTAAAGCACCAAAGCTGCTGCGAAAACAGAAAATGGGCAGAATGTGGCCTGTTTAAAAGAACTCAAGTTTAAAACAATATTTTGGTTGCTGTTTCTTCCTGTGCTTTTGCATGTTAGCCAAATGTTTTCAGGGGAAATACATAATAAGATCCACAACTTTTAAAACTCTCATACATGTGCACACTCTTAAACACTTTATACAAGTCTTAGGAGGAGCACTTGAGGGAGCTGAGGTTGTCTAGCCTGGAGAAGAGGAGGCTCAGGGGGACCTTCTCACTCTCGACAACTCCCTGTGAAAGGAGGTTGCAGCCAGATGGGGGCTGGTTTCTTCTGCCCAGGTAACAAGTGACAGGATGAGAGGAAATGGCCTTAAGTTGTACCAGGGGAGGTTTAGTTTGGATATCAGGGAAAATTCTAAAGGGTTGTCAAGCACCGGAACAGGCAGCTGAGATAAGTGATAGAACCATCCCTGGAGGTATTTAAAAGACGTGTAGATGTGGCACTCAGGGACATGGTTCAGTGGGGGACTGGGCAGTGCTGGGTAATGGTTGCACTCAATGACCTTAAAGGTTTCTCCAACCATAGATTCTATGTTTCTACACTCAATTAGCTGCAATTTTCTACATTTTTATTTTAAACTATTTTATTTCATAACATCTTACTGTTATTACCTTTGAATACATTCACATTTGCAGTATGTTCTTAAGTTATAGACCAGGCTACCTTAAAGTTAAGATGTCTGACACATATTATACACAGAGCCTCATGAGTTGTAAAAAACAAATAAGCCTACAGAAGTCGTAATTTGAGTCCACTTACACTATTTTCTGTGACGTTACAATAGTTTATTCTTAAATTTTTTTGTTAGGACTAAGAAATACCCACATACCCCATCATTTTGGGTATATGAATGTGCAGTTTGTTAATGCAGTTTTCCTCTTAAATACAAAAAAGAGTGCAAACAAACACAATAGTATGAGAAAGTTTCTGCATACATACCTGTCCAGAATCCCCAGTGCAGAACTCTGCAATATCGCATTCATTCACTGCATATCGACAGTCATAACCTCGTGGGAAAAACTGGAAAATGAAGGACACAGTTCAGGACTAAGATTATGTCTACATAAGCTGTCCCCTTTACATTCTACCTACAACACACTTTGAACTTTAACAGGCTGCACATGACTTCCATGGACAACTGAAAAGAACAGTAAATATATGGCATCAACACTCACAAGACATGATGTATTACAGCAGGGTCCATCACTACAGTGAGCTCCATTAGAAAGAGAGCACTTCTTACAACAGTCTGCATAGCATTCCTGAAGAAAATATTTAAGCACAAAATTTAGTTTTCCATTTTAAGCTGTTTTTTTTCTTCACAATCTTTGCACCAAACTATTACATACCAGCCAACAAAAGATTCAGTTTAGCACTGACAACCTGAAATTAACAGCTGGAAGAAGCCTTTGCAATACTAAAATACTAAAGTAAAGAGATAATAACGCTATAGCAACACAGGGATTCACATCTTCTGAAGCCTCTTCACAGGTGTAGAATAGCCTGTGCCAAATGCATGCTGCTTAATCAAATTGTGTGCGATGAAGGCAAAAAAAATTAAGAAAACTAATTACGGATACAACTGTATTTAAATACTAGAACTAGAATTCAAATCTGCCAGGAATACTTTTGCAAAAACATTATTGGAATATTTCTACAATAGGGAAGAAAACAACAGTTTACTTGTTCTGCCTGAACACAGGCACCTATCTTCAAAGTATCAATAAGGAGTCTACCACTCTGGGTATGTTATCCAGGAAAAGTAAAGGGGTAAAGCACTTCTACAGCACAACTCAAAAACTGCTGGGAAACAGCTGCCTCTTGTCATTAGTATAACAGGAACTCTTCTGAGGACCCTCGCTGTCTTTACACTCATTCTCATTTGAAAACATGTTTTAACGCAGTCCTTTAATGAAATTGTTCCCAAACAATAGGCAAAACAAATTAATTTCCATAACCTTTCCCCCCCTCCCTTACCAATCACTTAGTTTATCTTAATATGTTTTGTAAGAAAGACTTGTGGAGTAATATATCTCAACTTGCCATTCGGAAACCGCAATCACACTCTTCTCCTGCTTCTACATATCCATTTCCACACTCTGTGATTTCAAAGAGCTGAAAGAAAAAAGCCCCCACCCCAAAGTAAGAATAAAACTAGTGTCAAATGACTTTTCTGTCACACACAACCCATTTCTGTAGTGCTACAGACACATGCTGTCACAGAAATCATTTCGCAAAAAGCTTGTCTGCTTTCAATTATAATTCTGCTTTAAAAGCATGTAAGAATATCAGGAATCTCCAATTTAACTGGGATATTAGCAGCAGAAACACATTCACTAGAACATGGTTGAAATGAGAAAAGTTAACAAGTTAAAATGAGAGCAGATAAATCTACAGCTAGATAAGGATGAAAGACAAAAGTAAACGTTCTTTCTGCTTGATCTTAGTGGAAGTACAGCTGTTGAGGATCATGCAGATATGAAACAACATATAATACAATACAAATCATATATAAACTTGGATGGAATTCTTCTTTGATACTTTGGAGGGGGGAAGGGCAGGGGGAATGATAATGCCTAATAAAAAAGAAATAAAACATTTTACTTTTGTTGCATAACCCACATATGTAATCAATAGCACCTACAATTTTGGGTGTCAGAAGCAAAACTATACTGAAGCAAGACCTATATGCACTGTTCTTCACTAGCAATATTGACATGACTAAAAAAACACTGAAATCTCTCTTCCACCGCCCCCATAAGCCACTGTTTCTACTACTCTTCAGTGGAAATGGCAAGATCTCTTACTCTGAAACTGAAACTCAGTTCTCTGTCAAAGAAAATTACAGAACACAAGCATACACACAAATTTCCTATGGCAATAATCAGGAACCATTGAATGTTCAAATACATGTCAGAGCATAATTCAGGTTATAATTTTAAAAATTACATCACAATTCTGCTTAAAAATAATTGTTTTGTTTACCTAAGCATTAAACACACCATTTTCTACCTTAACTTCTAACCTCCAAATAACAAGATTCTAAACACTGTATGATTAAATTTTTCCCCAAAAATACTTCAACCTCAAAGCTGTGAAACACTGACACAGATAATGTAAAAAGAGAATTCAACCATTACCCTGGAAGCATTTTCACCAAAGTAAATCAGATTTTTATTCTGTATACAGTCAAGTTCATAACTTCTTCACATTACTTTGCTAGAGAACTATCACTAAAAAATGAAGTTGTGTTTTATTATTTCCCTACTGACTCCATTCTGTAAAAATTCTTACATTCTTATTCTATAAGCAAAGATTGTTACCCTGGGAAAAGATTAAAAACACTCAAACAAGCAAAATTTTATTTTAGTTAATTGTGCAAGGTGATGGTCGTCTAAAGGATAATAGCACAGTAAACAGAACAGCCTAATAGCCTCACGAGATATTAAATTCTACAAGGACAGCAAGTCTGACACCATGATTAAATACAATATTAATACTTTGGATTGCTCTCACTTGGCAAAAGGAGCCATATGGAACATTTTTATACTATTCTGCTTTAGAATGACGTCATGCTAACGTTGCCTTAGAAAAAACTATGACCTTGAGAAGTTTTTAGGTGAAAAAAAGCATTGGCTAGTACAAGAAAACAGTTATGAATTACAGAGTTTGCTAGATGTACAGCTGAAATGAAATGAAGTTAACTTTGAGAACAACCATAAGCTACTACTGTCCATATGATATGAAATGAGCTATGGATTTCCATTTCCTGGTAATTTGCATTCTTTTTAACAACCTCAGGCAAAAAGTCCAAGAATTGAGTGAAGCATATACTATGACCTCACTTCTGGATTTATTTTGCACTACTTCCAGTTTAATAAGTAGTGCATTTACGCTGATGGCAATTTAACTAGCTCTGAAAAATCAACTGCAATACTTGTCATCATTTGAGCATGAAGAATTGATGGAAAACAAGCTGTGTTCCTGTCAACATTATTTTTAAATGCTCTGGGAATGAACAGTCAGCTAGTTACAACCAACTTCAAGAAAATACCCACAGAGACATCTGAATAAACTTGAGGACAGATGTACATTAGTGAAATTATCACATTTTCATTACAATGTTTAGCAGATGTGCTGACTACCATCTTACATACCTTGGTTGGCCTGTTAAAAAGACAGGCGCCTCCTCCACGAAGTAAAAATTCTTTGTATTCTGCAATGCTGCATTTGGAGAATTTTCTGGAATGGTACACCCTAAAACAGCAAAGAATTAGCTGAGTAAATGCCTTGGAATACCATCAGTTACTGGAAGAGGGCAAAGGTGTCACAAAATTTTTTTAGTACTGTAAATCCCAGTTTCTTACAACCACTGTGTGCAACAGTATGACAGCTCAATCTTATTCTCAAACATTAAAATCAGAACAAAAGAAAAAGTTTTAGAACACTTTGCATCTTTATATTTCTACTTTATGGATGTACAGTATATAAAACTGTGCTGTTCTAATCTTCTCAATATAGTGAAACCACCCTATCATAATAGCTGCTATGCGCCTTGTTGTCTGCATGCATAATCCAGTGTCCTTTTGGGTTTGTTTTTTAGCATCTATTAGATGCTATAGCAAGAAGTTTTACAGCTTAATTACAGACTGGTAGAAGAACAATTTCATTCCATTTTTTTCTGTCATATTCACTAATCTCATTTCATGTCTCCCTAGTTCTTACACTGGAAGAAACAGTCATCATTTGTTCATGATGTTACAGACTTCTCTCATATTTCCTCATCTCCATTTTTCCCAGACTAATGAAAATGTACTTTATTAGTAATTTCTCACACAGAAACTGCCTGATACTTTTACTAGTCATGTTTTGAGATCTGGGAATGAGATTTATTCACACAGTTAAGGATCAGGGTAACTATACCATGAGGAGGCTCTCTATTCCTTTCCTAGCAGCTCACTGCTAACAAACTGCCATTTTCCCACTGAATTATTCCACATATAAAAAATGTCTTCTGACACTGATGGGGTCATGTGAAAAGGCTTTACACCACAGCTGATTATTCACTCATTTCATTACTCAGTCCTTTTTCAACTTCTGGGTGACTACCTGCTCCTGGCATTTTTGTTTACTGTTTGCTTTTCCATAGAATACCCTTTCTACTACTACGGAGGTATCAGTAGTAGATTGATACTTTGATGAAATCACCATGAGAAGGAAGCCAGTATCTATTCTGATCGATGCCTTACTTGGGATTCCAGAAGTAAACTTATGGAATGATTTTCTGTTGCATTCATACAGTGGCTGACAATTATGAGTCTACAGGGAAGCCACACAGTTATTCTACTGAAGACCCAACTTCCAAGGACTACATAAAGAAAATAAGCTCCTTCTATCTTATTCATAACTGATTCTCTGCCTGTTTTTTTCAATCAGCCTTCCACAGTGAGGACAATTCTGACAGGAATCAATTTATAAGACTCGAAACCCTATGTTTCAGAAGTTTTACCACTTGCTTACAGTATAGAGAAAAGAATCTCTGGCAATGTGTGAGGGTAGAGGGCAATGAAATTCCTCCTGTATAGATGTGCTTTCCCTTCAGGCTTCCCTGACCATTTAGCAAACCATTGAGTTCCAACTGCTTCTAGCTTTTCATTTATTAGCACTAGAACACATGAATAAAACCCAATACATAAATATTTCTGAGAAAATGTAAACTATGAACTCATTCTAGAGTCCTCAATTACTGATATTTTGACATACCCTGTTTCCTCCATGATGCAACCACCCCAGGATTCAGTGCAGTCACACTCTTCTCAGACAAGATCAAAGGACAACAGAAAAGGAAAGAAGTTATAAACATGCTTACAATAAATATGAAGTACTCACTATAAAAATGGACCTTGACTAATTATACAAAGATTCGATGGTTGCTTGCCTGTACAGACTCTAGCCCCAAAAAGGAAGCCAGCCCACTTCAAGACATACTAAGATATTTAATAAATGCAGTACTTTCAAATTATCATACGCACATCTTCTTAGACTCAACGTGAAGTTTCATGCAGTATAGAAAGCTAAAAATAGCTGGCAAAGTTCTTCCCTACATGCTCTCAAAACAGGCAGCACAAGGCTATGTGCAGTACACACAATATTGATGATTTACAATGTTTACATCTCCTCCTCCCTAAAATGTATACAGAATACCCCAAAAGAGAATTGTTACTGGACAGGCCAGTTTCTTCCCTTTGGAATAGACTTATTAATTGTAACATGTAATTAATTGCAACAGCCAATCAAACATTCACTAGAAAAAGTAGTTGAATGAAAATGGATTTACAGTTTACTTACAGCTATAGCATGTAAGTCAACAGTGACCATAACATAAAAACTAAAGATCAACATCTTATGGTTAGTAAAACAGAAGTTACAAACTACACAAAAAATTATCTACCAAAGAAGTAATATTTCAAGAAATGTTCTGTATGGCAATTACGACTGGAAAACCATACTGTTTTCCCATGGAAAATATTCACAAATTATTTATATGATTATTTCTGCTCTATCCAGGCCTTTCATTAATTCTTCTCTATAAAGGGCATCCAAATAAGGAAACTAAGGTATCATATCAAAAGACTCTACCTTAAAGTTAAAAAATATACTGATTTTCAAATTATACTGATTTACCTGTAATCAAAAAATAATTATATAGAAAAGTTTTAGAAATTTGCCACTTTACACAATTTAAAAGTAATGCTTTACAAAACATTACCTAAATATTGTTTCGTAATTCACAGACTGCTGAACAGATTCCACAATGAAGTCAACTTTTTAATTCATATTTTTAAAGAAGAAACAAAGAGAAAAGGTAGCCAAATTGCTTACAAAATGCAAGCAAAAAACCCCAGCAATTTTTATTTTAGCCTCCAAGAGTGTTTTGCAGCAGTTTTTTTACCCACACTACGTGTGTTAAGGCCACACAAATCTAACCTGGCTGTGAAGCAGCAGAGTAACAAGTTGAGCAAATGTCACACTGGACTAGGTTACAGCTCCTTACCATTTTTTCAATTATAACTCAGGTATTTAAGAAGTCAGCAACTGTTCCATATGATTTACAGAATTCAATATGATAGTTTTTAACAATATATCTTTGAATGTTGGTTATGAATCTAACCTCCTGATACAGGACAACACTGAAGTCACTGTAAAGTGAGAGCTAAACTGGTGGCTCCTATTTTGGATAAACTCAAATTCTAGTGCATATATATTTCCAAAAGCAGCAATTCTTGTTCTACAGTTACGGCAATTTTGGCATTTCTTTCAACCATTACAAAGCAAGAATTTATGTTATTCAGCTAAGGAAGACAAAAGAAGACTCCACGTCCATGTACATACTTGGTTTCCTTGTAGCTGGTTCCCACTGTATTCCAAGGTTCTGAGCAAGACTTTGTGCTAGTTCCTGTGCCATGGGCAAAGGGAGGCCGTACTGCATTTGAAGAGGAGCAAATTAAAGATTTAAAGAAAAAAAAAGAAAAGAAAACATTAATTATTGTAACAAACACTACACTGGCTCATTCTGGCTTACCACATACCTACTACTTCAGTAATTCAGTACAATCAATCACAATTCTGTGTGCATATAAGGAAAATAAACTCAGTAAAGTACATAACAGAAAAAAAAAATTCCTCCCCTAACCTCAGGGAATCTTTCCCCTCTGGTTAACCTAAAAAAAGAAGCCTATTTGATATACATGTAATACATTTTTGTATAGTATGATTAACCCATCCTAAAATAGGAAACTTTCATTATCAATTTAACATTACACTGAGGAAAAAAATAACAACAATAATAAAGAACTCAATACACCAGGACAATTTTTTTCTAGATTCAATGTTTAAAAAATTCAGTAAGAATTACACATCATCGGCACCTCAGAAGATCAAGCCTTTTACAGTGAGAAGACACAAAAAGATATTAAGAGCTGTGTTTCAAACACATTGAGATTTTTGGGTCTAAATTTCTGTCAAATATATTAAAAGCCAATTAAAATTCTTATTAAGAGAATAATGCAGACAGGAAAAAATGCTTTTTAAAAAGAAAATCATGCTGAGCAGTAGTTTAATGATGGCCAAGAAGGCTGGCTGTGAGAATTCTAACCTTTCAATATGAAAGTTATCTTTAAAGCACTGCGTACCTAAACATATAAACTCTGAGGTTACAATGTGCAGATTCTATTTTATTTCACTTTAGTAATGAAAAATAATTACCTCATTTACTCCAACTCCTCTGGTCACAGAGCAAACCCCTCCAAAGTAACTTAAGCTGCTCCTTTTGTAATGAAATGTCACATTCCTTACAAAAAAATAAAAATTAAGAAAATATAACACATTGGCACTGGACACCAAGAGCTTACTGAAAGACCATACTCTCACACATACTATGATAGATTGCACATACATTCATCATCTTCTAGCATCAAAAGCACCTGCAAGTTTACAAACAGAACACCAACATTGAGAGGGGTGACTAGCTACAAGTTTTGACAAAAATACCATTTTTATCTGGTAGAGTCAGAATCAGTCTCAACCCACAAACAAACCAAGCACAGAAAGCTAGAGTACAAGACTCAGAAAACGATACAATGATAACATTTCTTTAGAAAGTTAACAATATATTCCCATTTATAATTTGTCATGAAGGAATTCCGTTCTGAAATATATCAGTGTTGAGAATTTTTTTAATAATTATCTTAGTCCAAACCAATTCAAGTTCCAGATTCAACTCTAAATGAAAAGGGAAAGTAATTTATACTGCTCTTTAAACTTGCCTTCTTTCAATTATTATAAAAAGCCCCAAATAATTTAGCTAAGTAATATAATCTGAAAGATCTAAATTATTCTATAAAATGTCTAAATAAATTACTATGAATTATATTTATTTTAACTTCATAGTAATAGTAACAAATTTACACAGCCTACAAATGACATACAATGACCCTAATCTTTGAAAATTAATTATTTTTTAAATGGCAGGATACTCCATAGAGGTATATATCTGTTTCTCAGAACATTCTGACAGCCACGAGAACTCTCAGACTGCAGCCTAACTAAATGCTTACAGCACAGAACTGCAGTAAGGGCTGAGGCTGACAGGCTCTTCTGGAAACAATCTAGTTCAACCCCCCTGCTCCATGGAGGCTCAGCTGGAACATGCTGCTCAAGGCCATATTCCACCAGCTTTGGAGTATCTCCAAGCACACTCCACAGCCTCTCTGGGGCAGCCTGTTCCAGCACCTAACCACCTTCACATGAAAGGATTTTTTTTCCCTATGTTTAAATGGAATTTCCTGTATTTCAGGTTGTATTTGGTACCTTTCACCGTGCACCATTGAGAAAAGTCTGTTTGCTCTTGCTGGCAAACTCTTCAGCAAGTGACATGATACATGCATCAAAGTATTATATGAGTGCACATCAGCAGCACTTTGCCCATGTTATGAAGAATGCAGTTAGCATTGTGTTGCAAAGCTTGTTTTAAGGAAATCTGGAGGAAATTTTTCATCCCCTATTTTTATCTTCCTCTGCTGAAGATGAATCATAGGAGAATCCCCTGGAAGACATTCGTCATTCCATCCTCATAGTAAGTCATGGTGCTGGGGGATGACTTAAGAGCTTCATGCTGCTCAGGGGAACACACATTTCCTCGTCTTTGCTTACAATGCCGTGGAGTATAAAAAATACTTGCTCAAGGTTGAAGTTGTGCCCAATGATGCAAATGGAATTTCCCCTCAAAATGCATTGTGTCTCAGAGAGCAATTCATTCCAGCTCTAAAGGAGAGCTTCCACTAAGAAATCATCACTGCGGTTATACGTGTGAATAAATATACTAACTGGAATGCTCTTATGGCAATACATAACACTGTCAGCTCTGCCCCCTCCTGATCTTTACTGGGAATGCAGTACATTACACACTTGATTAGCAGAGCTAGGTGTCCTTAAGGGTTCATGAGAAGACACTTCAGATATGTTACACTCTGTCTCCAGCCTGTAAAGACGTTCAAATTTCTTTACAGATGTATATCAACATGATCATAGTATATACCACACCTACTAAAAACAGTCTAACGTTAAATATGGATTAAGCTTCCTAAGGAAGGCAGAAGTTGATTGATGTAGTGAATACTAGGCAAAAAAATAAGAAAGAAGAGCCAAGCAGACAGAAAAACATATCAAACTGATATTCTAAGCCATGGCACAATGGTACATACGAGAGCAGGTGCACGGCATCAGCGTGCTGTTTGATGTAGTGCTGCCGGTATTTGGAGAAATCATGGAGCATCTGCAGAGGGTCAGGGTGAATATTAATACGGTCTCTGTCTGTCCAAGTTTCCACAGCAACAAGAACCACCCTGGTGTTCAGTTGTTCCTTGTATATCTGAGGGCAGAGACAGGACAGGCACAGGAGTAGAACACTGGGTCAAACATGCACAGTCAACCAGTAAAAGTAAAGCGGAAGGACAAGAGGGATAAAGCAGGAGGAAAACATGGGGAAACAGTTAGCTGGTAATACCTTGGATTTCCTAAAAGTTAACATTCTGATCAACTTAAATTTTATGTTTTAGAGGAAAAAAGAACCCTTGCTGCTCTTTTTTTTTGCCACTCCATTTTCTTTAAAATTCTCAGGTCAAATAATTTTGCCACTGAGTTTTGCAGAAAACCTGCACAAAAATCAGCAAAGAAGAAATGTAAAGGTACACTGGGTGATCTCAAAGAAAAAGAAAAGAAAGATCTCAAAGACAAAGAATAGCCAAAGACAATCCTTAAGTGGAGTTTAAATAATTTCTCTGTTCTCCAGTACATCCAAAATTTAATTCACATAATGCTTGATTTCCTTTTATGTCACTTAATATCACTCAAGCAATATGAGAATTAAGTAAAAATATTCATTTTTCCATTAATTTTAATGCCACTGTAGCAATAGACAAGGAAACAACAATCGGGCCATAATAATAACAAAATGGTTTTAAAATAAGCTTTTTAACTTCATGCATAATACATGATTCTGACATAAAACTGCCACTCTCTTTAGGTTCAGGTCAAAAAATGTCAAATTTTATTAACTAAGGTTATGCAGAACTTTCAGATCTACAGAAGATGCATTCCTTATCCACCCTGACCAGAAAGCCAGTCTTTTGTATCAGAGCAGCATCATCCTTATTAAAAAGTAAGTGTGTAATATTCATCTTAGGAAAAAAGACATAAGAGCAAGAAGGAGCAACCAGCTAAGATCAGTTTTGTCCAAGACCTTTAGAAAAAGATTATTAGCATGCTTCAATCTGAGAAAGAAAGGCTGACAACATACACAGAAACCGGTATTCTAAATGGAAAAAATCAATAAAATTAACCCCCCCTGAAATTACATATGGGGGGATCAGTAAATACTTTACTTCTGTTTGCTGAGAGGAAAACCCTCTTTCCTGAAGTAAACAGGAAGGAAAGAATGGAAGAGGGGGCAGAGAACCTGAGAGCCTCTGAATGCCAAGATCATTTTGCCATTAATAAATCAGTAGGAAGTACAGCCCACTCCTTATGGACACAAGGGAATAACAAGGCAGAAATTCCTGCTTCTTTTCATGCTTTATTTAAAGAAAAGGCCATTAAGATGCCATTTTGGAAGATCTCTATGAGAGAATTCTACACTGGAGTGAAGTTGAATGTTTCTGCATACACACACACACTAGGCAAAGAAAAATGGAAAAGCAGACGGAATAGTCAGAGAAAGACAGATGAAGTAACTTTTGTTAAATTGCAGAAAAATACAAAGAAATAACAATTAGATTAGAAAAAAATAAAGATGCCACCTTTTCCTTGGGAGTATCCAATATAAATTGCAGAAAAATTATTAAATTTATTTAAATTATTTACATTATTAAATTATTTACATTTTTATCTGCTCTAGTAACTTTTCTTTAGACTACTGGCATTTCCAGACCATTACAGAAAAATATTCCAAAGCACTTTTGGTATTTCATGTATTATAAATGTATTCACCTGGACTTACATACAATATAACTTAAATGTAAGATATTAAGAACAAATTCCTCCAAGCCAAATGAAACATTGACAATGTTTTGCACTGAATAGTATCACACCATTCTGTTGCTATCAATAATGTCACATGGAAAAGGGACTCAGAGCAAGTATTTGGCAGCCTTTGTATTCATTACTACTAGAGAATCTATCCTGTTTTCACCACAAACAAAGCTCTGAAATGCATGTGGTCACTATATGTGTATCAAAAAGTGGTAAAATAAAATTTTACCACAAATATTACTTTTAGTCTAAATTGTTCTAAATTTAGACACAGATACAAGTATGGTATCTATGTCACACCCATTTGTAATGTACTACAGTGGAATTTTGTTTATTAAGCTACAAATACAGATTTATAAAGGAGAATTTTTTATTCACACTCTTTTTCTCCCAATAGATATGTGTATCCTTTGTGGACCATACTCACAGTTTCAATCACTTGTGGTTAGATTTGTTTCACAAATCTCAACTTGATTAAATCTCTTAAATTCTTAATTGGTGACAGATACTGAAATCTCCTTTAAGTTTGAAATCACCCCTGCTTAAGGGCAAACTCTGGCAGCTGCAGGCTTTGAGAACAGTGCCACAGAAAATGTGGTGGTTTCCTATACATTCACCCCAGGCTATTCTTCTGCAGAGGAACTGGAAATGCACTTTACAATGTAATTTTCATAGCTTTTTTTTTTTTAATCCTGGTACCCAAAAATGTTAACTTTTTTAATACAGTGCTAAACCAAAAGTCAGTGAGTCAGTGTTCAGAAGAAACATTGATACTTACAGCATCTACAAGGTTTACCACAGACTTTGCAAAATTGTTTGTGTATGCATTTGAAGAACGGTGCCTTTTGAACTAAAAGGAGAAGAGAAAGTAGAACACAGTGAGAACTTAAATATTTATTACTAATTCTTTATTTTTACAGCATGAAAGGAAAATTAATATTTTAAGAAAGAGTAAAGGAAAAACTCAAAAAGCTTTTCAAATCACAGCCTACATCTCATATGAAAGAATCCCTGGAAGATAAAGGAAGCCGTGTATGCCAGACAGCCTTTCACACCTGTAAAAGGCACGTTTAGCCTCAAGAGATACCCTATTTAGAATCAGAGTTCAAATGTTTGAGACAAAATTATAGATAAACATGAACATAAGCACGAGCTCAAAAATTGAGATGATACTGTACCCATTAAAATTGTGCTTAATCCAATGAGTTACCTATCAGACTGTAGTAGACACACTCCACGACTATATGAAGATGAAGCATTTACCACTTGTCCTGTGCTCTTTGCAAAGACATCCTTTCTCCACAACAGCACAAGACTTTTATGACAAGTAGCATTAGTTATATCAAAAGGCAAAATGGAAGAGGGAGTGTATCGTAAAAGTACATATGTATTTGAATGTGAAAAGAGCTAAGCTGAATATCTTAAATTTTAACTTCAATTTTTTTCTGTTTTTATAGACTTTGATGAGCTGTATTACAAGTTCTGCCTGCTAATTTCTGTGCATGTCATTGTAATGGTTTCATGTCTTTCCTCATCCTGTCCCACAAGTCCCATCTGCTCCAAGCCAAATTTTTCAGACATGCAGCTATGGTATCTGAACATGAATCCATGACTTTCAAGAAACCATAAAATTATAACCCAAAATGACATTTCACAATATGATTTGCACACAGAAAAACAGGTCTTTAAAAATTCACAGAAAAGGCACATAACATTGCTTAGAACAAAGAGGGCAAAAAGTCTTCACCAAAAAACTTCTACTAATTTCAACTAAAGGAAAAGAGTTAAAAGCAACAATTCTCATCATTTCACAAGCAACCATTACCAAGTTCCATGAAAGTGTCAGCTATTCCCATTAGGAAACACAGTACTTTAAAAAAAGCCTTGGAACAAGAGAGTCTGACTCTGAGCAATTGAGTAGCTACTCTCACTGAGTAACTTAGATGATTAACTGCCTTCCCAGATATTAATTACGAAACAGATAAATGCCCTGTTTTCCAGACTCATGCTTGGTGCGAAGGTGAAAGTAACACCAGAAGAGATATGTGCTTTTAAAATTAAATAATCTGTTTCTGAAAGCAGAAGAGTGACACGTGTACACACACACACACTATATTATAAAAAATTGGCCATTCCTTTAAGTTCAACTTATTTTTGCACAAGCAACCTAGTTTTATATGGATGAAATGCCATAGAATAAAAAAAAGTTCATCAAACTTAATGACACTCATTTGACTGCAGGAAGATAAATTTTTTTACATATGCAGTTATTCACTGTTAGGTTCCACAATGCTTCGGCAAAACCACAGCAGGTTTTAGTATCCCAAGGATCCTACAACATAGGTTTGCAGAGACCCATCCCCTTATAACTATTCTCAAAACAAAGTACTTTCAGGTACAGGGCCAGTAGGTGCTTAGGATGTACACTGAGAGGAGTGTGCGTATCACGGGACTCTGCTCCTTAGGGATCCATGATAATGGGGCAGTGGAAAAGGGTAGCTTTGATGTTTTGTTTTGAGCCAATCTCAAACCTTTGCAGAAGTGGAATGGTAAAATAATATGCTTTGGAAAATGCTCTTGGTTTTCATGAAAGTACTAAAATGCTAAAATCAATAGCAATATACCACATAATGTGCTTAAACATAGCTCCTAAACTAGAAATTAATCTAAGCCAGTAAAAAGTGCAACCACCTAATTAAAGGTGTTTAGCTGTGTCTTTATTGCTACAGGAAAGTAAAATGTCGAAATACATAGTATTAACCACTTAACACAACAGTCAAAGAGGTTTAAGATACTTCTTCCAACACAGACGTTTGCTGTAGGGGAAATCTGCCCTCTCCTGGTAAGCAGAAGACCTTGAAAGCACACTTAGTGAGCTCCTCAACTGGCAGGCTGTGACTCTCAACTGTGAATGCTTCCCTAAGTATATCCATTCAAGGAGTATCCTTGAAAAGAATTATTATGTGCTTCTGAGTCACTGACAACTCGGAAACAAAAAAAATGTTGTGGTCTAAAGTCCTAACAAAGTGTGAGGGGAGAAAACAATTATCATCTGTAACAAGTGCAGTGAACACAGCAGTTGTCCTTTAAGTATGTCTGTAATACAGAAGGCCAGAAGAAACAGACAGACATAGAAATATCTTCTTGTCCTAAGCAACATCAATCATAGACATCAAACAAGGCAACAAAATAGGCCACAACTTCAATTACTGTGCCCTACTGCTAAACAAGTAACACCCAAACACTCTGACAGTACTTTCCTACCAGGTAGCCTCACAAATGAGAACAGCTCAAGAAATTTCAGTCCTACTCTTTCCATCCATTCAGATTCCCTCCACACTGCTGAATTAACACAGATAAAACATAGGTTATGTTTGCCCAGACCACTTCTATGATTTATTAGATGATGGAAGGGTACATTATCTCTCTATTCAGCACTGGAACATGTACAAATTACTGCAGCCTGTTCTGATATCTGCTATTTCTTGCTCTTAAAAATCATCCGTCAGTCTGGCAAAAGGGCCCATAACAACATAAAGCATTGGGAAAACATGCAGTGGAGTGAGAGACACAACAAGCTCTCTACTTGTAAATAAAATAAACAAAACCTGTTTTATCAACAGAATTTGACTTTTAAAAAAACCCCAAACAAACAAAAAACCCCCAACAAACAGCTCTCACTCACACAAATGTCACTTGGTCTGATGTTTTCTAGTCATCCCTCAGGACAAAATGGGAAAAAAGTGGGCTTTCCTCCCTTCACCCTTGTTTTTTTTTTAATGACAAACACTTTCTGAATCAAACAAACAACTTACCTTGCACTTCATTATGAATCCTGTTTATAAGTACAGGAATAGCCAGGAAGAACAATCAGAGAGTTTTGTCTGTATGTTTTGCTGCACTAAAATTTAACTTAGTAAAACTAAATTCAAAGTAACAAATTCTGACCTCTTTCTATATAATTTTAAAAATAGGATGTGATTTTAGAATGTTTACTGTGTTTGTTCTGGACATAAATGCTTCGTTGCTTTACTTTGTTCATTAGGGGCATATTAAACTATGCATATGATACCAAGGTGTTTCAGATTTATTTTGAATCTACAATTGCCATAGAAAATCTTAGGTAACATTAAGCCTATACTGTGTCTTACACTACAAATGTTAATAGCTGCTGATAAACAAACCACTGGACCCAAAAGTAGCACACTGATGTACATCAACCCACAAATTGCCACCAAAAGGAAAATTACCACTGAATTGATAGACTTACCATTTTGTGGTCATTGACTATCATGAGCTCCAGATATTTCATTTCTTCAAAGACACCACGAGATATCTGATGGATTAAAGAAACTCTTTGAGAAATCATAAAGCTGCAGTGATTTTCAAAAATATCTGCAGTTGAGTTCTATTATATATACATATTACATATATATTATGTAAGGTGTGTATACCCATAAAAAACTGGGTCAGACATTCAGCTAGGGTAAGGAATCATAGCCCCAGTAACTGTGAGTTATTACAGACACTGGCTGAGAATCTGAGTTGCATCTTTTAGAATGTTCAGGGTCTACTCTTTTTGGTTCAGTTCAGACACCACCACTGCGTCCCTCCTCTTTTCATTGCTTACTATTCATCACAGATTTAATAAGGAAGGAAGTTACTAAAAACAGATGCACACTCAAAAATATGTTGTGGACTGTGCAAGTCAGTGAAGAAACACAGATTAATCTTCTTTAACTCCATTACTCCCCTAACTGACACATATGCATGTGAAGATCATGAGGACTGCCCACTTATGTTCTCTGAATAAGTCAGTTCTGGGGTGTGCTCATTTGGATTTTTGATTTAACCACTCTACTTAATGAGCCAAACAACAAAGTCAGATACCTACGAAGTAGCAAGAGTTCGTTCAAAATTATTTTTTATCCTCAAGAAAACCCAAAATTTAAAACTCTAAATTTATCTGCACTACTAAATTTCCATTTAATCGATGCATAGTATTGCTGTCACTTTAGAAAGTTTAAAAATAGATTATTCTGAGAAAAGTTGATAAAGAACCATCTTTTTTTCTCACTTGATAATTGTATTATGTGACAACATTAAACTACTGAAAATATTAGCTCCTAAAGCATATGTTACCTTGGCATTAAAAAAAAATACAGAAATTAGTGGGTTTCTGTTTGGTTTCATAAATGGTCTTAACTCAGGGTCACACTTTTACTCACTGCTCTCTTTCTTCTCTTTCTCCTCAGCCACTGAAGTTCAGACAGAAAGGGCCATTCAGAACTAGAGTCAGTCTCTGTACAAATTACAATTTAAGAATTTCATGGTATTATTTTAAACTACTTAAGTACACTGTCCAAATCTAAAACAAATTAAGATCGCCAAAATTAGAACAAACTTTGCTATCGAAAAGTTCATTTTCTTAAATATATAAAATATCTCATATCAAAACTCAAGTGATTTAGAAATCTTAGAGTTAAAGCATGTAAGGAGAGGTAAAGAGATTGCAGCCTGGGCTTAGAATAAATGTTTTCTTACATTTTGTCCTCAATAGCATTAATATCACTGATTAAATTTAGTGATTTGCAGAGGAAAGCTAAATACAAGTCTTTATGGATGAAAATCTTTGAGCTGCTTTTTGAAAAACCTAAATTCCATTGCATTAATTGTGGAAAAAGTCAGGTTAGTATCTATTTTTCAAGTTTTTCTAATAATCAGCAATTTTATACACACTGTTAGCCTAATATTCAAATGTTTCACGTTATAAACATGATTATTTCCAATATTTAAAAACTCAAAACATAAACAAAAACATACCAAGGTCTTGCAATTGCTTGGAGTCTTGTGTTCCGTAAGTTCTTTGGATGATATGAGGCCTACTTTTACTTTCCTGATAAGAAAAATACATGACATTTTCTTCTAATTAATAATTTCAAGTGAAAGATGTGGCACTTCTTTCAGTATTTATTTTTTTATTATTATTATTTTTTCTATAAAATGCAAGCAACCATAGTGTCAGCTTGGGATAGTACTAATTTGAAGCAATCTATTTGCAATCCTGAGCAAATCATGGAGCCGCTCTGCTTCAGCACATTTACCAGCCTACAAAACTGAACATCACAGATGTCTTTGAGATTACCTGAAAAAATCCTTTAAAAGCCTTAGTGTTAGAAAACACGGGTCATTTATTCCAATAAATCAAATTAGGAAGCCTGTATCTGGTTGAAATCCTCCTCCCACAGATCAAAAGCAACTATTACTATTTAGGAAAAAATACTGTCTAATTGCAGCAAAAAGCAAGAAATCAATCAATATGCTCTCCTTAAGAGGATTATTTCACCCTGTTTTACTGCTGTATACAACACTTAAAAAGTACAAGACTTTTAATGCATATTTTCTTTATAAGTCTGACATACCCCAAATTATCACATTTGAGCATCTACTCTAGAAAAGAAAGCTTTTCTTCCGTAACACCTCCTCTGCAGAGCCTGCCAAAACAAGCAATTCTTTTGAAAGGGCAGGATGCTGCTGCTCTGTAACTTCCATATGAAATACATAACACACTGAAGGGCAACACTGCATACTTTTGCTGGATTTTGGGGGGGGGGGAGGGAAGGAGTTTAATATAGTATCTATGATAGTTAAGACTAATCAAGCTGAATAAACTACATACTTATTTTTCTCGCATAGGGTAATCAAAAAACGAGCCTCTCAAAGCTCTCTGTAGCAGTATTATTTTCTTTTCAGTAGTTTTGAGGAAAATATGCATCTCATTTGTCTTCTTAACATTTAAATCCAACTTGAATTCTCAACAGAGTTGGCAAATGGTATCACTTTTATAACAAGAACTTCTGCTATTCTTACAATTTTTACTGAAATACCACACTGAGAGAGAGATTCTGGTTTCCTTTGTTCACCCAAGCAAGAAAACAGTTTAGTCAAATTCTCTTTCTTCTTCTACTATATGGATACTGTTGCATAAACATAATTTCCAATTTACTGTGTCCATGTTGGCAGTTTTCAGACATAAAACCTTTACGAACATGTGCTACATCAAATATAGACACATGGCACACAATGTTGCTCCTGGGAAGACAGAGAAATTTTTTAGGCTGTACCCATATCTCTAAAGGTTCATTTATAGCCCCATAAATGGCCATCCAATCAATACTGATTCCTCTGGATGTTGGTCCAGTTTATTTGACAGTATCAGTCAATGATTTTTGCAGATCTTTATTTGGACTATAAGTTCAGCCTCACAGTTACTAAAACTGTAATTGTAATCAGTTATTTGCCCTACACTGCTATGCAATAGAGCGAGACAAGCTTAAGAGCAACAGCATCTGGAATACATCCTACAGACCAAGCAGGACATAAACCTTAACAATTCTCTGTCTCAGTGTTGCATAATCACTCAAATACTTGAGTCACTCAAGGGGTAGAAATCTACCTAGTTTTACGACTGTCTATGAAATTGTGTCAGCTCTCTTAACAGCTAAAGTTTTAAGAACAGCTGTATTATAATACTTAATATGAAATATAAAAATAATAATAGCAAGATATTTGCATAGATGCAGTCCTAGATGCTGATCCAGCATAGTCATATATTTGAATATGCTGCATCAGAATCATTGAAGCTATGCAGTGACCACTGACTTAACACATACTAAGTGTAAGATACACAGATATAATCATCTACTTAATTAAGCTGTTTGTGGAAACGTAGTAGGTCAAGAGCAATCTGACACAACTCTTTAGAGAGGAATGTATAAACAAGTTCCAGAGAACCCTTCCAGGAATTTATAAATACTTTAGTTCAAGTACTAGCACAAATTGATAAACACTTTTTGACAGTTCATAACCATGTGCTAGTGTACTCCCAGCACCTAAATGATCAACAATAAGTAGGAAACAAAACATTAAAGAAAAGCAGAGAAAAATCATAGGTAAATCATACTTAAAAATTTCCTGCCTTAAATAAATTCCAATCAAGCGTTTTAAAATACTTTTGGCTTTCATATGAATGTATGAGACACATCTCTCATTTATTGATTTATACAAATACTTTTATTTGCTCTTCCTTGAGCACTGTCCCAAACCAGATACATTAGACAAAAATAAACTTACCTCGCTGTGGGTCAGTTCCATTGGTTCTATCAAGTACAAATAAGTACTATCTTCAAACATGCCACTAGAACATGGAGAAAAAGAAGTGATATTTAGGATTACATGGCAATTAGTTTGACTCCAGGATATGAATTTTGATGAGACAAAATCAAACTTAAGGCTGAAAAACTAATCATTATTAAAATAAATTCCATATATGTTCATTGCTACCACATGTAGCTAAAGCTAAGAGTACATATATGTAAAGATATTAGGCACATTTTAATGAACTAACACTAAATGTTATGGCAATGCAATGATAAAGTACCAAAAAGAGTAAAGATTTGACTTTGGAAAGAGGAAGTATTAAGATACACATTAGCATGCAGAATATAATCAACAGTTGGGTTGCAGTTAACAGTAACTAGTTCTAGTAAGGACTAATTTCTTACATTTTTTTCTTTACAATCTGACAACAACAATTTTCTATTGGCTGGAAGAATCACACATGAATACTGAGCATGCAAACTGCTAAAGTGCAATTTTCATTTATTCTTTACCATAATAAATTATCTGGGAAAATATTTATTTGCACTTACCATATTCAAAGCTTTTATTAAACAGCATCAAAATACTAATTCCAATGATACTAAAAAAAAAATGCTAGCAGTTTGGTATAGCTGGTACTGGCATTTCCAAACATCAAAAATCTTTGGGCCTGCAGGATTTCAGTCTCTCACATATTAAGTGATAATACTCAAGAGTCATAATTAGTTATAGCCTTATTTGAAAAATAAGAACATGCACTTACTGGAGTCCATTACAAGTTGAAAGAGCGACTTTGGAATCCTTGATACCTCTGATATTTCCATGGTAGTAGCAATGCTCTCCCCCCTAATAATGTTTTAAAAAACCCCAACAAACAAACACAGAAAGAATTACCCTGATTTAATGTCTGTTGCTTAAAACCAAGACAAAAAAAAAAGATCTTACACTAACAATATCATTTTAGCTGATTTAAGTAGTTGTCTTAACTGTCTATTGGCAATAAGCCCAGCTAAGTTGAAGATAAAAAGTATTCTCAAAAAATTTTATTAAAAACCCTTAAGTGTAATTGTCTCTCACACACAGTTAGAAAAACCTGTATTTCATCATAAAAATATTCTTAATTCTGGTGTCATGTCATCTGAACTCTAACAATTGAACCCATTCTTTATGCAATTACTATAACCCAAGAAGGTACCAAAAACATAAATGCCCTTCATCTAGCTATCCACAGCATTACTTCCATTTTACATCTTATTTAATGAGTTATTCAGATTCTGAATAAAATTCCTAACAGGTTATGGTGCATAACTAAATCAAAGTGATACACAGAAAGTAATCACTATGTCTTTACAATTCCATAGTGAGAATGCATAAACCATGCTTTTTAACAGCTAAAATGTGATTATCTTTCCCACACAGTTTTTCAAGAATTTTTTTATAGATGATCATCCAAGTAAAGAAATTGCTGTATGTTCTCCAGTCATTCTTGCAATAAACTACCCCTTTACAGAAAATACAGGCTTTTTTCATTAAGATCTCACTTCTTTAAATCCACATCAGGAAGCAAAACAATCTTTTACTTACTTAGGCCTCAAAGGTATTATAAGACACTGCAAAAGACCAGAATACAGTTCTTATTTGACCTCCTACACAAATTGTGTGTATATTTTTTGAACCTATAATGAAGCCTTTTACAGATTAATGTGACCTCAGGAGCTCTACTATTGCTTCTAAACAACACAGTTCAGAAAACCTCCCCTAGGAAGTTTGGATCAAGTTACTGCAGCATGCAAAGGTAGCCCATTTGCTGAGTCTGAAGTTCCAATATAATTTTCCAGTCAGATTCATGATTCAGCAACCGCAGTGCTCAATACTGGTGCTGCAGCTGACAATTGCATGAGCTTGTCTAAATGCCAGTGGGAATTGTTTTCTTGCATCATTTAGCATTTTTGCCTATTCTGCAGAGTACTGAGTCTTAATGAAACAACTTTCTTTGTATGTTACATGAAACTATTTTTCTTCTTCAGTGGAAGAAAACAAACCAGCATATTTCAATAACTACATTGCAATGTAATTGTTTCATTTTACTCTTATCTGTAATGTATTTTAGTTGAGATTCACTATAACAAGGGCAAAATAATAAACTAGATATCTAATACTTGGACAAACAACAGTCCTGACTTTCTGAAGGCATAAATGCAACTGGAATGTTTGCTTGCCTCCACTCTAAATAGAGATATATTTCACACATAGTAAGTTCACAACAAATATTCTGGCATTTATACCAAATATGAAAAAAGTTACTCCCTGAAAATGTAGTTTTTAACCTTCCTAGGAACGCACCAGCCCTCATTTTGTTACTACAACAAACAAAAAGACTGCTCTGGTTCCCTTAGGGCTGAACTATCCTGCATAACTTTAATCTGTCCTTGGATTAATAGCCTATTGCACTGAATTCGATTTGGCAGCTAGTTTGACAAACATAATTAATTGGATATCAAGCAATGTGCTGATTTTGTAATAAGTCCAGAGGTTAAGGTTTCAGTTAAGTCTTTCATTTTCTGTTTCACAAGTGTATGATTCTTACAAAGAAAAGTCACTTAAAGCTTTTTTTTTGTTTGTTTGAATGTCTTCCATTACCATTATCCCTTCTCCTTGCACTTTGTGCTAAGGACACGTGAATAATTAATGAAGATTAATCTGATGGTGACTTCAAACCCTCCACCTCCTACATTTTACAAGATGTAATTGTTCTGGCAGTAACTGGATCATCTTCACTACTACCACCTACCCCTCAGCCCAAAACACAGCTTTCCTTTTTGTACAATTCCCCTTGTATTACTGAGGTATCCTTACAAAATTAGATCACAGTTACCTTGTATGCGTGGAAAAAGAATTGTGGTGGGTTTAAGTCTTGCAAAACATTTTTCTTTTTTTTTTTTTAAACATTTTACTGGCACTGTTCTCTCAAAAAGACCATTGTGACACAATTTAAGAGCACAATACCTTAGAAAACTTTGGGTTTCCGTCTTCATAGTGAATCTCCACATAATTGGAAGATAACAAGTCACTGTCAAAGAAAGGAAAAATCAAGATAAGAAAAAACTGAATACTCTTTCTACTGCTATGGAGAGGTTTGGGGCGGGGGGTGGTGAAGGTGTTAGAATTTTCAAACTATTTTTGCATACATTAGTTTAAAAAAAAAATCAAGCAAGCAGTTTGTGTTCAGTAAATGGTTTGATGGTGCACAAGAAGTCAGATTACATCACAGAAGGAGGAATTTTATTCTGCAACATAATCCCCTGTATTTTAGCTTTACAATTAGATTATCAGCCTTTTAAATATGCAAAGAAAAAACCTCACAGTTTTAGAACTGTTTGCTGACAGTAACTCACAAAATATATGTTTAGTTTATTAACATTTTCAAATAAATTTTACATTTTATTTAAAAGCTAAAGAGTATATGTAAGGCTGAACAAATACATACATGGTTGTTCTGAAGACAAGAGTGTATGCTCACTTTCACAAACTGCAAATACTCAATTTTTTCCCCAAAAACAGTGATGTTCCTTAAAAAAACCAAACCAATGTACAACACAAAATACTCCCATAATACCCTTTCTCTTACTTTCACCTTTTATTCTCAGATACTTTTCTCACTTTAATATTTTTCCTCTGGCAAGACAAATTTCTGAAGCGTAAATATTTCCCATACTGTGTAATTTCTAGTTCAGATTTCTTCATTTTTTTGGCTTTGTTGGGTTTTTTTAACTAAGATTAGCTAGCCTGTACATATTCTGTGATAATCTCAATGCCCCGTTCACAACCCAGCCCTTTATAACCAGGGTTGCAGCACAGCGCCCAGGGAGAGCAAAGCGGTTAAAGATATTAACTGGCCTCACCAAATATGCAAGCTAAGCATTTTACTTAATGCAACCCAGGATTCTTAGCATTTTTGAAGTCCCTAATGTACCCTTACAGCTTAAAAAAAAGAAATCATTAAAGGGTCAGATGGTAGTACATATATCAAAACAAAAATATCGTTGCTACAAATAAAAAACATCATTATGAAAGTCCGGTCTGACAAAATAGCTCTGGTGGGAATTCATGACTAACAACAACTTATGATAATGGGTATCTCAAACTCAGATTAGGCTATTAGCAATCCTGATAACACTTCAACTCCAAGGTTCGTGGCTCATAAAATCAATTCTTCATGCCACATTTATCAGGCACTACACTCAGAGAGCATCCTGCAGAAGTCAGTTACCAGTGGTTCTATTAAAAGTCCTTTTTCATGGAACTGAGAGACCACACTATGGGCTTTCTGTGCTGGCAAAACCAGTGCTAATAGCCCTGAATAATTACTGAAGTCTCATAATTTGTCTTAAACATCACTTTGAAGGTGATATTTAACAGATGTATTTTTAAAGCACAGATACAAAAATAAATCTACTTGCATAAAATCATTTTAACTTTCTCTATTTGTATCAGAGTAAGCTATAAACGTTCTGCAGAAAATACAAATGCTGTATAAATAGTGTAAGCACTTGACCACAATGCAAACATTCATTTCTTCAGCATGACAAGATTTGAAGCTTCTACAAAGGGTTACATATACAAAACAATTAAACTTTAGAGCGTTGATAATGTCCTTCTATTCTTTGCATTTTTCACACTTGCCAGGATGGTACAGACCAGGGTACAGGTAACTGACACAAGTAAGAAAATGAAAAGCTCTGATTAGGATATAAATACAAAAAAAAAAAATTATCATAGAGGATGGTTAACCACAGGAACTATGCTCAACTTCATATGGCCTTGACCAGATTCAGATTTTTAGACATTTCTACTTGAATTCACCAAGACCATTTGGTTTCCTCAAACCAATTCCAGGATCAGCATTTATCTACGTGTCTCCAAATCAAGCTCACACTTTCAACACCTCTTTTTCGTCCTCTTCCAGCCACCTTGCATGACTGATCTCAGAACTGCTTTCTGTGCTATCTAGTGCTTTTTGCATCTCACCTACTTGAAGTAGGTGATTTCACACTCTGTGTACTGACTCACAACTGCAGTCTAATTACAGCATTTGTCTCAGATTTATCCTATTTCATGGGATGCTCAAAATGTCTTTAGTCCACTCTTTGAAGAATTTTTCCAGAGTTTAGTACTCTTTTTTTGGATTTTGGCTGAGCTCCTGTTGTAATGCAGTTGGTTGCCTCATCTGCCAACCTTTACCATTCTTTAGCTTATCATTACTTTTAACTGCAAAGGAATTCCTGATTCCCCGCAATGAAAATTGAGGCCTGCTGTTCATTATATACTTCCCATGCTGTAAACAAAATGCACTTTAATTTCTGAAGCACCCTTTTGTATCCACCACCTAGAAGTTGGAGTAGAAAATCTGATATAATTCTTTTGACTTTCACAAACATATATATATACCCTGTTTCAGCATAGCATGAGAAACAGGGTATGTATCACTAGTTTTTGATCATTATTACATCTTAAACTTTCCACACACAACCACCAATGTTATGCAAGGGCGTTTTTCTCTTAACATTTCCCTCAGGACAGCAAGAATTTTGAACAAAATTGACTGAAAAAAATCAGTCAGCTGCTCCTTAAACTGTATGCCTCTACAATGGTAGGTAACTGATTTTTATCAGATACCTATTCTTATTTCAAATATCTGACTACAGCAGCAAATGTCCTAAGAACACCTTATTTGCAATCACTCAGAAACCTTTCAATGTATACAGCTAGTCTGAGAGAACACTGAGCTTTTTCAAGGAAGGAGAAGGGAACAGGAGCAGAATAGTATTTTTGCAGACTTTTTGTAATACAGTTTGCTAGTACACACAGCCCCATTGCTTCTATAATAAAGCTAACCTGAGTCCTGTTCTCTATATGCTTATCAAAATCAGCACAAACACAGCTGTCTTTATAAACGGCTAGAATTGAAATGTGATATTGCAGAGAGTAGCCTATGACCAAAAAATTCAGCAAAAACGTTCCACTACTGCCACAAAGACAAAAGGTAAAATTTGGGTAAGGGAGTTTGTTTTACACTTTGCTAAAGCTCCAGGAATAACAACAGCTGTAAAAATACATATAAAACTGCTACTGTAAATTTTCCCTACCGAAACTTTTACCTGCTATTAGTGCTGAAAATATGACAGAAGACATGAGAAATTATTTAAGGAAAAGAAAAAAAATAACACAGGGAGCCAACTCAAACCTCCACACCAAAATAACTTTCAAACACTTTTTCCTACTCAAAAGACATACACAGAGAGCACTGTAATTTCACCAGGAGGTTTGACAGGATTCTTTATGCAAGTGGCATCAAAAAGAAAGGCCTAGAATACACTGATTAAGAGCTCATATAGAACCACAACTTCCTGAGGAATGGGGCACAGAACTCAAGTATAAAGTAGGATTCTCCACAAAATAAGTTTTCTTTCTTCATTAACATTTACAGAGTACCTAAATTTACCTCTGAAAGGCAGACCTGAGTTTTACAGGATACATTTACACCTCATCTACACTGGACTGTTTTGCCACTTTTGATCCATTTTGAGCCATTTATATTTTGATTAGGGCAGAAATGCATCCAGTACAGCAAATTTGTTTTTCAATATTATGAACACCAGAAAAAGTGCAACATTTAACTGAAACAATTGTCAGTCATGAACACATCAGACAAAAGTATATTTATGTAGTGACACATTAGTATGATCCTTTACAATGAACACATCAAATTGCAACATGTTGAATAACTCATGACAAAATAATTTGTCTGCTGAGACCTTTTCTACACTTCCTTCCATCCTGCCTACTTTGTCTTAGATAATTGTTCTTATTAAGCTGTCCTGCATCCCCAGCTCTTCTGAGTTACACTGAGAAATGCAAAACAAGCAGCCAAGGGATATGGCATTCCCAGCAGTTGCTGTCTTTGAAGACACAGGCCAGCTGTTAAACAAGGAGCAGATGCTTTCTGAAGAACTTACATCCGCTTCCCTGGCACCTACTTCACTGCTGGTGTTTTCATTAGCAGGAGAGCTGCGGAGTGAAAAGTAGCTTACCTCAGCTGGCATCTAACTATCCTGATGAAGAGAATCGATTTGGGTAGGTAAAGGCTATGAAATGACTGAAAGATACCTCATACACAAGTAGCCAAGTTAGCTTTCAGGAACACAGTAGACAGCCTGCAGAAAATCAGAGTACAGATCTCACTATTGACAAGACTCAACCACATCGAAACCAGACTGAAACACCTACTAGATTAGAAGGATAACAGTTCTTCACCATTGTCACATTACAGTGGTTACATGTCATCAAGTAATAAGAACATAATCTAAGAAAGGATGCATCAAGTCAGACAACTGCTTAGTACATTGTCTGACAGTGAAAACACACATGTAGCAACCTTTCAGGGAGTTTCTCAGCACCCAGTGATCTGTGACATCAGGATTTCACAAACTGGAATTAGTACAATTGTTTTCAATGGCTCTCAGTAGATTTCTTTACTGTAAGTTCTTACAATCCTGTAATTCCTGTAGATAGTTTAATATGTACAGCATCCTGGAACAAGACTCACATTTTAATTACTTTTGTGAGAAGCATCTTCTTTCAAACCTCCTCCATTTGATACCTGAAGTTGTTACAGGGGAGGGAGGAGCCAACAAACAACCTCATCCTGCCCCACA
Source organism: Sclerurus mexicanus (assembly GCA_013396755.1). NCBI lineage: Eukaryota > Metazoa > Chordata > Aves > Passeriformes > Furnariidae > Sclerurus > Sclerurus mexicanus. Next base: position 385,629 of record VWZF01005089.1, read on the forward strand.
GAATTTTATAGCACTGTCATGTTGTCACAGATGTGTATTTGCCTTGCCCAAGGCTTGTTGACCCTAACAATCCACCAAACCAACAGATGTGGCTGCTTATCAACTGACAGATACACAAAATGCTGTTGAGAAGGATGAGAGATCTACATTCAATTAAATCCAGGATCAGGAGTGAATGGAATAAAGTCTCTTCACTCCACAAGCAAGTTGTCTGACAAGTGGCATTTTTTACATGTAGGACAAGGACATATAGAGACAGGACAATGGGGAATGGCTTTACATTGAAAGAAGACAGATTTAGATACAAAGAAGAAATTCTTTACTGTGAGAATGGTAAAAGGTTTTTACATCTGCCCTAAGACTTTTTGCACATGAAATGCCCACTGAGGCAAATGATAACTTTTAATAGGTTGCTCCCAACCGTGAGAGTTGCAAATAAGGCAGTAAAGCCCTGTTACTTACAGCTGAGAAACTCAAGACTGCACTTACAGGAGGGCACAGACATTGCTGTAAAATCCTAACACTGAGTTCTTTGCATCTCATCTGTAACAAATTTTTGAAAGTTGACTAGAGTTAAACTTTTCACAGTATTATCACATTTAAATTAGCAGTTTGTGTATCTTATAGGATTCATTTAATACCCTAAATGTTTAAGTGTTCATTTAAGAAACTGTCATAAATATTTGAAGTTTCTTTCTGAAAAAACTGTGACTTGTTTTCACATTTCCATTAAAACGGATCTTTGACAAAAAACCCACAAGAATCAAATAGTTTCTCAAATAAATCAGTTAATGCCCTAGTGTTTTTTAAATTAGGCTAACAATGTAGAGTCCTCTGGGATTACTCTCATGTTAGTTCAACCCTACAGAAATATTCACCACAAAAACTAAACATCAATTATATGTTTTAAACTGATAGATAAAATATACTGTAATGCTGGCTGCGCTTCACACAAGAAACTGACTTTTCACAATACTCATCATATTTTAATATTTTAATGTCTCAAATATGTAAGTTATGTAACAGTCAAATGTGGTGGGGTTGTATTTTTCAGTTCATGCCAAAGACGCCAAATATTTTTCAGATGATATCTTCATTGAAAAGGCATCCATTTTCCTGGAAACAGAATTTCCTGAAAGGATGGACTTCTACAGAGAAAAGAAGGAAAAGCTGAAAAATATAGACTGATTTTGGTGATTTTTCCTTCTGACTAGACATGAGCAATACCATTATGCCAACTAAAACTCTTTGTAATCCAGCATAGTAGCAAAAGGCATCATCTTACTGAACACATAAATGTAGCTGAAATATGAGAATGGATCTTTTACAAATCATTGTCTCCAGGTATTTACAATTTATATTACAAGTTTTATGACTTACACCTTTAGAGTATTATGTCCAGACAAAAAGTAGGACAGGTTTTTTAAGTCATCATTTTCTGGAGCAGTACCAAATAAGGAGTCAAACATTTATGAGTCAAAAACCACTAAGGAAGTTAAGAGAAGACCTATGTATAAAGAAGCAAGCAGTAGGGACACCAGTAAGGCATCTGAACACCCTGTACCTTTACGTATAGGCAGTAATAAAATTCCTGATACCCCAAAAGCAGAACTTCTACACATTAGGTGCACATCTAGTGATCTCCCTTTCTCTTTTTAAGTGAAAGGCACTAACCATTTCTTGATTGCTGATAAACAGCCACAGTGAGAACAAATATTCGTCTTCTTTATGAATGGTTTGTTGTTAAAAATAAGCAAGGACAAACAGCAGGGATGAACAATGGTAAACACTGCAGGGATATGGGGAATGTAAGGCTGCTAGTATTTGGATAACAGTCATTCAGCATGCGACTAGGATAGGAAATGCAACCTAAACCCAAACCCTAATGAACAGAGATAAGAGTTCTCTTTCTTCATTATTATCTCTGTTAGGTCACTGACTGACAGGCCATGGAAGAAAGTTATTTTGGCATGGCCTTGAAGAAGTTCAACCAGAACTTTAGAACAGATAAGAAGTAGTAAACAACATCATCATTTGTCTCCTGGGAAGGAACAAACTTGTTTCAGGATGCCTGTAGGGACTTGTGGATATGTGCAATCATTTTTATGTAATATTCAGGGGATGTGCCAAAGGTAGGGAAGGTGAATGAGGACAGAACAAGTGTTGAAAAATGGAGAGGAAGCGGCATAAGGAGTCCTTAGTGTAAGCTGCAAGACAGTAGGTTTGTTTGGCACAGCCCTGCACCTGATGGCTGCAGTTTGTTCTATGGTAAGTCCTACTGGCAATATTTCCTTTGTGACTTTGCTCTCTGTTCTGCATGTGACGTGCAAGCAATCTTGAGAGTCAGTCATTATCTGTAGGGAGACCTGTGTCCAGAAAGACTAAGGCCTATGCCAGTGACCGAGTAAGAGACCTCAGGCCAAGGCATCAGTGTTGGATGAACTTAAAGCCTGTGTTAACATTTAAGTCAATGAACGCTGGGCATGCCTGTGAATCAGGAGAGGGTTGGTGCACGTGTTTCAGCAGCAAATTTTCAATTCTCATGAGCTGGAGAAGAACTTTATCAGGCTGTTTGTAGTCTTATTCATGTGAGTGCTGTCTGCATTTATATGTGGTGCCAGTAAAGGCAATGTTTTTCCTCTGTGACTGCCTGTGTGAACAGCCATACCTATGTATAGTGCCATCTTGTCAGTACTGCTACCAGCTGGACATCCAGACAGGAACAGTGGCAAGTAGACCAAGAGAAGAAATTCCCTGCAGCTTAGAGGCCACTAAACATAGGTTCCCTTCACAAATACGTCATGATTATCTGCTGGAATTACTATGCATGGGTCCAACCCTCATAAAACAACAGTCTTGTACTACACTATAGCTCTTCCAGAGTCCAGAGAACACACAGCTATCTTCAAGCCTTCTTTCTCCTGCAATTCTGTGTGGCATTCCCACTTACTCATCTTTTGCCAGCCACTCAAGATTTTGCATAACATTTTGAAAGACAAAAATGCAACTTAACTTCAAAATTATGCATGGATGAAGGAAAATGTTTCCAGTTCACCTTTACAGCAAAACATCTAATAATTAGCAGCCAAGGTGCAAAATATGCAAATATAACAGTTCTGCAAATTTTGTAAAGGCATAGTTTGCTGCTTTGAAAAGCTATTAGAAATCACATAGTTCCATACCTTCAGCAGTGGATATAAAAGCATGTGTGATACAACAATTAAACCACCACTGACCTGTACTACAAGTCAGATCTGCTAGACCTGACAATTACATAAAATTGTCTATCTCACAGATAAACAGACTCTAGCTGCATCTTTCAGTACAGCCACACACTTAGGATTTCCACCTCATCAGAAACTTACATTATTGTAGTGACAACAGCATGTTTTCCAGATCATCAAAGATAAGCCACTCATACAAGTATTTACCACATTCCTACACACTGACTTGAGCAATTAAAACATCTCATGACAATTCATCAATAAGTTAAAAAAAAGCACAAGAAAATCCACACTTTTCAAATACTACCAGTACGGGAATTTCTCCACCTATCATAATTTATTTGATCACAAACAATAAAATTTTAAAGGTGTGCTATATCTCAGCAAGGGTTAATGTTACCTCACATTAAAAAAAAGGTTAAATGTTATTTTACATTAATAAACTTGGGTAACAGCATAATTTTAAACAGATCCAGGAATATCACATGCCCTGATCTTATAAGTTAAAGATAACAAGAGTAGGAACAAAAGAAGCCTCAAATCACATACTTACTTATTCAGTGTGAGGTCAAGGATGAATTTGGAGCCAAAGGCTTCAATCTGGAAACTTGCCTGGGCCAGATGTACAGCCTGTAAACAGGAACAGAGAGTTCTCAAAAGATTCACTGAGTTTCATAAGCAACAAATGTGACTGTGAAAAACAAAGTTATGGAAAACCATCTTATCTTCATTAATCTCATAGGCATGTGAAAACCTTTGCCCTGGTACCAGAATTCTGATACCAAAGGATTTGCCTCTGTGGAAGGAAGCAAATGGTACCTTAAATGCATGCTTTCAAATACACACTCATTCCTCACAAAAAGAAAAAAAGTTTCTCACAAATACCTGTATTTTGCCATAACCAGATGGCTATGTAACAGAAGTATATGTAGTGTAGTATACTAGTTTTTAATTAAATTATTGCATTTGTTCCCTTTAAAAGGCCCGAAATAATTAAAGTATTTGTAATACACACCTCCAAATACTGAAATTATGGCAAGGCTTGTATTACACGTTATGAAAGACTCCTTCAAAGTTTTCCCTTCACAATTAATGGATTTATACTTGGCATTTTAGCTAAACCAGTGTACTGATGTTGCTCAACATACAACAACGAAACCAACAACATTAGCTGATCTCATATAGGGAGTTAAGTTTAACTTCCAGGTTACTCGACTCTTGTCAGATACATAAACTATATTCTTTATTCTTCTCTATACTGCTGTAACTGTAGACAAAACCACTTAAAGCACGTTTATCTGATTTCTAGAAAAATAAGGAGATAAGAGATGATCCAATGATTTCTTTTAGTGAAGACACTGTTCCAGTACACTTGAAGAGATTAGATCTGAATTTCATAGAATCTCTTTCCTCATAATTTACTAATCAAATCATGCTTACTTATACCCTAATTTGATACAGCATTAATAATTACACAAAGTTGGAATATTATGACTAAGCCCTTTAATCAAAAGACAAAAAAATACTAGTTTTCATTAAACACCACAATTAATCTTCAGGTATGTCACAGAAACTATATCAAGTTCTAGCTAGTTTATGGCATAACTTAAACTGTAGGCCCACAGGTTCTACAATTTTGTTCTCCTTTGGAAATTTTTCCACAAAGGATAAGCTCTTTATGTTTCTCTTCCATTCTTGCACTACACAGAGCAGCACTGATTTTCATCTTATTTCTCAGCAAAGTTATCCCTAACTTTCAGTAAATTCTTCATTTAAAAAAAAAAATCTATAAGTTGCTATTGTGACTAAAACCAGCTGTGATGTTTCCTCTATTGTTTTATCATTCTTTGTCCCCAGATTTATCATTCCCTTTCAACATTCATAGAGATTTTTGTCAAGCTTCTTAAAAAACAACCCCAAACAGGTAGTTACAAAATATTTTAAATATCTTTAATATCATTAAACAGTTTCTTAAGAAAAGACTGGTTTTTGTTTATTAAAAAATACAACAACTTTAAACAAGAATTTTAAAAATAATAATCCTAGCTGATATCTAAAATAATATGGAAGCAAACCAATATCAAGTTTTCTCTCCATTACATTTGTTGATAAATGTATATATTGTTGTCTCACCAGTTCACCAATCTGCCAACACTGACCTGGGAAACTGAATTTAAGTATAAAGACAAACTGGTGGCACGATCAAGA
>VWZF01005089.1:399567-434115 GCA_013396755.1 Sclerurus mexicanus
GGCCGCCGCTGTCCGACGTGCTGCACGCGCCGGGCGCGGGCACGGGCACGGCCCGCACGGGACACGGGCGCGGCTCCCGCACGGGGCACGGGCACGGCTCCCGCACGGGGCACGGGCGCGGCTCCCGCACAGTCGCTCCAGTCCCTGCGAGCCGCTCGCCCTCGCTGACTGCAGCCAGCCCGCAATGAGGAGCGTGCGGAGGCGAGCACCAAACGGTACCACGGCAAAGCGTGCGTATATTGACCAAGGAAATGGACGAGTGCACAACAAACAAAGAGCAGGGCCGCAGTGAGGTGCGCGGTCAGACCGTGAGCTGCTGTAAATCCGCCGTGTTCAGCGGCAGAGCCCCCGGACCACGCACAGAAGGATTGCTGCGTCTTTGTGCAGCAAATAGTGTATCTCACACTTCAGTCCAGCACGCCAGGGGTGAACCAGCAATATAAAGAATAGTTGCTAAGATAAAAATAACTTCAAAGAGGTATGAGAAGATAAATCCGCTGCTTTGTATTCATTCCATGGCTTCAGGAGTCAGAAAACCTCAGTTTGGAGACAGGTTTAGATAAGGAGTTCTTAGCAAACATTTTGCCCAGCAGACTTCTAATATCCAAGAATAGATATGTTTTATTTTGGTGCAGGTCTTGCTGCTGAAGAAATAAAGATATTTCTCCTTTTTTTGTCTGGATATTGCTGCTTCTTATTTGTCAGCTTATTCCTTCTAATCTGAGTCTGCATGCCACATGGATTTCCAGCAAGACAGGAACTTTCTCTGTTTCACATAATTTTCTTTACATTCCAGCCTGAATTCAATATCATTGTTAATTTAGAAAATATAAGCAGTTTTACAGATCAGACTTACCATGCAGACCACTCCATAGCAGTAGTGTTAGTACTTATTAAAAAATTGATTCTGAATTCTGATGCTAGGCAAATAGATCCTGCTTGTGGAAACTCAAAATCTAGGTGTGTAACACCAGACAAACACATAGAAGGGACAGACCCATGGATGACCAGGTGTGAAAAAGAACAGAAAATGTCCCTTAGGATTTCTCAGTTGTCTTGGTTTAGTGAGAAAGCTGTAGCAGTTTTTGTATAAAATGGTCTCCCTTAAGGCTCATGTTCCCAGACACTTTCCGTGCAGCCCACCCAGCCCAGCTGTTCCTCATCATTACAGATCACTAGAATATTTCAACCAACAGCAGCTCCTGTTTTTCCCATAAACATATAAACACATCAAAGGATCAGTTATGTCAGTGCATCTAGATCTAAAATAAATAAATACAATTAAAAAATATTTTAAGAGCAAAGAACAAAAGAGTAGAATGACCATGTAATTAAAAAAATAAATCCAGAAACTAACTTTCACCACACATCAAAACCAAAAAAAAAACCCAAACCAGTGTAGCAACAACGAATGCTAGAAACACTTGCTCTCTGAAAAAAAACTTAATTTTGCTAGCTTGATTTTGAGGGGAGGAAATAATGATTGCCTCTTTCTATCAAGGTTATGTAGGGCAAAGACTTTCTAAAGTTCTTTTAACTCACACACAAGCCTGCAGCAGAAATAATCACCTGAATAACCACCTAAAGCTGACATGCCTACTCTCTCAGGCCCTGGGCACGTAGCTCAAGCTGTGCCTCGTAAACCTGCTACAAACCTTCAGGTGGTCATATGCAGTTCGCAGAGCATGATCAGCTCAAGATGAAGTACCCCACAAGGAATGACAGCTGCGCTTTTTTTTTAAAAAAAAACAAAAAAACTTGCTTTCAACTTTGAAAGACACTATGAAATAATCCCAGATAGATTGCACTGCAGATGTCTGAAAACAAAATACCAGAAGTGTGGATTGTCAAAGCAGCAGCTGTGAAAGAATTTGAAATGTCCAAGAGATAGAAATTGAAACATCAAAGTCAGAGCACACAGGAAACAGCTGGCAGCTGGAGCCTCAACACTGGCTGGGGAGCAACCACATACGATGCAAGGTATACACTTGCTTTCAATCAGGGTGATAAATACATTTTACATCACATCTTCAGATGATTGCCCAGAGCTTTTCAATTCCTTCCTCCTTTATCAGGCTGTGGGTCAGTGAGCACATAGGATGATATTTTGCAGTGATACAAGTCAAACGAAAAAGATTCCAGATGCAAAACTGCTGATCATAGTCTTGGCTGTCCATATTGACAGTCAGCTGGGAGATATTAGTCCAGACTCTGTTAACCCAGTAATAAAGATAGAACCTTTCAACATGATCAGATGCCTTTTCTGATATCACCTGCAAAAAGTCAGCACATCATTTGACCTGGGAAAATCTCTATGTAAAATACGTTTTTAAAGAACTTGTTCCTTACCAAGGCATAAATAATATTGATCTTGCTGACTGAGCACAATAAGACTGTGCTTTACTAGGAAACAAAGAAAATTTCTGGATTTCAACAGTAGTTTCTTATCTAACATCTATTTCAAGAATCCATGTAACAAGTCCTGTAAAAAATAAGTAGGTGGGATGTTCCTGGATATTCCTCACAGAGAAAAACTGATTTCCATTTTAATGGAAAGAGAAATATTTCTGTTGTGGATGGAATACAAAGGAGACAAGTTCAGGAGATGCAAATATGGATAACTAATTTATCAAAAAGTCTTTGGAAAGATGCCATAAGAACATTGGCTATCACATTTACAACAATGATGATGATTACAGAAGAGTAAATCGCTAGGGTAGTCACTTTGGCAATAACAGGTGACAGCAATTGGGCAGCTCCAGACTGACCTCGGGTGATGAAGGGTATAAATGCCATGGGTAGCAGGCAGCACACCCAGCACAGCAGAGACAGCCATTGCTGAGCCCTGCTCTCAGGGAAGGGCCGTAGTCAAGTCTGATTAGGATTTATTCATATTACTGTGGCACTAGCAGGCTCAGCCATAGGCCAATGACCTGCTGTGCTCTGTGCTGAACAGGCACAGGACAAAATGACAGACCACTGTTAGGAGAAATTTCCTTTTTATTTGCAATAGCAAATAACCCAGGCAGTGCTGTAAATAACATAAGAAATGTAACAGTTCTAGGAGGGGTACCAAGCACACCGCAAGTCTAAAAAGCGTTAATTACAGAGGGGACATTGAACAATAGACCCTCATTAGCTGGCACAAAACTAATCCATGCAACCTGTAATCTGCATGCAAAAGAAGGTGGTAGCCACTCTCTGGTTCTCAACAGGGGGTTAACAGCTAAGACAAAGCTGAACTGAAACTTCATGCCACCCATATTTCCTTACTTTAAATCATATGCAGTGTAAGTATGGATAATTTATACTTAGAGGGAACCTGATAATTGCAATGAACAATGGATTGCATTAGTATAAATTTATTTTTTTAGTCATACGTGTTTGAATACTCACTGATTCTCCATGTTCAGCTATTCTTAAAGAACTCCTCAGTCAGTAGAGTGAAAGAGAATATTACTACATGGAAGGCTGTTAGAACTTTTTTTTTATTATATGACCATCCCTCCCTTCACATCCCACCACCTAACAATGCAGCAGCAACCCAGCATTTAGTCAGAAAAACAAGTACCTTTCATTTTTTCTTTTAGCTTCCCTAAGTACATTTTAGATACTGAGGGGGCAGAGAGAGGGAGAAGCATTAAGTGATACTGTAACGTGACAAATCCATAAGACAGACAGGAAACAGAGCACTGACTCTAGAATCTTCTGAAGTGAGCATCACTTTCCAAACTGTAGATCTAACAGAGCTGGGTTTCCATTACTCTTCACTTTTCCATCTTCTTTATTTCAACTTGATACACTCTAGAGGAAGAGCTTTCTTCAGTTACTTACTTTGTATTTCAACAGAGCCCTAAACAGTTTTCTCCTCCATGTACAACAGTGGAACTACACAGAGTATTTGGCATAACACTATTTTAACCACAGTAATACTATAAAATAAAATAAAATATAGTAAAAATGCCACTTTTCCATCAGAATTGTCACTCATTTACCAAGATCTGCATGCACATCATCATTAATAACTCTGCTCACCAGAGGTACTGCACAAATGAACTCTTTTGCAAGTACTATATGTTCCAGCACTTCAGGGTAGAATATAGACAATAATTAGGATATACTTGCCAGCCCCCTCCCCTCAACACTGTGAAATGTTAATGTTAAGGTCAAGTAAAGAAAGTAAGCTTATATAAAAAGAATATATCTTACCAGTGTGCAGTGGGAAAGGGCACACAGCTATGCTGCTAATAGCAAATGGGTCAGAGGGTTTATTAATTGCAATTCAAATTGTATCCAGGTGAAACTTGGCATCAATCATTTAATTCTGATTGCAGGAAAAAATATTTTGAACAAAGCATGACGGGCTAATTTCAGAATTAATTCACTGTGTCCTCTTGTATAATTTATTAAGCACTCATAGCCAAATGATTTTACAAGCTATTTAGAAGGATTCCTCAGCAGTGTTTAAACAACTGCATGTAACTGTATAAAAGATACTGCGGTGAGGGTTTATGCCATCAATGGAAATATTATGATACTAAAAACTCCAATTATTCACCATGTTGTCCAAATTTTTAATGAGAGAAAGAGCAGCAGCAGCAACATGATGGTCAGTGAGGCCACCCAGAACACATCTGTCATTGTTCTGATATGGATATACTTAGCAAATAAAACATATGCCACCAGCAGGGAAAAAAAATGCAGCTCTTCTGATAAGCAAGCACTTCTAACTGTGGTGTGACAGCAGCCTGCTCCTTGCTAGCTTGTTTCACTTCTGTGAGGTAAAATGTTAAAACAGTGTCAAGAAAGTAAGATGGGGTGGCAGGGGAAACCTTACTTAAATACGTACTTTGATTTTTATATCCTTCAGAATAAATACACGGAGTTCATATCCCAGGGACTTGCCACAGCTGATCAAACATTTCCAAGTGGTAGGTTTTAAAAAGCTAGATTGCAGCTATTCCACTGCAGCTTTGGAAAGGGGAGGGAAGATACCATCACTCATTCCCTGACACACTTGCAGAGGGGAGAAGAGGACTGCAAGGGACCTCTGGAGTCATCAAGTCCAGCCCGCCCCCAGCTACCACTGGCTATTCCATTGTACAGTTCAGTCCACACATTGTACTTAAAATTAATTGGGGTTTTTGCCCTTCTACTGCCACTTGAAGGCTGTTTCATAAGCTCGTGGTTAGAATCACTCAGTAAATCCTCCTACTTCCCAGCCTAAATTTATTCATGCCCAACCAAAACTCACTTGTTCTCGTGCCAACGCTAACACTGATAGCTCGTTCCCCCTGGTGGTAGAAATGACCAGGCTCTCGATGCTTACAGCATCTAAGCCCAAGTGATAGGTGAAAATTTCATGAGACTGAAGTGAGAAACATCTCTCAGCACAGAGATATCCCAAAGAGTAAAGGCTGCATTGGCTTGAGAAGCAGAAGGAATATGGCCATGCCAGTATAATGCATGTTTGAGCTACTAAACTACCCTGGGAAAAGGAGCTTACTATCTATAGCTAGTATTACTTGGAAGACGGTTTACTGGGCATGGACATGCAGAATTTAAAGGTGTTTTAGTTGTTTTTCTAATGTTCACCCCAAAATAAAGATATTCTTCCTTCAATAATTGGCAGGTGCTGAGGTGCTGCTCAGGTACACAGTCTTGCCTTCTATACAGTCTTGCATTCAGCAGAGACACCTGTGCTGGTGCTGCTCTGATCTCTGCTATCATCCTCTGCTATAAAAGGTAGGTAAAAATGCTGAGAAGCAGCAATGTTCATCAGATGGGGAAAATCCTGGTGTTTCTATAAAATGCAGCTCTACGAAACAGGGGATTAAAAAAAAAAAACCCAGAAACTGTTTTATCCAATTAGGCATCCTGTCTTTTCTTCATAGACAAATTTGGACCAGTTTCCCTGCTCCTTCCCTAATTAGGCATAGAGATGAATCAGACATGAAACACACTATCTTGAAAGATTCCTTTTTGAGGTTGTATCTAGGCTTTGGCACTGATTCCTCAGAGAGCCTAAAACATTTAGTCATAGTTTCTCTAGAGACATGGCCTGAACCTTTATGAAAAATCCGTGAAAAGTATTATCAGATTGTCAAACTGAAGTCCTAGGGTGTCCCCAACACATTTGAGTAATAAAATATACTTTTTATCACATAAATAACTTGCAGTGTTGGACATGGATCACAGATTGGTGTGTTATGATCCCCACACCAAGGACCTTCTAAATTAATTTCCTTGTAAGTTTTATAAGCATCCAAAGAAAGTCCTCTTTCACCTTCTTCCCACCAATCAGTCTGGACCTATGGTTTCCCAAATCTCAAAAAGGTCAGTCACAGATTTGGTCACTCTCCAGGCTCACTTGTCAAAGAGAGCATCTGGTGACATCAACATGGATGTTTTGCAACATTGCATCAAAATTATGCACAGATCCTCGAGAATATTTCGTATAATTTCTGCTGTTAGTTACTTCCTAAGGAAGCATGAGTAAATTTTCAATCTCCCAAAGCACAGAAAGAATCACAGCTTGACAGTATTTTACTAGTTTACTGGACTCGAACTGCCAGTGCCGTAATGCAGCAGATACTCCAAGGGTTTATTTCTTCTGCTTTATCATCTCTGTACAAATGCAAATAAGACCCAAACAGTCTTTCCCCAATGTAGTATCCACCCCTCAGGCTTCTCGTTAAATTTCTGGACAAAAATCTCAGCCACAAATCTTTGGAGGACAAAAAAACCCCAAGTCCTCACAACCATGGAAGTGGATACTCCTCTCTTACACCCACAGGAGCCACACACAGCCTGACCGTGTGGATTGTCATGTCAAGAACCCACACTTGGGGGATGTGAAATTATGTCTTCTACCCCGCTGCTTCCATTTTTCCTCTCACCCACATGAACTCACACTTAGTCACCCTTCAAAGATCTTATTATTTCTCTGTAAGCATATGTTCCCCATGATTTTCTTGAATTGCTTATCTCACTAGTTAACCATAAGTTTAAACACACATTATTATTTGTTGTTACTATGGAAATCTAGCGTGTTTTTTAAGACATCCTTGGAAATTGAAGCAGTATTATTTTATTCTTCATGGAGTAACTTGGTTGCATACATGATTGAAAAAGTGCTAGTTTTCCTATACTCCCCTCTGCCAAGAAGAGGTTTATTATTCAAAATCCACAGTTCAAACCAAACTTTTTCTACTATTACTTACAAAATTGCTTCTTATGAGGAATTAATTAATTTGCATTTCTCTCTTCCATTCATATTTTATGGTTAAGAAATGCTCCAATATTAACCACTTTTCAGTTTCTCATCTCTTCATCCTGTTTTTTACATGTGGGCACCAGAAGCCCCAGAAACAAGGAAGGAGGTCACTTCCTTTCTCAAGGTTGTTGCCTTGAGAAACTAAAGGCTTCAATGCATAATGATGCCAAAACTACTTCTTGCTGCAGATCAGCCAAAGGGGCACGGCACAGTTGTCTGTGTGTACACAAGTGCCAGCTACTGCTCCAAGTGAGATGTCACCAAAAGCAGCTCATACCTCCAATTCAGGTTTAGTTGCGCCATCTACAATATGACAGTTAAAGAATTTCACATCGATATTAAGAAAACCATAGGAATGTATTAACTTGCAGTGGAAAATATTTGCTCGTTGCAAGCAACTCCAGAAAATTAGCTGCTCCTACTTGTAGCTGAAAAGGACCAGTTTGCTGATAATAAAAGCATTGCAAGAATCTAGTGCCAGAACAAGAACCAAGATAAATTTTAAAAAAATCTCACCGCTGACTAAATTGCATTTCAAACCAAACCCTATTCTCATATCCAATGCATACACAAAACTTGGATCATAAGGCTGCAAAATGAAGTATTTGCTCATAGAAACTTGAATTAGTCTTAATTTTTATTACTGTTCTTATGTGCTGATAATGCATGTGGAGCTTGGATTGCAAAAGAATTTCTTCAATAAATAAATAAATATGATTCAACTTGCAGATCTTGATGGATTGAAGCATTAAACAGCAGGGGAACATGCCCAAAGGTGCAAAGCAGATTAACTGCACAGTCCAAAGGACAATGTGACCTATGATGGCCAAAGGCAATTCAAGGCCTTTCCCAAAGGATAGTGTTTTTCTGCCTCTTTTTATTAAACGTTATTTTAGCTCTATCCCAAAATTTATGTTTCTCTCCAACACAGTTGCATAATCCATGAAACTTCCATTTACCGAAGGGATCCTGGTGAGCATCAAATTACTCTTTTTCCTCATTCTGCTTATGGATAAATTGACTTCTCTAGTAGAAGAGAAAACTACTTCTAAACTGTCTTTGCTGTCCATTGATTTGATTAACCAATACAAAAGTATTTCACAACATTATACCACCTAAAAACTTCAAGAGGGAAATAACAATAGCTGAATGGATATAGGCAAGGCGCGTCACTGTAATAAAAAAATTGAAATAGTCTTAGAACAAAAACAATGTAATCAGAATTATATTATCTCTGTTGTATTATTTTGCTAAGTAATAACCACAAGAAGCCCATGTAATTCTATTTCTGCTTCAGGAAATTTGGCCACTCAACAGTACAGTTCAAAACATCACCCTGTTTAATGATAGCTAAAGAATGATCCTATTTTCTTGAGCCTAATTGCTTTAAGCCCGACTTTGCTAATCTACACTGCAGCTCAACACCTAGACAGATGTTACTTCCTAGGAGCTACACCACCTGAAACCTCTCACTCTGGTTTTCAAGTGCATTTAGTCATTTCTGGTGCAAGAGGAATCCTTACAGATGTGGGCATATGGTAACAGTCTTCAATCTAGGCTTAGATAAGCATATAAATAGGCTTCTAGTGACATTTAAATGCAGGTTTCTGGAACACTTTTTGGTCCCAGACATACATGTAAAGGCAACGAGTTGTAGAGCCAAAACTAGAATCTGTACTGGAAGCACTAATGTGCTTATCCAGTCAGGGTAGAAAATGTTATTTGGCTGATAAGAGCTGTCATGCAGCTGAACTGAGCTCAAATTTAAAATATTCATCATCATCATCCTAGCAATCTTCCCCCCTCCCCTCTCCAAGAAAGCAATGAAAAAACAGTCTTACATTTTCAGATGTAACTGTTTTACTGAGGGAACATCTTTTGTTGCCAAGCCTGAGTCATCCCTACAGACTCATTTCTTGAAGAAGCGTGCACGTAGAACTGACAGCTGATCACAAGCCATCTACTAACTTCCATACAATCTTATAGGTTTTAAAGCAACCTAGTAAAATTAAGACACAGTAACCTTATCTTTATAGTGGCAAACATTAATAAAATGCTCTGTTGCTATAGTTATGAAGAGGGAAGACTTTTTTATTCATAAAACTAGGTCACTGAGGAAATAACATGCTCACACAGCCAGGGAACACTATCCAAGTGTGCAGATAGCATATTTCCCAGCTTGTTATTACTGCAGCTTGGACTGCCCCATTTGCCTCTCAGCTGCTACCACCACAGTTCTGGCACTGGACTTCGCAGGGCCCCCTGCAGCAGCAACACAGGTCAGGAGCAATGGACCCGAGAGCTTACCCCAGTATTGCTGTGAGCAGAAATAAGACCTAGTGGCAAGTGAAAAGACTCAGGGCAGCAGCTTCAGCAGTTGGTATGATAGAGTATTAAGATGGCCAATAGCAGGTAGTAACAACTTTCTAAATAGCACAGATATTGGGTAAATAATATCCTTCACTGAGATTTTTTTTGGCTGCTGCCACCATACCAGCCAGACCAGGTCAATATTGCCCACGCAACATGTGGGCAGGGAGATTCTCCCAGATAGCTTATTGCCACAGAGGAGCTCCAGATGCCAGGTTGCCAAGTGGCATCCACCTTCTGGGGTCAAGCTTGGGCAGAGATTGTTTGGCGAGAACCAGCTTGGCAGAGTAAGTCATTGGGTAAAAGACTCTGAGGATACACAGGGAAAAGTGCTGAAGCATCACACTCAAGACTTGCAGGGTTTGGATCTGAAGGCCTTTGCTGGAAATAAAAAGACAAGGAGGCCCCCAGGTGACTGGCTCCCTCCCAACAGCCCAGAAGGCTCCCCACCACACATTCACAGGTAGGTATGTGGGTCAGGCACTGAGCTCCTGCTCTGGCATGCTGCCATCTCCAGGCTCTTCTTTGGAGGAAATCTCACTGGCACTGAAGATACTAGTCAGCTTCTCTCTGAATTTTCCTGGTCCCTGCTGCCAGCCAGATCAGACAGGAGCAGCCCCACAGCAGACTTGCTGTTGCAGCCAGGTCACCTTTCATACTCACTGCTGTGCTGAGTGGTGGGGCAGGGGCAGAGAAGGGCTCAGTAGCTATAGCAATTGGGTAAGGGCAGCCAAGTCTCAGCGGGTGCTAGGGCTTTTGTCTTTCCCATTCCTTGGCTTGCTCTCATGTCGCTGTTGGAATTGAGGCAGCTGCGAACAAGGACTTCAGGTCAGCCCTAGGGGTGCTTCCCCTATTTGAACATCCCTGGAAGGACCTGGAAGGACAGGAGCTCTCCGGGTTGCTTTCATGGTGGAACATCTCAGGTTTCATTGAGGATGTTTTTGCCCAGTCTCCTTCTAGCTCCTCTGCTGCTATGCTTCATTGTCAATTCAATGGAACCACAAATAATGAGGTAAGAAGTGCCAAACTCCCATCTGGTAACCCTCCTACCACAGCTTTCATAGGTCTTAGGTGGCTGTGTGAGGAGGAGATGGAGACATCCTTTGCTGCCTCCCCTGAAAACTGACTGTTTTGATGGAAGCAGTTGTAATCTCTTCCCACTTACCCTGCTAAACCCAAGCTCCACCCACATGAATCCTTGATATGATCTGCACTGGGCCAACAGCAAGGCCTGTTACTTTTCCAATTGACATTTGAAGATAGTAGAGATTTCTTACTTTTTTTTTTTTTAATTTTACAGTAAAGATGTCCTCAAGCAATTTACAGAGATCTTTCTATTACCTTCTCCAGCAGACATTTCTGCCTCAATAGGAAAGGCAGCTGAATATCTAGAAGGCTCTTTGCTCAAGGCACATAGTAATTAGCATTCGTTGTGCCAGGAGGGAGAGGATTAGACTCTCCCCAGCCATCTGCCAAATATGCCTTGCCAATGTCACAAGAGCATTTTGCTATATAAACAGCACAAAGCATATATCCATACGCAATTTTGAAATTTAGTAATTTTCCACTGAAAATAAAATATGGTTTTGAGTTTTGCAAAAAGGAAAAGTGTTAATGCAACACAGCATAATAAGACACAGAGAGTGATGTTACTGAATCTTAATTTTTAATTCTGGGCACACTGACACTAGTAGTTAAAAATGGCCATGTAGTGCAAGTTCTCAGAGATTTCACAAATCACCTTCATAACATCCATACTTATTCAGCAAATGCTTTCGTGATTAACCTGCTGAATAAGAAAATTGGAATAGCTATGTGAAATGTAAAACAGAGACTTCTAAATTTATTTGGAAAAAGTAATGGTGTAGGGCTTTGGAGGAAGAGACACCCATGTTCTCTCAACTCTCATTTTTTACACCATCCTTCACCAAAATATTTTCAGTTTCAACAGTTGTACTCTGCAGAAAGGTAATTTAATTTTCTGATGGATTTTCATATATTCTAGCATTATGTTTCATTGCAGTCTGGAGCAAAATAGACTTGTTTTGTTTTCAGTTGCCTACCGAAGAGGATGCAGCTACAGCTCTGGAAGAGCCAGTGTCTCCTGTCCAGAACCTGAGCTGCTCAGGATCTGGCAGACATTGCAGAGACTCCTCCATGCCTGACCCCACTCCACTAGCCCAGGATTTGGAATTGCTGGATAGCAGGTACATTGGTATCCTCCAGGTAAATCATGGAGAGCCTGGAAGTAAGAACTTCCAAATATTTAGTTGACAGTAATCCACTAGCTATACCCCTACAGCTGTACCCAAACAAACCAGGACCTCAGTGCTTCTCTACCTTCAGCCCCCAATGCAAGTAACACAAGAAGTGGAAGAGAGAGAAGATAACATACGGCCTACTGTCAACTTGTGTCTTGTGTCAAGGTAGTAAATACTTATCAGTAAATTAAGACTTAAATACCAGCTTTCCTGCTGTTTCAATGTTCATAGCCTACTAGCTGTATCTTGAAATATGATAAAAACTTAGCAAGACCTGCTGAGCAGCCTCAACATCCACTGATTTCAGAAGCAGAATATCAAATACACTGTAAGGACCAAACCTGGATGGAGTTTTATGCCTAAGAAGAATGTTTTCTCTCTAATTTTTGTAATTTTTTTAAAATCTGTACAAACAGCTCTGTTATGCTTCATGAGCCTTGTCACAAGTACAAGGCTTCACATTGGCACATTTTAAAAATAACCAGTGAGTAAGATCCTGTTCTCATTTCTATAAAAACTCCCCTACTGATGATAAAAACCGGTTAATAATTTAACAAAGTAATCTGAGTGTTCTAAAAGTGGCACAGAGCCGTTTATATTTAAAAGAAAATGCTCAGTTATAAGAGATTAATCTGTGAGAGAGGTCTATTATTTAAGAAAGAAAACACTTCCAAAACCATTTGCACAGACTGCTAATATCACCTACCCATGGGTAAATATTGGCTACTGGCTCCTCAAGATGTCTACTCTCCCATTTAGAGAATTGCTCTGCTGAGAAAAGGCTGGCTACTGACAGACTGAAATATTAACCACAGAAGGTTAGGTAGTTCAGCCTACATAAACCAGATCCAAACTCCACAGCTTTATCCAGGCCCCTACAAAGTAGTAAGAAAAGTTGGGCCCTTGCAATAAAATTTATTGATGTAGAAATCAGAAAGAATTGGAGGGTTTGTTTTCTTTTGTGGATTCTGGAAGGTTGCTTGTCTCCACATGATAAAGGATCTCCGTTTATGCTGAATGCCATTTTTATTGACATTCATTTCAGGTTACTTAGGGCCTGATCCTCATAAATATCTAGCAAATACAACATCCAGACCATTCAAACCTCTAACATTAGTCAGCATGCATCTTGATTTGAAACTGAAGAAGGCCAAAACTAGTGAACATGTTTAAAATGTTTTTCTTAATCATTTTACCTCAACTTTCCAGCCTGTAAAACAAGCATAATACCAGACCATTTTTAAGAAATATTTTCAAGTAAAACAACTAATTGGAAATTATGGAAAATGGAAAAAATATGTCTTTATTTGGTTGGCGTATCTCCACATCACTCATGATTCATCTTATAGGCAAAGGTATAAAAATATTTTAAAATGTTTTATGACTGATACCTACATTCCAAAATTTTAATAATTAAATGGGGGGGAGGGGGGTTGTTTTGTTTAATGTATTATTTTTTATTATTCGGACAAGTTTAAATTTTCACAGACTCACAGAATATGCTGAGTTGGAAAGGACCCACAAGGATTATCAAGTCCAAGTCCCAGCCCTGCACAGAACCTTCCCCAGGAGTCACACCATGTGCCTGAGAACATCATCCAAATGCATCTTGAGCTCTGACAGGCTTGGTGCTGTGACCACTGCCCTGGGGAGCCTGTTCAGTGTCCAACCACCCCCTGGGTGAAGAACCTTTTTCTAATATCCAACCCAAACCTCCCCTGACACAACTTCAGGCCATTCCCTCAGGTCCTGTCACTGGTGACCCCAGAGAAGAGATCAGTGCCTGCCCCTGCTCTGCTTCCCCTCACAAGGAAGTTGTAACTGCAATGAGGTCTCCCCTCAGTCTCCTCTTCTCCAGGCTGAACAGACCAAGTGACCTCAGCTGCTTCTCATACGGCTTCCCCTAAAGACCATTCCCCATCTTCATGGCCCTCCTTTGGACACTCTCTGACAATATAATATCTTTCTGATATTGCAGCGCCCAAAACTGCACACAATATTCAAGCCATTTTATAGCCAAATCTATGAATATTGAATACTGAGCTTTTGGATAGCTGAAAGTGAAGCCTGAAAGAAAGATTACAGTTCCAAGGCATTTTCTAATTTGCTTTATAAATAGATGGCTTTGACATACCACTCACAAAAACAAAGCTATAGTTAGCTTGCCTGAGGCAGCAGCTGCACAGCTGGGAGAATGTACACTGGCAGCCTAGCTGTGCAGTCGCCTGTGTTGTGACACATGCTATCAAAACCCCAGTTAAGAACACGGGAAGAATTAGCATTTTGGCTCGAGGCGGAGTGATAGGAAGTGGTCTTTGATTTTACAATATCCAACACGTAAGCTACTGAAGAAAAGTGAGCTAAATAGATTCTTAATTGGAAGTAGCAGGTGAGAAACTCTTAACGTGACTGACCTTCCTGGGTTAGGCAGGTAGACTCATGTTGAAATTACTGCTTGCTGTAGTTATAAAGCTTTTCCACTATTGATAACTGTATATTAAAATAATTCATATATTTAAGTAAAATGAACAAATATTCTTGGGGCATGAATAGTGGAGCGGGTACCTCCGAGAATGGCACATCCTGTCTGGGAGCTGATCCAGGCTCATTTCTGACCCTGAAGGTTTTGTGTTGACACCAACTGATTTCAACCCAACCACGCAGATGAATATTCTGCTCTACCTGCAGCACTCTGGCTCTCAATCAGCACAAAATGTCACGGATTTCAGCTGTGGCTCAGAAGTAGGTCCTCTTGGACTGACAGAAGCTTGCTGATGATAGAAGCTAGCTCTTAGATGATCTGGGCTTTAGCTTACTGGATTCATGTCCTACTGCCCTCCCTTGAATGTATTAAAAAAAATTCATGTATACAAACTGCAAAATTAGGATCCACATCCAAATTTCTAAAATCTCAGTTACTGGAATGTAGTTTGTTTCAAATCCATCTTTCATTTAGATACTTTCTATCTGACAAATAATCCCAGTACAATGCACAAATATGAACGAATAAAGCCTTGATAACACACAGTGAATGCCATAAAGACCTTTCATACTCTATGCAGCAATTTTATCTTTTTTTTAATCAAGAAGAATGTTTCCAGCCCCTTAATACTTCTAACATTAATTTTCAGTGTAGTACACATATGTATTTTGCAATTGCAAGACCAAAATTCTATGTGACTTAAGTGACATAATACCAAAAGGCTGAAAAAGAGAAAATATCCTTCCACACACTGCTTACAAAATGATCTCTTGATATCTGAGATGCTACGTGATCTTCGCTTGCATCAAGCACATTAAGTTTAAATATTTAAATAAAAATTAAACCACCACAACCTTTCTTCACCAAAGCATCCATTAACTTAGTATACACATACCTTTGGAATTCATCATTTAGAAAGAAGTTTTTTTCTTCCTTGACAGTATAAACCTGAGAGTGTGATATAAGTGATATTCCTCTTTACTTCTAAGTGTTAGAAACATGAAAATAAAAGTTAAAACTAACAGAAAACCAAACAACCCAACTCCTGTAGGATAAAAAGAAGGATCAAGCCTTAGAAAGTTGGTTTAGAGGATTCATTTTGCCAAAGAAACCAGGTAACCCCCAGGAAAACCAAAGCCCGCACAGGTCCTCTTTGGCACAAGCATTTGTTGCAGCCAACTTCACCTTTATGAGCTGGGCTCCTCACTTGAAGAAAATCTCCCCTGGCACAACTGGGCAAGGATTTTAGGGCCAGCTAATCCCCACTGCCAGCACACTGGGGGACATACAGCACGAGCAGCAGTCCAGCTGCCAGCCAGCCAGCCAACAGACATGCAGAGCATGGTGGAAGGAGAAGAGGTACTGCGCACACAGTGAAATACAGGAAACTCTGCTGAAACGTAAGAGATAAAATCCTCTCTAAGTGTGAGGGAGTGGGTTGGAACAGGTTTCCCAGAGAGGAATGTCCATGCTTGGAGATGCTCAAAGTCCCTCAGGATGTGGCCCTGAGCAGCCTGCTCCAGCTGAGCCTCCTGTGAGCACAGGGCTGGACCAGATGGTCACCAGAGGTGCCTGCCAACTTCGGCCCTTACTGTGGTTCTGCCAGCTTGGAGGAGATGGTGGGAACACAAGACTTGACAAAATACAAGCCAGATTTTTGTTGTTTCCCCACACATGCACTAGAATATGAGTCTCTTACAGGAAAAACTGGTTGAAAACTGTTTCATTTTTTTCTATTAATTAAAAATGTTTGTTTTCCAACATACTGTAGAGGTAAATGAAACTAAGGAGAAGAGATGTTGACCCACTGGCTGCACTAGGAAGCTTGAGAAGGATGGGGTAGGCAATAAAACAAGACCCAAGCACTAGGGACAGACAGGGATGCTTGGCTCCACTTCACAGCTTCCATGAAAAGGCAGAGATAGTTATGAAGGCATATGCAATAACTACATAATTACATAAAACTATATTCGTGGTACAGCCAAATGACACTCATCACACCCTACTCTGAGAAAACAAAGATGGAGAACTCTGCATTGCAGATGAATTCTTATTTTAAAATGGAGAAGTGTGAGGGAGGGAAAATAGAAATATGCTAAGCACAGAAAAAGTGAACAGCCTCTGTACGATTGGAAATAAAAATATGCAAAATATTATTTCATTAGTGTTCTCTTCTAAGCTCTAAAAGACCTAAAAAGAAAAAAAATATGGTGCTTATCAATGACACAAATACAGATGTATCCTCACAAAAAACATGTGTATCAATGTATTTTAAAAAATACCTTGAACACAAGTCTAAAATAAGAATATAGAAGATAATTCTTGATAACATTGAACACTTAAGAGTCCTTTAAATCCACAGAAAGTGCTGTATGAACAGTAACTAATTGTGGTAGGTGAAAATATGCTGACTTTGACTCTAACATTATCCTGACTCCAGATTCAATCAGAACTACAGTGTGTTGGCAATAACTCAGGAAATGACAATTTGCTAGAACTGACCAGAAAATTAAAGCATTAGACACATTCAGAGATCCATAAAATATCTGTCACCAAAAAGTTTAATGTTTATTTTTAATTGTATGCAGATTGAGCCTAATGCCAATAAAATCAAAAGGACAAGTGTTTCCGTCATCATTTGGACAGCTGATTGATTTCTCATTATTAGATCTGAATTTTTACAGAACTCCTTTCAGTGTATGCAGAAATCTACTGGTAGCCAGGTACTGCCTTACAACTTTTCCCTTTAGCCTTCAAAAAGAAGCACGTGCATAATCCTTGTTACAATCATTTTTCCTCTCTTAGCAGTGGCTAAAAGCATAATATAAGCAGCAGTAAAGGGAAGTGTTATCCATGCATTAAGCAAGTAAGTAACACATCAGAAGGAAGAGTGACGGAACCTGAGCAAAACCACTACAGGAAGTGGATGGATTTTGACAACTACAGCTTAGACAAAACAGAGATAAGCATTCCAAGAAAACAATTATGACTTCCAGAACCCAGAAACACAGTACTAATTACTTCAATGAATCCAAAGCCAACTAAAACTATGCTATTAATTTCATCGTAACTCTCAAATATGTCAATTTGGACTGGATCTCTGTACCCTCTATAAACATATTGTTAATTGCTTGTATTTCTCATGAAAGATGCAATCCCCTGACTTAAAATTTGATCACAGTATCATATTTGAAACTCCCTGGTTTAGATGGCTGAACAATTATGTCTTTAATTAATCATCATTTGATAGCACAGTAATAACTTCATTCAGCCAACGACATAATACATACCTATCTTCAAGTATGGACTGAAAACTGCAAAGCGTGTCCTGAAATTGTATGACTTATTAAACCCTCAGGAAACCATCCGGCTTATGCCCTTCAGCCATTTACTGATCCAGATTGACACACCTGTGTGCATCACTCCTGCAAAAGAACACACTGGTGTAAACAGGCACTGCTACAAACAGCAAATGAACTACTAAGTTTAAGAACAAGGTATTCTTCTGTTCAATGTATTCTAATATTGTATCTACCAGATATTCTCAAAAGGATTGTTCCACATGGCTTTGAAGACAGTTTTGCATGCACTAATTTGGTCTGTGATTACAGAGATGCCAAACCACTTTGCATAAAGTAGAAAGCTCCTTAACATTATACTTCCAGCCACTGCCCTCATTTAAGTAGTACACATTCTGAAAAAAGCCCTGTTACTGAATAAGTTCTGCAAGGATCTGGTTTGACATGTCACTGGGGCTTCTTGGTTTCATGCTGCCCAAATGGAAGTTAGACATTTCAAAGGTATCCGCTGCTTTTTTCAATGCCATCCTAGGGTGTCATGGCTTCAGTTGGCATAGAATAGGATGAATCTTGGCTTCACTGAAGTCAACAAAAGACTTCACTGAGTCGAGATATACAGTTGTGAACAGCTGTTTAAATTAGGACAGTCTGCCTTCATGGTAGTAGCTTATTCCACAGCATTCTGTGGTGTTCTTTCCACAGCAAGTAGCTTCAAGTTAAATTCCACTTCAAGAATAAAGAAACTACAAAAATGTATATTTGGTTTTTATTTTATTAAAACAAGGTTGCAAACAAACAAGGAATGAAACCTCTGTTTCTGGGCATGCTCAGAACTATGCTATTACAAATTTTTCTGAAAAACAACAGGAATGCCATAATTCATAGCAGATAAATCATTAAAGGTAAAAATTCTGGGATTTTAGTTACATTAGTGTGTGAGACACATTTTACTTTTCCTGTCACCAAAACACCAACGGTTGAAACACTTCTGTTTCCAGTATGAGTTCAGATTACTCTGCTCTCAGGCAGAGTGACCCTAAGAGACAAAGAAAGGAAGACTGCTAAAGAAATCAAGAATCATCATCCCACTCCAGTTTCCCACTACTCAGTGAAGTAAAGCAGATCCCCAAGCACAGGAGCACAGGTCCCAGCCTGCCCTCTACACTTCAGATCAGGACACCATCTTCCTCTTGTTACCTGTCACTGATTTACTTTCAAACAGAATATACGGTCCTGTAATTTAGCTCTTTACAATACCAAAAAAACCAAAAACAAATGACTGAGAAAAAGATGGAACCAGTAAGTCTGAAATTCAATGAGCAGAAGATACAAAGAAAGAACATTCAGCAACAGCACTGGACAAGTTTACAATATCACTGTATCCTTACAAACTCACATTGTGTCAAATGTCCACAGACAACAGAGATAGAGAAGCAGACATAAAATTACAGCATCAAGCAGAAGTATTGCAAAATACGTTATCAATGAAGAGAACACGAAACCCACAAAAACACATCATATTTGGGCACAAATTTTGCATGACACTTAAACACAACTTCAAATTAAGTTATAGTCTAATTACAAACAGAAATGCCTCATTTTAGCTGTCTCAGAGAACAGTACTTTCATAATACAATTACAAAAACATTGGATGCAAACTTGCCAGAAAGAAAAAAGAAAGTAAAAAATCCTATCAGAAAATTAACCGAACTGCTAGGTGCAAGTGTCAGACATTTAAAGTTATGGGGGCTTGCTATTCTATATTTGGTCAGCACCTGGCACACTACGACTCTGGGTCCCACTCATGGTTCACAATACCACTGAATAATAAAAATCTAGCTGCTTAGAATAAGATAGTTTTAAAAGGTTGAATGAGTACTTTTTGTGTGGAGGGACTCTTTAAAATTAGATTCAAAAAGCATGAGTTTATTCCTCCTTAATGCAGTTATCTTTTCTTGCTTCTCTATATCAAGACATGCAAACATACTGACAAAACACCTTTGTCCACTAATATTAAAAAAAACAACAAAAAAACCACAAAAAAACCTAAACAAAAATCAAAACAAAAAATCTCACCCCAAACCAACTAACCCTCCCATGAATTTCAGAGAGAAAGTGTTTCAGCTCTCAAGTTTGATGTTTGTGTAGACTTCACAATCATGTTTTTAAGTTTCAGCCACGCTGCTAATGAACCAATGTGCTAATCAATAAGGACAGCAGAATCTGTATTATTTACCTAATAGGAAAGTGCTTGTCTACTCCTCAAAACCCCAGAAAACTTCCCTTTTCTCCTTCTTGCACCTGATATTGAGTGTCTCTGCAATATTTTGTTTTGTGTCTATCTTCACCCATTCTCTTTCCAAAGCAGTTTCTGTATTTCCTTCCCATATTAGCGTCTCTCTTTTCCCGAGTAGTGACTGAGCATGCACAGAAGAGGTTTCTGAACACTCAGAAGTGAGGAATAGAATAACATCCAAACCTGCAGTAAACCCTTTGACACTGTCAACCACAGAAATGTTTCCAGACTTGTACCCCAAATCTTGTTCTAATAAGTTGTTACATCTCATACTTTTTTTAATTTTTCTTTTTTTTTAAAGGAAAATATATAGCTACTTACACTTTTTTTTAAATATAATACATTTTTATTCTAAAAAATCCACCCTGACAAGGGGGTCTATTATTAAAAACAAAACAAAAAAAGACATTACAGTCTAAAAATATTAGTCATTCTAGAGTCCTCAAGATACTTTTATTACTCATGATTTCAAGGGAAAGTGTACTGGAGTAAGACAAGTTTACCATGAATAAGTATGGAGAACAGTATTTTGACTCTAAACAAATACATACTAGTGATCTTAAAGTACAATGTGCATTAAAACTTATTCACACACAAAACAATTCATGCTCTTCACGTGTAAAATACTGTGAAAAACAAGATGGAAGAAATTAGATAGGAAAACATTTGTATATCATAAAAATATGTTAGAATGGGACTTATCTATAGAGTTAAAGCTTTGCTTTAAAACAAACTTTATTTAAAAATCTTCTTTTGCTTTATCTAAAAATTAGCCTTTCTATAAAAACCATTCCTTTAAAACTTTGCTTTAAAAACATCAGTTTTATATTAGACAAAATATTAAATTATACAGGCACAATTAGTTAAGAGGGCTATAAGAATTAGATTATAACCCTTCATTTTCCAGTGACTCACAATACAGTCATAAGATTCTGTGTCTACTGACAACCACAGGAAAATTCATCCATAGAAATCAACTTTTATTTAAAAAATAAAATAAATTAAAACAAAACAAATTAAAAAAAAAATCTGTCAGGCCATATTTGAGTTGTAAAGGAACTTTACTTTCCAGCTGACACATGCACAACTTTTATTCACCTTGGGAAATCTGCATACACATTAAAAAGATCCCCAAAATATTCTTTGAACATGGGGTTTATGATGACAGCTTTTTTATTTCCTTCAGATATTGTATATTAAAATAAATATTTTCCAAGTTCATATTTACCTCAGTCCAAATCAGTGACCCTTGACACTTCAGAAAATGAATCAAGAATGGTTTTGTTTTTCTGAGAGGAAAACGCACACATACTATGTCACTGGCAGAAACAGCAGGGTCTGAGCTTTTCCATGTTTTCCTCGTGTTCTGAAAAACATATTGTACCACTACAGACTTTACAAAGACCTCCAAACTGAAGATTTAAAAAACAAAGTCCCAACTGTGGTGATGTTTAATTATGTGCTTAACTTACTACAAGTGAACAATTAATCTTGGGTTTTAAAGCACAGAGACATCCACAAGACTGGGGTTTATGTCTCCCAAACACATAGAATAAGCTGTCATCATAACTACTATTAAAAAGAGAAAAAAAATAAACCAAAATCCCATGGGGAATTTTTTGCCATAAAACCATAGTAGTTGGAGCATCAGTGGCCAGGCATGAATCTCTATGGAACAAAACTTTAATTTAACTAAGTATTTTAAACAAATATTTGAACCCTAATACATTTAGAGGAATGCTGCTTTAGGTTTATTTAAATATTTTACTGAAAGTTTAGAAAGAAAGTCTCAACTCGAGTCGATAAGAAAATGAACCAACAGTACACCCAATTAAAGTCAAAAAAGCAGTGGTTGACATTCTAGAACAAGCCACTGCTACTTGTTTGCATTATTACTTTTCCACACACCCCCCCACTAAGGAATGTGAAACTCACCTATAAACTTAATCAATAGCTATTAAAAACAAACAAAATATTCCAAACCTAAGCCTCTATTTCTTTTGGAATTTGAGAATTCACTTTAGGCACCACCATTTGAACTGTCGCCTAAACAGACATATTTCCTTACCAGCATGGTCCATTATTGCTTGATGAGAGCCCACAGTGACTTTTTGCCCAAACCAGCAGCTTTGGACATGGTTTCAGAAAAAAAGTCAATACAAAAATGTGTAAAATTATATTTCATTTTGAGAAAGCACTGAATTGATCTGAATTGTATCATACTGTATTAATTTTAACGCCATTCCACAGGCAAGTAGATATTACGTGTTGAAGGTGCGCATATACACAAACACAAAATACATACACAGAATTCAGCCCAAATTCATGTATCTTCATTTAATTTCTAGCATAACAACTCAGTCATTTTTTGCACTTTAGAAATACGTGAAAAAATTAAAATAGGCACAATTAATTAACAGAGCTTATAAATTACCTTATTATAGTGCACTGTTACGCACTGATAATACCATAAAACCAATATGATACTATTCCAGGTCATTTTGCTGATGTACGAGTGCAGTCTAGTAAATAGGACTCTAAGTGCTTTTAACTCAAATCTACAACTTCTGCAGCTTTACACAGTAGAACAGTGCAATACATTATGTCCCCATATTCCAGGAACAAGAGCTGAATTTACAGTTGCATCTGTTTCACATTAGACTGGCTTTGCACTTTCTGAAGCTCTAGCACTTCAACTGCGTTGTCTATGAGCTCCTTTTTTTCCCCCTTCCTTTTTCCAGGTGCTGGAAAAAGTTCTTTTGGTAGCTAGCTCTCACCTGGTAGAACAATTACAGTTTCGAAGTAATGGTACAGCAGTTGTTCTTCTAGAGGGTCGGTTCACAGTGCTAGGATGACCCCGATCTCCACTCACTTCCCAGTTCCTGACTTTGGAGGAAGCTTGCTCTGGTTTCTTGGGAAAAGATTCTGATGTGACTTTCTGCCTCTTTTCAGGAATTCCTGTTACAACTCTTGAGTTCAAAAAGGCCCTTTTTGGTTTACTCCTCGCCTTTAATTTTTTAGCATCAGGCTTTTCTTTCTTAGGGTGCTTTCCCACTGTAGTTTTCCTTGTCTGGCACCTATGGATGGAGAAAGCAGACTTCTGAGCACGAGGATGAATTTGTCTTCTCATCTCCTCTTTTTGCTGTTTTCTAGTTCTGGAAGTTTGTTTGCTTCTGGTTATTCTGTTTCTTCTCCTCCCGACAGTACATGTGACAGACTTCGATCCTGCAGCCTTTCTGGAAAAACCTGATTCTTTATTAGTGCCTTCTTTTCTCTTCCATATTGCCTTTGGATTCTCCCTCTCTAACCACTCCCTCCTGATGGAGGTCAGAGGAGTTTTGGTAACTCTATTAAATGGAATTAATCTACAATCTCCTTCTACCACAGAGTTCAAAGGTGAAATGATCAGGTGTTTGAAAGAGTTCTCAGAGTGACCAGATCCGAGACAATCAGTTCGTTCTGTGGAAACAGAAGATCCATCTGCCTTTTGACTTGAGGCTGCATCATTCCCTTTATCTGGATCTGTCAGGAAAGATGCTGAAGATGAACTATAGAGGTCTGACGAATTGAGTGACTTTGATGGCGTGCTTTCCCTCTGTGCATCAGCTAGTTTCCTCATGTTTGCATCAAAGCTGAGACTTCTGAAAAGCTGTCGAACATGGGAGGGCTTTTTGGCCTTTTCTCCAACTGTACTCTTTGGAGGCGTTTTCAGAATTCGATTTGTCAGTGGGTCATAATACTTGAAAGAGCACTGTTTGTATTTATACCTTACAGAGTCCTTGCTACCTGTGGAGTTACGATTTTTCCTCATTTTGGAAGTATCTGTAGGTTTACCTTTACACTGTTTTACCTCTGGGCATGAGAGTACATACACCACGGTCTTGGGCTGTACAGGACTCATAATCTTGCTATAGGACTCTGGAAGTTTAAGGGCACAAAGTCTAGTTTTCATGTTTGGAGTTTTTTCATTCTCCAACCACGGGATGCTTGTTTTCTGATCAGCTGGATCAGATTCTCTTCTAGACATTTTCCTTTTTGCTACAGGGTAGTTCAACAGACTTGTCTGGGTGCCGTGGCTGACTTTAACCACCTGGCATCTTGAAGCCAGGCGCCATGTCCTTTTCCTAGGCATTTTAAGAATTTGTGGGTTGCATAGCGTATCTGGAGCTACAGCTGGGTTATCTAAATCAGAACCACCACTTAAAGCATCATTAAATTCTGGCAGTGCTTTAACTGATGCAATTTCTGTTCTATTACCCTCAATAATATTGATCCTTTTTTCATCCTTCTGCTTTTTTTTCTTCATTCTCTTGCCTGTACAGTTGGCTGACGATTCACTGTCAAAGTAGCAGCGAAAACGACCCTCCCTGAAATCACGCACAAGTTCTTCTATTTTTATATCATCTTCATACATTATTTGAGACCAAGTCTTTCCCACAAAAGAAGGAGGCACGTGAGGCAGAGCTGGAAGAACTGGTTCTTCAGTATGAACTACAACATCCTGTTTCCCTGCTTCTGTTTTCTCTACTGACTCAGTTTTTAAAACAGAAGAGAGCTGTGTTCCATAGTCTTTACCTTGCAAACTTACTTGGACCTCTTTTAGGAATTCTATATCTTTTATAGCTGCCTTGGGTAAGTCTGTTCCTGCCTGTATTGGTGCATCACAGTCAAAACTCATTTCAGAGCCCTCTAAATTAGTATGGTCCAGAAGTGATGAAAAAGTTAAACAGGGATCATTCTCTTCTTTGCAAGAAATTTCTTCAGATGTAGTTTCATGGCAATATTTCAAAATTACATCTTCAATAGTTTCATCCACTGAACTTTCATCACCTCTGTTAGTCTTCATGCTTTTGCATCTTGCTAATTGTGGGGATGTCCCAAGACCTAGGGAGCTGCTGATACCCACAGTATCCCTGAGATGAGGATCAGACACCAAAGTTTCATCCTGAGTTCGTAAACTATCTCGCTTTGAGAGAGATTGACCTGAGGTAATAAACAAAGAATTGCTCTGGCTGCGTGTAGGATTCTCATGAGAAACTGAAGGGCGTTTTGGGTGAACCACTGCTGGAGCAGGATTCAAGCTTGGGTTCAAAAACACATCACTCTTGAAGACCTTCATTGCTCTTTCATCACATTCACTACGTAGAGACAGATTGGATGCTGCCAAATCCCTAACATTTTTTCCTGTTTTAGGATTAACAGAAGAACTGCGGTTTATAGGACTGATGGAAAATTGCTGAGGTACAGGGCTCGCAGCTGTAAACTGACCTTCATGGCTATGATTTGCAACTTGAGCATTTTTCAGAGTAACCCTTTTCTTATCACTGCAAATGCCAATAGATTTCTGGGATATTCCTGGAACGTGTTCCTGGCCTCTTTCTAGTTTTTGAAAAACTTCTTGTGTTATAGAAGTTTTCTTTATGCCCTCAGGAGACAGGCATGGAGCAGAAGAGTGTGTTTCACCAATGGACTCTGGGTCTTTGCTGGAAATACCCTGTTTGTCACTGTTCCTCTTTTTTGGCATCTCTTCTGGGGACAGGCAAGGAATCCTAGGAGCCTCCAGAGTGATGGGGAGTGGCATGTCATCATATGTTGGTCTAAAGGAGAGGGGAAAAAACCCAGCCTATATAAATATTGCAAATACACTTAAGCTTTTTAAACAATAGCAGTGTATTGGTTTTTTAAGACTAATGACCTAGAGTGCATCACTTCTAATGAACAAATTCAAATTACCAACTCAGCTATGTTAGCAGAGATACTGAATTTTAAAAAATTATGGAGAAGGAAGGGGGAATGTTCCACAAAGCTAAACATAATTTGGGTATCAGTCTGTTACCCTCTTCATGCAACCATCAATTAAGAATGGTCAGAGATTATGATAATGTTATAAATACAGCAAAAGAAGAAAATGTAAAGATATTTACTTTGTTTGAAGTTGTAGTTTAAAAAGAGTTTATTTCACTGGTCATACTACCATTAAATAAAATTGAGAAACTGAAAAAATTGAAAAAATTCTTTTGTAGAGAAATGGAACATAATATGACACCGTATAAAACCTCCATTGAGTATAAATGCCCTTTTCCCTACAAAACGTGGCTGCCTGACAGGAACCCTGCACATGTTGCCAAGGAATTCCATGCTTACTGTTTCTCACAGGCATACCACAGCTTCTGACTCACTTCTCTAAGAAGCCAAGTTACGATTGTTCAGCCTCATTGTGACAACAGATCTTTATATATTCTGTAACTGGCAGTTCTGTCCTTAGGTCTGTCTCAAATAGAAGGGTTCATGTCTTGCAGAATTAACACAACTGACAGATTAGGACTATTTCTATTATGCAATACAGGAACTCACAAGGCCTCAATGTGTAGCAGCTGGGCAAATCCAAAGAAAGTAATCATAAAAATAAGTAAATATAACTGAAGAGGAGAATATTATGTTTCATTTGAAAATTATAACCAGACCTTGTGAGACCCAAATGGATGCTTACTTTAATACATGCCAGACATCAGCTAACAGAAGTATCATGAATAAATTAACTGTACAGTAACTTCCTTAGTTATGTAACTCTGAGCACATACAGCTAATGGTTATAGGATTGATGAAGCAAGAGAAACTTCGTATAATGAAACATAAAAAAAGACGATTATTTCTATTAATATATGAATGCAAAGTAATCAAATACCTCAGATGATCAAACAATGTCTGTCAGCTGAACTGCTGTGCCCTACTGCTGCATGAATTCTTGGCCACCTAAGCTCTGACATAGGACCTAAGGGGAAGGCCAAAGGCAGTAGAAATAATCCTTTAACTTTCTCACTTCAGAGTTCTTGAATTTTTGTGTGAAAGAGTTGTTGAATCTTTGTCCTGGCATCTGGACACTGCTAACTCAATATAGGACTACAGGGATTTTGATATGGATAAGCTATAGCAAATCCTTAGGCTTCTAGCTCAGTTAACAGCCTACATCCACCTGTCAAAAATGATTTATAAGCAACTGTCTCTGGGATGGAGGAAACAGGACTAGTTTTATACAGCTAGGAACTTCTGACAGTTTTGTTACAAGTTACCCCCAAAAGCAGAGTGAAGATTTACTCTCTTAAATGCATAGTATTGTTTCTTTATATAAAAAACTTCTATACACCAAGAGTTTGGAGGAAGGAATGATTTGGTGGTTTGTGTGTGTCTGGTTTTGTTTTGGGTTTTTTTTTTTACTGGGGGAGGGGCAGAACACCAATATTCTTTGAAATTCAGTATAAGGCAATGTTCTGATGAATTTTCCTTTTTCCACATGACTACTAGGTATACTGGTTCTGCAAAACAAATCAAGTCTTAAAAATATTTCCATAATCTTTTAAAACAACACTTTAAAGATGCCTTGTGTGAATTCAGCTAAATAGTAAAACCAGGTTTAAAGAACTGAGCGGAAACTGTGTCGATTCAAGTGTTATAACATGAGAAAGAAGAGAATCCAATTCTTACCTCAGATGTCAGTTAAGATCATGACTTTTTTTTCAGAGCAGGACCACAACATAAATCTATTCATGCTTTCTTTTCCATCTTTGCTTTTCTTCCTCCAAACTCTGTCTAGATTTGGGATTACTCTTCCCTCTTCTTCCTCCAACTTCATCTAGATTTTGTACACAATTTCTCTCATTCCATTCCTTCTTCCAACAACTTAGAGGAACATGGGTAGCTTGTTTTTCCTAGTTAGTAGGTTTGTTCACCAAAGGAATAACCTTGTATTAGTGATACCTCAAGAGAGGGCTCTTTTCATTTGGATGTTGCCTTAAAGTCAACCTTATATTTTTTCCAAGGCACAAAATTGTGGATGTTCATAAGAGAGTGGGATTGAATTTATTTATGGAAGATGGAAGGATTAATTTATTTATTTGCAGTGATGTGTACATGCCCTGGGTTAATTTGGCATAGACATGCATATTAGCTTATTCTGTCACACCCCTGATAATATCAATATGACTACTTTCAGACAAAACACTCTTCTACTTGTTTGTCAGAGTTGTATACTAAGATACACTGTACTGGAATCAAACTGGGATTTTTGTCTGCCTTGCAAAACATAGCAAATGAAGAATGAGATTTAATTGACTTTCCTTCATCTACAAAGAAAAACTTAACACACTGACTCTCTTATCACTCTTAAAACATGCACATGATAAATAAAGAGAACACTTTTCAAAATCTGAGTGTTAATTGGCCAATTAACGTAATTCAAGTATTAACTGAACATGTGAACTGCAAGGATAATGATAAAATAGACATGTAAATATTTTCCTGAAATGATCCACAAACAACAAAAAAATTATTAACTCTTTCAAAATATACCATAAAATATACTGCAACATACATATATAAAGCCCAGAACTATAATATTTATCATAAAACACATAAAGCTGAAATTATAAGAATTTGTAAATGCATGTGAGACTGTACAGTCTGCCATTATACCTGCTGATCCATATATTTGTCCTTTTTCTCAGGTCTTCATATTTAAATAAATACTATCAGTGGTGTTGCCTCAAATCCCTAAGTAGTGAAAAAGTTTAAAAGTGCAGAGACAACACAAAAGCAATATACTTGCATGATGTTCATATAAATACATTTCTTCCTAAACTGTCTTCATTGAAAAAAGTTTCACCTCAAGTGGGCAAAATTTACTGCTCAGCAGTATAACAGAAATAGGAATCTGTAATACATGCAATCTAACAACACATACTTGAACAAATCCCATCTGTATTATACCTGTTGTCATGGTATCTGTGGGGATGATGCTGTAACACATCTTGCAGGAAACGCTCCATCAAGCTACTGGTACCCATACGATTCCTGCAGTATGTGGTAAAATGTCTGTGCTGGGAGCTGAAAATATGCTGGTGAAAGATAAAACAGACGATTAGTCTAATACTACTGTAAACACACTGGCCTATTCCTAAAAATTACTTCTTAGGTTAAACATTATACCACTGCTATGAAACTATTTAAATAAAAAGTCTTCAGCCTTTTCTCATTCAAGCCTTGACGAATTGAGATTTTTAAGCATTCTTAGGGAATCTCAAATAATACTAAAATGTATTGAAACATCCTTCTGTGTCAGAACTGAAATTAGCAGTTCTGACAAATCTCTTGTTACTAATACAAACGCTGTCACAAATCTCACAGCTGCTTACAGGTCTCTTAACTAGAATAAATACATTAAATGTATCTATAAATGACTGCTAAAACATTCTTAAACTTCATATGAGTAAACATCCTATAAATCACTCTAATTAACGAGAATTTTCACAAGCGTAGAAGATTAAATAGGCTTCTACTTTCTAATTTTAAGTCTAAAAGACAGGAGACTGACAGAGCGGAAGAACAGAAAGTTGATCAAATGTCTTCAGCCTTGATATCTAACATGTTACTGTAACCCTAATAATTTACAGTATACAGATCTCAAGATTAAAGACACAGAAACAAATGCAATGGATGCCATGCACAGCAGTGTGCCGCTCCAGAAAAGAAGACTGCAGCAGCCATCTTTTTAACAGGTAACAGATAAGAAGGGCATCTTTTTCTCAGTGCATACATTTTGCAATTCAAACTGCTTATTTTT
This sequence comes from Sclerurus mexicanus, assembly GCA_013396755.1. Lineage (NCBI taxonomy): Eukaryota > Metazoa > Chordata > Aves > Passeriformes > Furnariidae > Sclerurus > Sclerurus mexicanus. Next base: position 429,168 of record VWZF01005089.1, read on the forward strand.
CACTCAGTGTTTGTTGTTCAGCATAGAGGCTGGTATTTTATAAGCTGATAAAGCCTTTTGGTACTCCTTGCTATCTGTTGCGGAATTGTGCAGAGGCCATCTCACCTGTTCCAGATTACTGTAGTGTACGTGGCAACAGTTGCAGTATCCTTGTCTATTTTGCACAGTGGATACTCCAGGCCAAGCATGTTCTTGCCTTCTTGTGTGTGAACTGAAAGAAGCAGGGAATGTTACCAAGACATGTTGGGTTTTTAATGTATGTCCTTAACATGGAAATTCTAAATATCTATCTTACTATAGAGATGGAACAAACTTGCAAGATAAGTGTTTCTATTTCAGAACTGCAATGACAAGTAGGGCTACATATTTTAAGGTATTCCCAAGCAAATTTCACTAGAGAAACTTTTTCTTAAATGCAGAACAAAGGATAACAGCTTGAAGGCACAGCTGGCTGAAATCTGAAAAGAACTGTCTCTACAGGAAAAGACAGAGTCATCTTCTCATTTTTCTATTTGTTAGTATTTTGGGGAAAAAAAAAACAACCCAAAGACACCTGACACTCACGCACTAGTTTTGGGCACTACAATGTGCCTTCCCCACAATTTTTAATAGTGTTTGGTATAAGATACAGAGGATCTCTATCACCACTTAACCCATATCTCACTGTCATCTATTACACAATTAACAAACAAGGCTGAAAAGCAGATTCTTCCCATTTTTCCTTGGTAAGCAGTAAGCTAGATGCCAGTTAGATCGTCACCTAACTTACCTGCTGCTGCTGTCCTGTTGTAGAGAGCCCTGAACACCATGTCTTTGGATTCCTACGGAAAAACAAAAACAAAACAACAACCAAAAAATAAGCCAACACACAAAACAAAACACAAAAAGCAACAGAATATCAAAATATGGAGGGAGTTTAGCTGCAACTAGTTACTTTTCTTACAGTGCATTTGTCAAAACTACTATTTTAAAGGAAAATAAAAAGTTTAGTAAGTTCAAGAATCCTTTTGTCCTCAATGTTCATCCAAGAGCTCCATAAAATAAACCTTACTCTTTCATGGCTGAGATGAGCGGGAATTTTTCTCTTGGTTTGACTGGGTTCAAGACTATGCAATCTACATTTGTATTGCTACATCCGTGATCACTGAGATAAAATGTAACGTGTCTTCACAGCTTGTAACAGGACAATTACAGCTACTGAAACTCTTTAGATTGAGAAGTCACTCCTTCCATCGAAGTTCAGGAATGGAATTTAGGAAATCAAATTACACAATTGAAACTACAAGATGAACTAATGCTTCTACCAATAATTATTACATTTTTTAAAAAAGTAACTGTGACAAAAACATCTACTTTGACCTTCTTACCCTGTGCTGAAGAAGCAGAAGCTTCATCAGAACGTTTGATTCTTTCAAACATCTGTAATGTAAAATAAGAAAACTTTAAAATGTAAGAATAACAATTAATATCATATCTAACAGCGCATGTTACCTTTTCTAGAAGGGGCTAATTCCTAATTTAATTAATGAAGTCAAATACTAATGGACACCGTCTAGACTCTGCTAGATTATTAAGCAATAACCTCATCAAATTCAGTTAATTACTTAATTTCCTAAGTTGCCTTTACAATTAAGACAAGAGATACATGCTAATAAAACCCATATAAGACCAACACCACATAAAATAATTATCCAGGCTGGAAAAGCAATCCTTATTGCCCAAAAATCCTACAAATCAACTTTGAATCTCACAATTTTTAATTGAAATATGACTGCAGAAACATGCAGTTACATGCCTTGGGGTGTCCAAATCCAAGGGACTTCCAAGTGCCACACAGTCCTTTACATTATGGAATGCAAGCATAAAATCTGCATACCTTAGACTCACCAGCCTTCTTCATGCACCAAAGCTTACTCCAGACTAGCAAACAAGAGATGTCACACAGGAGGCCATTTGCAGTGCAGGACACTTTTCTTTTTTCATCCCATCTGGCAACAAGGAAGTTAAAGAGCCTTTTAAAACAGAGTTAATAATGCATGTTTTCCATGCCCTAAGGCATGTAAATTTTTCTGTACCACTTTGCAAACATGTCAGTCGATAAAACAGATAAATCTTTTTGAAGTCTGCAGTACATCCTTCTTTTTTAATAAGAAAGGTGTTTTGACAGTTTTTCCTACATAAATGTTAACCGCTACTTCTGGAACAACTTTGTTCCTTCCTTCTTTCTCATAGCCCCTACGCATTAAACATTATTGTCATTTTGGATGTTGGCATTCATGAAATAAAGTATGCTGCTACAATAACAGAAAACAAATTCCTCACTATTAACCAAACTGAAAAGAATCTATTTTGAACATCATTCATGAACCTGCTCAGAAAAACAATGTCTTATTTTGCTTATGTTACATGAACTAGTTAGATAGTGCATAATATCACAGTAGAATGAGTGTTCAAAGCATTTTGTAATTTAATACTTCATTGAGTATATAATGATTATCATCAGCACTACAGACAGGAAAACAGAAGGCTACAATAACTTGCACAATCACTGTCACCAGCATCACCATATCTTGCCTCAAAACTCAGGACTTAGCAAGTCTAAGATCTGTTCTTTGCCTACCATTTGTGTAATTATGGGATAACAAAGTTTCAAATCAACCACTTTTATTTTTTATCTTTTATAATCTGTTTTAACAACAATCATTCCTTCCCTTCTCATTTTTTGTTCTCATACATTGCTACTATGTGAGGCTACATACCATCAGGCTTGATAAATATGTGGTTTGTTATTTGTTTCCTTTAAAGTTGTTTTGTTCTTTTCCAGACTATGCACTGCTCTAGAAAATATCTGGGCTGTCATAGCAGTTAGAGTCAGAAGGAGTATCACAGCAGCTCAACTTCAAACACACACACCCCAACACCTCAACAAAACAATCCACCCAACCAAAACACCAGATTCATTCTCCTTCCTGTAGTGTATCAATTCATGTAATAATATTAGAAAAAACAAATAAGCAAGAAACCCCAGCTGCTCTTGTAAGCCCTCTCATCAGGCAACTGCGAAAAGCTTTCTTGATAGATCAGCCATCCTGTTATGTGTCCTATACACAGCCAGGATGGAAAAGAAAGTGAAGGAGAAACACAAAAGACTATCTTTCAAGAATGATGCTTTATGCAACGTAACTTGTTCTATGTGCGTAAAGTCAACTTACCATTTTTTTAAGCCTTACTGTATACATTTAATCTTATGATAAGGATAAAAGTGTGGCAAGAGTGTAGCAACCACAGAAGAGGCTACCACATAGACAGGGCAGTCAGACCACAGTTTCACAGTCAGCGGGGGCACCACAACCATTGGTACCCATCCACTGCCCCAAGAGGGGATTAAGGCACCTTGATATACAAATGTCTAGTTTCATCTCAGAAACATCAGGCAGGGCAATAGGTTGGAAGATAACTCCAACAGTTCGTTACTTCCTTACTCCAAGGACTAATTTCAACAGTGGTGTGCTACTGAGAGCTCACTCTGCTGCAAGTACAATGCACGTTTAAACTGGGTTAGGAGCAAAGTAACTTCAAACAGGCCAGGACTATGAAAATAACTATACTGAATTTCTCCAGTCTGGATCTCCTGTCATCTTTTCACAGTTCAAGGTGATTCCATGGACCAGATTTTCTCACTGGAGGAGGGTTGTGTTAGAAAAAATTGTAAATACCCAGCTCTTGCTTAGTAACTGACAGAAAAATATCAGAGGAAGATCTTTCAGGGATATTCCTCTCTTGTACAAAGCTGCTAATAGAGGGAAATGTATACTTTTTATATCAGTTTACAGCAACACTAGTGTACAGGACAAAGAAATAAGTCTGAACTCAAACCATACACAGCCTGCTTCCCATCTGGAGTCAAGTTCAAACCACAAGATAGTAATGTTAAGGAAATCTGTTATGTAAATCTGTTATTTAATTTGCCAAAACTTGGACAGCCTAACTGCAATCCTTATTTTTTTCGAAACAGAAACAATAGCTATAAATCCACAAAGGATTTTTCAGATGTCCAGGCAAAGGCTGCAAGATTCTACCTTAGTTAAGATACTTTCCACTACAGATAACTTAAACTGTTGGATTAAAAAAAGTAAATTATATCTGCTCAAGATTTAGCTTAGCCATTTCATCACCAAAAAAATCCTATACATTTTAACAAATGTAGAAATAACTGGGTACATACAGAAGTGTTTGACTTGGTAAATTTTTATCCGGGTTACTTTGGCAGCTGTCCCCAGCACCAGTGCTTCATTTTGGTTTTATTACTCCGCCAAAGAATGAAAAACCTCAGGCAACCACACTTAACAAGGAAAACCCATAAGGAGGCGACCAAAAGGCACGAAATGTACGCATTAAAAACAAACAAACAAACAAACCTGAAAACAAACCATCAAACCCAACCAAAACCAGCGGTTACGACAGCATCTGTGTGTCAAAGGCATTCAGATAAACCCTCCAGACAGTGTCACTCTCGCGCCGCAACAGGTGAAATAAAAAGGGCAAAAAGCCGATGAAAGCCGCTCACCAAAGCCCTGCCGCCCTCCACCTGCGAGCGGCGGTGCCGGGCAGGCAGGGGGGGCCGGGGGAACCCAGCCCCGAGCGAGGCGGCTCCGCCGCCCCACGGCCCGCGGGGACGGGGCGGCTCATCCCGGGAACGGCCCCGGCCCGTGTCCCGTGTCCGTGTCCGTGTCCCGGCCGCCAGGGGCCGCAGGGACCCCACAGGGAGCCCGAAGGAAGCCCCCAGGGCCGGCCGGCACCGAGGGGCCGGCACCGTGTGTGAGGGAGCTCCGCCCGCCGGGACCCGGCACCGCGGGGGCACTGAGGGAGCCATGAGGGAGCACTGAGGGCACTGCTGAAGGGGACGCTGAGGGCACCGCCCGCGCACAGCCCGCCCGCCCCACCAGCC
>VWZF01005089.1:434180-456592 GCA_013396755.1 Sclerurus mexicanus
ACCCCATCCCATCCCATCCCATCACACCCCATCCCACCCCACCCCATCCCATCCCATCGCACCCCATCCCATCCCATCAGCACAGCTCACATGGAGCCCATGTGAGAAGTGCTCCAGAACGCTGCGGGGTGGCATCTTTTTGTCAGCCCCAGCCGGGATGTTTCTGGTTGGGAAGTAACCTCTTAGCTGAGGTTCATTTTAACGACTGCAATAGTTTTTTTCTCTTTCCAAACATGTTATTCCCTGTGCTCGAGAGCAGGCTATAGGGTTTAGCCTTTTTTTTTTTTTCCCATTTTTGGCCATTAAAAGTAGCCTGTTTTTCATGATGTTTAGGTGGGTTTTATCAGCCAGTAACAGTCTGACTTTGTCAGAGTTAATGTTAGATCAGCTTTTCTTATAAGTGGGCTTAAGAATGTGACCTTAGCTCAGGTTCTCTTATTTTCAGCTGCAGGCTTTTGAACGTTTATCTAATCTCCCGTGGGAAACCAGCTATTGCATATTTCTCTCGTTATGCTGAAGCAGCAGGATTTTTGGAGCAATCTGGGCAGACACCAAGTCAACACAACACCCTGATGTGTGAAGACAGGTGCAGATACAGGCTGGGATTGTGCAATGGGGGGAAAACAATCCTGAATGCGCCTTAATATCGAAAATTTAAAGAGGCTGCTGTGTGATTATGAAACCATGGCTTAGCAATGTCCACCCACACTCAAAAAGGAACACAAATCTCAAATGACAGAAGAGCAGGAGAAGTCTTCTCATTAAGAGGGCTGAATTTGGTTGCTGTTGAATTCTTCTGATACGTGCAGAGGTATGACTATATCTTTATTGCTGAAAAATAAATACTTATTATAGAACGAAGTTGCCTGGTGATATTTTGTTGCCTAGTATAGTACTCAACTTGGAAAAACTGGAACTTTCTGTGGAGAACATTTACATGCGTGAAGGCTCAGGCACGTGCCCAAATTATTGCATGTCAGCACAGCTGCATTGTTTAAACATATGGCAAACATATATCGGCATGTTATCCTAGATTAAAATAGTTTAATTTTATGGTGGTTTACAATAGGCTTAGTGAGTTACTGTGGCTCAGCTAACCCTTCCTGAGTTGTTGAAACAAAGTAGGCTTGGTTACATAGCTGAGGCACTGACGTTTCTTTTCCAGAATGGCTCATGTAAAACAGAAGTCCTTTTTAGCAAAGAGAAAGCGCTGTACAGTCTGTTGTATAATGCCATAGAACTTTTCAAAATGTTTCTGAATATTTTTGCAAGGATAGAATGTAATACTCTATCTCTTGGACTGTCCATCAAAGATAGCTGAATTTAGGCTTGTGTTGCCACATATTTCTTGGCTTCCAGCTCTTTCTGTATTTATGAACTTGAGTTTGCACCTTGATTCAAACTCAGGTAATGTATTGAGAGATACTCCTTTATCTCAGTCTCCTCTTTTCCCCCTGGGGAAACTACTCCTCACATAGGTCCATGAACACTGAGTTGGGCTGACAAACTTCCTTTCCCCTTTAAAAATTATTCCCTCTCCTGGTCTAAACCTCAGACATTTTTCTCTTTGCTGGTATCTTCATTCATTCTATTCAGTCTCTATAAACTGCCCCGTACACCTTTCACTGCTTTGCTTTCTACTTTTACTTTGATTTATTATATTTTTCAGTCCTGTTAGCCAAATAGAAGTTGAAGTTGTACCTATTAAAATATTAAGGTAAAATGACAGATGCAGACAACAGCTATTTTCCTCAAGAGACTCAAATTTCTTCCAACAGCTGGGTTCAGATTGGAAAGGAGAACGTGATGAAAGAAAATCAAGGTTGGTAAAACTAGCTCCAGGAAATTCTTGGCTAGACCTTTAGTTTGTTGCATATGTACTTTTTAAATTCTGATGTTATGAGCCTAATTTATCCTCATATTGTTGTTTTGGTAAAGTTCTTCAGAGGATCTGAGCTAAGCGTTGACTGACAGCAGTTGAGGTCTGGGGTTTGAGCCATGCAGAGATTGACTTTTGCCAAATGTTCGCAAAGATGGGGTTTTAGTTCTAGCCTGGATTCTAACAAGCACTGCAGCTTTCAAGGCAGTCTGAGTACATGTGCTGATTTTAGAGAACTTCACATTCTAAGTAACCTTGGGGAAGAAGGATCTTTTCAGCTTTATGGTGGAATGAATGTTCCATGATGCCTGGTGCTATATTAAACCCTCTAATTACTATGAAGTAATTGTTGTCTTTCTCTGAAAAAATTGATGCTGGCCACTGCCCGGTATCAGATACCAGACTAATGGAGCAATTATCTGAACCTCAATTTACCTCTTTAGTATAAATTCTGTGATATTTAATAAGGATTTCCAAAGTAAAAGAAAATAATTCCTCATCTATGTAAAAGGCAAGGATAATCTCTTTTCGAAACAGCTTCTTGTTTTCTTTGCTCTGCTTTACTCAAACTGTTTGCTGGGTTGGACAGATTGCTAATATATATTGATTTGTCTGTACTAAAAGCATTTTTCTCATTTTTAAGTGATAACTGTATGCTTTTTAAAAATAATAATGGTCTTTTATTTACTTTGGTGTGGCAGTGGAATCAAATGCAAACCAAAAAGAAAAACAATTCTTAAAATTCTTTAAAGAGAAACTTATCTTACAAGAAAGTAATCTTATTATGGGCATTCGGCTCACATTCTCATTATTTAAACCTGAACTTTGTTTTTCCATTTTGTACTCAAGCTTTTTTAAATTTTATAAGAAGAGCTTTACCTGAGATAATAATAAAAACTTCCTCAATATGCAGGGTATTAACTTAGCCCCCAAACTTAAAGGATACTCTAAAAGTTGTTCTTTCCATTTTTCATTCTCTTGCCAGAACTACCTTCTTAAGATTAAATATTGGCAACTTAAATTTTCATTTTAATTACTTAATCGCTTAATAAATGAGAAAGTTGTATTATAATTGAAACGTGGTTGGATAGTGACCAAGAAAGAAGTTTCCAATATGTTTTAGAGTTGAGAGAGTTTTAAAAAGTACTTTTGAAATGCATGGAACAAGAATTTTCTCCTAAGAAAATTATTTTACTTTCTTGCAATCTGGTCTTAAGTTTTGAAAAGGTTACTTGAAATACTTCACAGTTTGACTCTTTTTGCAGTACCTTCTTAGAAGAAAATCCTCTTCTGGTCCATTTTTTACTCTTCTTTGAAGACCATGCTGCTGTTTCCACATGCTTATGTTGTAAGAGTATGTAGGGTTTACACACTTTTTCACTAAAAATCCTCTCTACATTGTATTTCCTTACACATGTACTTGGAAGAATATAGAGATTTTTGTTATAATAATGCTGAGCAAAATTCTGAGATACACTGATCCCAGAGTTGTTTATTATCCAGAGTGTTTTATTAATTGCTGGTAGAATTGCTGTCACTGTTCATCTGCTGATAGGTCATCCAGAAGGACCAGCTGATGAGACAACTCTAAATGTGTCACTTTAAACAGTATGGCTACAAAATTTATCCAAATCCAGTCTTTTCAGAAAGTTTCTGCATTATGGGCTATTAATGATGTTAATTCATACCCTAGCATTGCTGCAATTGTTTTTAATTTCTCCATTAGCTTAAATCAACATGGTTTTAGGACTTTCTGTTCCAAAATAAAATGCAAAGAAATTAAATCAGCAGTTGAGAAGTGTGAATACTGAAAGAACATTCTGCTTTCAGAGAGCACATCTTTCATCATAAAATACTGAATAGCTTACTGTTTACATTCACAGTAATTTCTGTTTTCAGCTAATGATTGTGCAGTCAATTCATGTCTCTGAAATAACTGCCTGGGTTTTTTAGGAAAGTGACACAAAGAGAGGTCAGAAAGGTGGTTTGCAGTAGCTGTAGGTGACTGCTCATGAACTGCAGGATATTCTTTGACCTTCATGTTGTGCATGGAGTTTTTTATTGCTTCAAAAATAACACTTCCTTAGAATTTCTCTATTCTATTTTGCCATGGTTTCATACTTCTTTTCAAAAATAACACTGATTTTTAAATTGCCTGATTGATGTAGTCAGATTGACCTTTGAGAATTGCTCATTACCAAATTACTTGGAAATATATGATAATTTCTGACATGTTCATGCTGGAAGATACAGTGGAAAGTTGTGAAATTACTCTATTTTTTCCATGCTGAAGGGAACTCTGCAACCTGAGAGCCTTCAGCTCTGAAGGGAACTGAAAGACCAAGAGGTTCTTGTGTCAACCACAGTAAGATAACATGACTGAAATCCACTTATAATCAGAACACAGTCTCATCTGCATGGCACAATGTTTTCATCAGTGTGTTTTCAACCGTCCTTCTTTTCATTATTATAGGTAAGGTACAAAATGAATGTGGATTTTTTAATCAGATGCTAATGTGAGAGTATTGAAATATTTTAAGTAAGTATAGTAGATGACTAATACTCCCTTCCAGCCTACTTCACATTCTATCATAGTAGGAACTCCAAGGCATTTTTGCATAAGTAAATACTAATTTCTATTACTAAAGAAGGGAATAATGTCTTTTTGATACAAAGAGATAATTTTCTCAAAGCTTCTTGGAGGGTTATTAGTTCTGTTTTTCAAGAATTTTTGAATTCCCAGAAGTTGTGAACCTGTTTTGACCCCTCAGAATATTCTGAATTAAATTTTTATATCCATCTATTTCCATGGAACTTTTCCAATTTCAAATAGATGGAGGTGAATTTAAGATGATCCTGAATGTATAATACTTCTGCAGCTTCCTTGTCTGTAGTGTGATTTATAGGAGTTGGGGAGTTCCAAATATATAGACTATTATGTTGAGTCACTGCATGTTCTGCAGTCAATTTAAGGTGGGGTCATAATGTATTCCCAAGGCAGTTAAGTAAGTGTTATTTTCCTCTGCACTGGCTGTTCTAAATCATGTTAAATTTTTTTAATGTTCCCACAATAAACCACATAAGGTATTTTCTTACATCTAGACTCTCTACTTTGCTTTACTCTGGGAATAATTTAAAGAAAGATTTCTTTATCCTATTCAGGAAAAAAACAGAAAGTTAAGCAAGAGAAGTTCTGTGGGTCTTTTTCCCAAGACAAAACTTAATTTTAGGCTAGGAATGCTGATAAGCAAAAACATCAGCCTTTGAAAGAAGCCTCTTTCTCTCATAGTTTGAAAAGACAGAGTTTTTTGTGAAAAATTTGAAAAGAGAGACAAAGAACTTTTAAACAAAGAACCTTTGATTTGATTTGTGTTTCTTCAGCATTTTACGTACTCTTACTTTGGGTCAGAGTTTAGCCTCTCTCTTTTTCTGGTCCATCAGTAAACCAGTAGTTTATTCTATGTTGTTCGATTGTTTGTGTTACTAATGCTGAAGTAATCTGAATTCAATTTCTGGTTTGCACCCGAGCTGCATACACTTAGTGTAATTCCCCTTTGCCTAGTTTCTCCTCCTGAAATGGAGAAGTACCTGTCGCCTTGTACACAAGCTCCCCTCTCTTCTCTTCAAAGAAGGCACTCTTAAATATCTGTTATATAAAATGCTAGTTTCTAGTCTCTACATTCATGGAAATTCCACACTGAACTTCCTGCTCAGCGCTGAATTTGGGTCGCATAGTCCTCTTAAAAAAATAAATTGCAAAGTAAGAAGGATTTAAAATTGACCTTTGTGTGTCTTGATAGAGCTAAAGGATTAGAACTGGAATGGACAAACACATGTTGGAGGGGTTATGTGTTTCTTCTCTTAGACTGATTTCCCATGCCTCGTCCTCTAAGCTGACCATTTTATTAGAGATGGTGCTAGTTTTGCTTTCTTTGAAGGCAGTGGAGGAGTTAAGGTTGACTTATGTACTGAGCCCTTAACTAGCAAAGTGTTTCTCAGAGCTTCTAATAATTTGCTCGGCCTCTATCACAAGCAGCAGGTTTATTGACATTTACCAGCTCCCATCTCATTAGAGGCTGAGGGCTGGGGAGGGTTTAGAAGCAAAACTGTGTTCTGTCGCCTGAGAGTGATCACAGGAGAGGGCAAATGCAGAGCAGTATGCAGAAACTTGCATTGGCTCTCCCTGTCTCACGTTCATTTCTATGGCTAAATTACTTAAATCCCTGTGGAGTCAAGGTCACTTGGCACCTTTCACAAAGCATGTTTACGTCCACTAAGTAGAAAAATAATCTGACAAATGTAGCTGACTATAAAAAGCAACTTTAAAAATACAAATTAATACTATGCTGAAACCACCAAACCCAGAACATCCTAGAAGATGCTCAGAACATCCATAGGTGATCAAGTCTGATTTACAGTTGATCTGCACCAGCTTTGCACTGGTGTTCAGGAACCATTCTTCATTGCAAGGCGCTACTGTCCAATTTAGAATTTTTCCATGTCCATAAATCCTAAGGAATGACAATGGCTGGTCAGTATGGTAAAGAGTAATCAGCAGACTCCAGGATTCCACACATGTACGGGTGTTTCTCTTTGCTAAGGTTTTGAGTGGTAATGCTGCAAAGCAACAACATTACTTGATCACATGTGGGTCCTGTACAGGCACCCTGCCTATTGCTGTATATTTTCAGGGAGCTGTCCCAAACTTTGTATTGACTCTCAGTTTTGCCCTGTGTTTTTTGCGGAGAATTAGAACTCCTCTTCAGCTTCCCCATTTGCATTTTGATATTGTTTAAGACCAGCTGTATCTCAGTGAGCACAGTAGCCAAGAGCAATAATTTAGCTGCAGAATAGTGAGGGACTGGAACTTGTGATTGTCTCCTTCATGCAGGTCTACTTGTTTTATGCATTGTTATTCATCATAACAGTCTTCAGCAACTTGGCTCTGAATTGTTAATAGATGAATGCAAACCAAGAAACTTAAACATTCTGGGGTCACCAAGTTTTGTCCCTTGTATGTTACCATAATATAATCCTATTTGAACTGTGGATTTGGGGCTTTAATCCAAACACCTGTTGCATAGAAGGTGGATAAGTGAATCTCTACACTTTACACTTTAAATGGAAAATAAGATCTCTGTTGGTTATAAGAATAGGCATAGGTGTAGGCAATTATGCAGATGACTTGGATCCTGAGTGGATGGAGGCAGCTAAAATCCTGGAGAGGTGTGGGTCAGGTTCATCTCTGTGCTTTGGGGTTCTCTGAACCTGAACTGCGTAGGCTTCGGGCAGATTTTGAGACACTTGACTCAATGTAAGATGCATGACATTTAATTCTGGCTGCTCTCCTCAGACCTACCTAGGTAACCGTGTAGTTCCTGGTAATTTGTGTGAGGTTAATCTCTATACCAGTACTAAAAACGTGAAATTATTTTGTGAAATACGTAGTGAAACATACAGTTTGCCTAGCCTTTTTTTTTTTGTTTCTCTAATCTCTGTAGATCTCTCGAAATTATTTTTCCAAACACTGGCATTCCTTTGTATGGGAGGAGACAGCACTTCGACTAAAATGGAAAAATACTGTTGTCAAGTTGGCTGTTTAGCTATTCAATGACTGTAATCTTCAGCACTCAATGACATATCAGAAGTTTTGCTGTCAACTCTGAGAATTCAATGCATTTCAAGTGTTATTTGAGTGACAGGTATAGTCTCTTATTTTATTGTCATATGAATATAGAATTTCAATAGCTGTGGTCTGAAAGTTAGGTAGAAAATAATTCCTACTTATTAGTAGAAAATGAGAAAAAGTGCGAGTATAAAAGCAAAATCTAGGGGGGAGAAAGCCTGTTTCTAATAGTATTTTTTCCAGGTGTCATTGTTTATAATAAAAAATACATTATATGATAAATACATAGTATTCTAAATTATTCTCTAAAATTAATTATTTAATAGAACGCAACACCTTCCTGACTGTGTTTGCAGGAGTTACATTTAGTGATGCTGCTTGAAGTGGTATGTATATACATTCATATATACATATATAGCAACTCATTTATATGCTTGTGCTTTGCCCTGACTGAAGCAATAGATGGAGGATTTTGCCTTCTGCGGAATTGCTGAATTTCTTCAGATCCCTACTATCAGCACAGAGAGAGGATATGGACTTGTCTCTTCGTCGGGTGGTTTGTTTAAATAAACGTGTCGCTGGAGAATTCTGTCACCGTTGCTGACCGTGGTATACAGTGGGCAGTTAAGTCACCAGTAAACATTACAGCTTTACTGACAGGACAGGCATGAATAGCCATCAGTTCCACAGGAAGGGAGGAAATGACCCTTTTCCTGGTGGTCAGGTAGTTAAACTGCAGAGTGGATTTGAATCCATGCGGCATTCAAACAGCGAGGACAAAGGAACAGTGAAGAATTACTCTTCTAAAAAAAGGCCCGAACTGTAAACAGCAGTAAGTAGATGCGTCCTTGTGTTGTTCAGCTTAAATTAACCTTGCAAACTAAATGCCATTTGTTTGACCTGATTTGCAAATTCATGGTTGGTAATTGAATTAGTGAACATTGAATTTAGTCTGGGGTGTTCCTTAGCCCTGGGATTATCTGCACGTACTAATAGGCAACTTGATAAGATCCAGTGATCCCAGGGGAACAATTATCGGAACTATCAGGCAGTGTTGGCACTCCAGGTAAATTAAATCTACTTTTGTCCTTTTTATTTGTTTTTAATTTGTGTTTTGGTTAATACTGGTAAAGTATTTTTGAAGGTTCCACACCCCTGCACCCACCCCCCCTTATATTTTTTTCCATACATCCTCTGCTTTTTTTTTGTTGTATAGGTTAAAAAGCCCCCAAAGAATCAGAAGCGCTTTTAAAACTAGGTTGCTTTTCAATAGACCCAGTTTATTCACTTCTGGACTACCCAATATCTATTATTTGTATGTTAATACTCCCCTTTGATCTTTTTTCATCAGGTATAAAGTAGTATTTCTCTGCTTTGCGAGTTCCACATGCACTGTGTGTTCCTGAACGCATGTCCCTCTTCAGTGCTGCTCTGGCATGTTGCCATACTTAATGTAGGCTCAAAACTTCAAGACTTTGATAACTTACCCTGTTGAAAAAGCACAAATGACATGGCAAAATAAAATGCAACGTCCAAATAGAAAAAGAAGACATGAAAGCAAACAAGGTACATTTTTTTCACTTATTTTCTTCCAACTTTCACAAAATTATCTGAAAAGATCACACTAAAAATCGATTATGTCCATGGTTAATGGGTTGCATGAAAGTTTGTATTAAAAAGCCATGTAATTTGTGACTCACCATTCCAGTTTCACTGTTTGAGTACAGAACAAACTAAAACACGGAAAGATTTGGGGCCTAAGCTTACATTCTTCAGGGATTTAAGATTTCCACTATGGTTAGTCAAAACTCTAGGTGACTAAAATGCTCTAAACAGAAAACAAGCAGACCAAAATCCTTTCAGATTAAATGCCATTTTCTCTGTAAAAGTCTGTTCTCTTTTTCTTTTCTTTTTCTCTTCTCTTCTCTTCTCTTCTCTTCTCTTCTCTTCTCTTCTCTTCTCTTCTCTTCTCTTCTCTTCTCTTCTCTTCTCTTCTCTTCTCTTCTCTTCTCTTCTCTTCTCTTCTCTTCTCTTCTCTTCTCTTCTCTTCTCTTCTCTTCTCTTCTCTTCTCTTCTCTTCTCTTCTCTTCTCTTCTCTTCTCTTCTCTTCTCTTCTCTTCTCTTCTCTTCTCTTCTCTTCTCTTCTCTTCTCTTCTCTTCTCTTCTCTTCTCTTCTCTTCTCTTCTCTTCTCTTCTCTTCTCTTCTCTTCTCTTCTCTTCTCTTCTCTTCTCTTCTCTTCTCTTCTCTTCTCTTCTCTTCTCTTCTCTTCTCTTCTCTTCTCTTCTCTTCTCTTCTCTTCTCTTCTCTTCTCTTCTCTTCTCTTCTCTTCTCTTCTCTTCTCTTCTCTTCTCTTCTCTTCTCTTCTCTTCTCTTCTCTTCTCTTCTCTTCTCTTCTCTTCTCTTCTCTTCTCTTCTCTTCTCTTCTCTTCTCTTCTCTTCTCTTCTCTTCTCTTCTCTTCTCTTCTCTTCTCTTCTCTTCTCTTCTCTTCTCTTCTCTTCTCTTCTCTTCTCTTCTCTTCTCTTCTCTTCTCTTCTCTTCTCTTCTCTTCTCTTCTCTTCTCTTCTCTTCTCTTCTCTTCTCTTCTCTCTTCTCTTTTTTCTTTTCTTTTTGTCCCAGGTGTGTTACATTCGCTGGTATACTGCGCAAATTTTGTAATTGCTCATCAGAGCAAAAGTCCCTTTCAATAGAAAAAGAGCAAATGTAGGTAGGACAGATAAGTAGAAAAATTATTTTAAATGTAGTAATCTACTAATATTGGGAAAAAAAACCAAACAAAAAACCTCATTTCCTATGACAACTTTCCTCTGCAAAATGTCTTCTGGGCCCCTAGCCTTTGTGATTTTGTATTTGGTACAGTGGTAAGGAAGAGTGAGGAAAATAGCCATGTGAGGTTTAATTGTCCCTAATGATGACGAGCTATCATCACCAGTATATGCCAGGGTAGTCACCAACCTGCTTTAGTTTGTGGTGAACTAAACAGCCCCTTAAGGACAGTTCCTCACCATCCCAAACTGCTAGAATCCATTGCACTCTCCAGAATGCTCCCTCCCTCCCCTGAGAAGATGAAGAGCAATTGGCAAATCTGTGACTCTGCTTTTCTTGCTGGGTTTTTTTCTGTTCTTGTGTGTCTTGTGAGGGTTATCTACCCGGTAATTTCCTCTTTTGTCCTACTGAAATAGTACTGAGCAAACCCTTGAATTAACTGCCTTACAATAACTGGATTTGGCAAAATACCTAGAGACATGTAGACTTGTGCCTTTACGAGCAAAAAAGCCTCAGCAAACCTGCTGTTAGATGGTGCCTATATTTACCCTATCCCAACGCTTACAAAAGAAGAGAACTACTATTAAAAGAGCTTTTGTCCGAGAAGGTTAACCAGTCAGTTACCTAGAGAAAACAGGAAATCTCTAAAATGAAAGAAATAAACAAGTGAGGTGCTTGACTCTTTCCATTCACAGGAATCATGTCCCCCTGTCCTTTTCTCATGGTCCAGGCTCTGTGCCTCACTTTAACCTAATCTCCATCCTCCTTTCATAGAATTGGAGGTTTTCCCACTCATGTACAAGCTATCAGTGTTTGAAGTTATATTGGCAGAACAGGAAGACTTGTCATGGGGGAAAAACAAAGCAGGTTAGTTTTGCTAGAAGGAGTTTTTGTTTAGTGTTAAGAGAAACCGTGACCTGTGAACCATAAGAGAGGTGCTTAAAAACTGATAGCCTTGCAAAGGAGATGCTGAAATCCCAGCTTAGCTGATCTCACTAAGCACTTCAGTCTTCTGTAAAATTTTGTTGTGATTGGTTGGTTTGTTGGGGTTTTTTTCTTTCTAATTTTCACTGGAATCCATAGATTCGATATCTGGAAAATTTGGCATTGACGAGATTCAATCGGTGTTGAACATGTTACACGGTTTGCATTGGTGATAGAGGAGTACCACTGTTGGATTATTGCTCCCACTAGAAGGAGAGTTGATTTTTGGTAAAGGTAGACTGGCAAATGCTCTGCTGACTTAAAAAGGTATAATGAGTGCAGTGCCATCAGAGTCAGGTGAATTTGTGGTAAGTAGATAGTAGTGGAATAATATTCCCATTTTACTGACTGAGAAACTGAACAACACAGAGATCATGAGGCCTGGCCACAAAATTTCAACAGGCTCTTTACAGAACTGGGAATCAAGCCCAGTCTCCTAAAATCCAGTTCAGATTTCTGACCAGTGTTACACTGTCTGACAAAGAGTCATTAATTAGAGTTTTCAGGAGCTCACCTCTCTTGCACCCCAAAAGAGATTAATCTGCTAATCCTAAATACAAAATGAATGTATCATGCCATACAGTTACAAAATGATGCTTTCACTGTGACTTTTTAAGCATCTTTCAGCTCATTCAACATTATTTTCTATAAACCAGAGTGCTTACAAAGAAATACTGTTCAGCTTCTTCTCTGCATAACAAAAAGCAGCCCACAACTGTAAGGTCTCTTTCCATTCATCAGCCACCACATCTGTTGCTTGCTTGGACACTGACCAAAATGATTCATTCACATGTCTAACGTTTATTTTGGGTGAAATGCTGGGATTATACAGAATGGCAATATTTCAAAAATGGGTCTAGAAAACCAAGGGAAGTTGGAAACAACTTCCTCAGCTGAAAACAAACACGGTGTTATATCATTCTGCAGCTTTATTAGAAGGAAGGCAGTAGCCAAGTGAAGCAGCTGGAATCACACTGAAGTCACTCTGAACTCTGCAGATCATTTCACTCTTCCTTCTGCTACAGAGCTCACATCCCTGATTTACAGTGCCTTTTGTTTCAAAGAACTAAGCAAGGTAGGTCAATCTCTCTTATATTTAAAATCTTTTTCTCCCTCCCTTCTAAATAACATGTCTCTACAGCTACAACAAGACTACAACAAGCAAATGGTGTAAGGTGGTGTAGCACATACTGGCTAAAAGAGCTTCTTGGAAGGAAGACTGTGATATTTATTTCAAAGATATTTATTTTTAATCACCCCAGCAGCAAGAAAATATATGAAAGTATGTGTGAATTTAATTTGTAATGACTTTCTGAATATGTTTATACACACTTCAAGGAGTTTTATCCTGTCAGATAATGGTAAGTGACCTTGACTTAAATATCTCTCCCCCACAACCCATCTCTCCTAGTCCGTTGATTTTTCGGGTTTTTATTTGCTTGGGAATAGTGCATCTCCTATAGCTACAGCAATTTCCATTATTAGAAAAAAGTAAATCAGTTCTGATCGACACACATCATATAAAAATATTTTCATCTTAAGTAGCAGATTAACAAAATAATTCTGAAGAATTACAGTCCTGCAGAATTAAATAAGGTTTCTCTGATCTCAGCTGGAAGGTGTGTGTGTTTTCCTAACCATTGTGGAATAAGGTAGGACATGGGTCTGGCATTCAAGTGTATTGGAACACGTTTCCTAGAAGTGACAAGAAGATTTGAAGCCTTGTGTGCTACCACACAATGAGACAGGGCTAGATTCCCCCTCCTACTCAGACTTAGAACAGTGTCACTGTCACCTGTTGCCTTTCTAAATGTGATCTTGCAAAGCCAAACAATATCCCAGACCTGTTTTTCTAGACTTACAGAAACTTGTCTAGGATTTAAAACACACTTTCTTTCTAGCTGAATAAAATTGTATTAATGAATCATTTTAAATGTTTATTAATTCACAGCTAAGGAGAAGAGAGTGAGTAAGGGTATGTCAGGGTAAAGGAATATGTCAGAGCAGGTTTGTAGGAATTCATTTCAGGATTAACTGGTTTATGATATCTTACTTTCACTAGCACCATATTGTTGTTCTGCTTCAGCTGAACTAGGAAGTTCAAGTATTTTGATAACCCAATTGACTTTTGTTTAATGTCACTGCAGCTTCTGCCCAAATTTAGAACAGTATCAGCCACTTATGCCAGACAGACAGAATAAAGGTCCTACCAAGTTTTCTTCAAACCTAGGAATTTTATATGTGCCATGAATGGCATTTACAGTCCACTTCTAATGCACTCTCTGAGTGTGGTACAGTGGAAGTTATTTGACCCTGAAGAATGAATTTATGGTTTGGATTCTTTAATTGCCTTTGTGGAAAGGGATCATAAGTCAGGAAAGCTCTATAAGGATTCCTAGGCAGGATCTGAATACAGATTTTTACTGCACTGATAGATGCAGAGGAAAACTGTTGATGCAAATAATGCAATTTATACAAATTACATACATTATACATTCTTTCATTTAATTTTAAGAGTTTCTTTCTCTGCTGACAACCTAATGAGCAGCTTCTGAAATGCTTAGATTTATGTTTATTGCTGATAGATTGATTCAAGAGGAAAATTTATATCTGTTTCCTAATAAAACCAGTTGCCTTAAAGAATTTTCTTCTCTTTGTGTTTCTCAACAGACACTTAAATTTTGTGATCTGTTATTAGATGTTAATGTTGTATTAATAACTCTGCTATTCCAAGCGCTAAGCAGCAGCTAGGTTTGCAGGGGATTGTAATCTATTGAATGGTCTTGTTATTTGCTGATTTATTTATTCTGTCTTGTGGAATGTGCCAGCAGTTCAGCTGTCTCTCTTACTGTGGTGGCTGATTGTCTGGCTAATTTGCACTCATTACTTCTGATAATGGTTTGATTTGTGTTCATTCAGCATAAAGCTAGCGGTTTCACAACACTGCAGGGCTCTGTTGTTGCTGGCTTTGCAAAAGAGAGTTCGCTGGAAGGAACAGCTTCTTGTGGCTTGTTACCAGAAGAAAGGCATTGCTGTGACTGGGGTGGGCAGTGAGCAAGAGACACTGGTGTTAGAAGGGAAGATGCCAGCACGCAGAGATGAACTCCACCACACTTGCTACTACTTCTACCGTGTTCTTGAGGTGCCTGAGACAAAAAGAAAAGCTATGTGTCCTCAAAAGAAGCATACAGTATTTCCAGGGAAGCTCAACTAATTCTGTACTATTTGTATCTTCAATATCTTCCAGAGGTTGAGAACCTGAAGGCAGAACAAAAAGTCCTGTATTGGCCACTGGCTGCTTTTTTCCAAAGAAAATTTTTGCCGCCTTGTTGCAGCTCTCTTATACCTGGCCCACCATTTTACTGCATTACAATTCTTTGGATGAGCTGAACAGACCTGCTGCAGATAAAATACTTTTTCATGACTGGGCTCAAAGGAAGGCTAATACAGCCCTTGGCTACGAGTCAGGTTTGCTTGCAAGGGTTACCTGCAAAGGCCAGTTGAAGTCTTGAAGTCTTCACATCTTGCCAGGGCCATTAGCTAGCAAAAGGTTTGCAGTATTTGCCTGCTTCCCTTCCCTTGCCCAGGCTCTCTTGTCCTTTTTTGATACTTCTTGAAGAATGAATTTCAAGAATCACAAGGCACAAGTATGAAGAACCAGCATCTTTTCCTTCCATCCACAAGAGATATTTGCCTCTTTGTTCTTTCAGCGAGGTCTGAATTCTGCCTCCAGCTCTACCTTCAAATCTACTGTTTAGCTTTGGGCAAGATACTTCTTCTGTTCCTTCTTCAAATCTTCTTGTTTCTGCTTATTTTGTTTATTTATAAACAAAGCAGGAATTGTCTCTCCTTAGGTGCTTATAGTGCCTAGATCCAGTGAGGCTTTGATCTCAAAGGCTGGGCCTTGGGGTACTTTCCCAACATGAATTACTTGCTTCTTTCAGCAAGTGGGAGCCTGGCACAGAAGTTTTGTTCCCTTACAAACCCCTCTAGATGAGCAAGGGGTGAGTACTAAGTCCTGTACTATCAATGTAATATCACTTTCTACACTCCCATTCCTTCTTTCTAGTGATCCTCTTTTCATCTCAGCCCCACTGAGATGTTTTGAAAATGTTAAGAACCATTATCCATTTAAGAAGCCTGAGTAGTGTTAACTGAGGGTGTTGTGGCATGTCTGGCAGAGCCACGTGAGAAATGATTTGCAAAGGTAATATGGGAAGCCTGTAAAACTAGTGTTTCCAAGCTCCTAATCTAACACCTTAATCATAGGTGTCATCTATTTCTATCAGTGCTAGGGAGTGTTACCAATGCCATATTAGGGAGACACATAAATATCCAGTCCTCCTGATATTAACATTATGAATTTTTTCAGTTTTGCAGGAATACAGGCAGTGCTTATTTAAGACTTGATCTTAAAGTAAATAAAATAGTTGGCTTTGTATGAGTAGGAATGTTAGAACAACACTGATACAGAAGTAGACCCTTAATCTACTGTACACAGTGATCCTAGTGTATTAACTGTGAGGACATAATAAAGGATGTTATCCAAATCCTTCCAGCTGATATGTACTAGCAGTATTTTGGAATTGGATGTTCTGATTTAGCCATGCAAGAGTAGGTGTCAGCAGTAATATAATCACAAAAATATTACATTCGTGCTGGAAGAAACTGCTGATATATATTAATGAGGAGTAGAATAAACCTAGGAGAACAGAGCTCAATTTAGAGGGCGGTACATAACCAAGCACTGTTATAAGTGACTGGGAAATTAATACATGAAATAGAACCGGATATAAGAAGGCATATTAGAGGACTGAGCTGTGGTGCTAATTTTCTGTGGGGTAAGTTCTTAACTCTTTTTGTTAAAAGGACTGTAAGTGTAGCAAAGCATAAGCTATTTTTAACCTGTTATTTGATAGATATTTTATATCTTGCTGGAGAAGGTTAATTTATTTTATTTTATTTTATTTTATTTTATTTATTTTTTTCTGTAATGACCAGTTGCTACTCTGCAGTACCTTTACAATGGCTGTTGTCTAACATATGTTTAATTGACCTCAATTGGTCTTCTGAGACAACACGTGATAATCTGAAAGAAATACCTGCATTCACTCTATTCTCTACTCTCACTTGGCTACTTTCTGTTAGGAGGGAGTTGTGGTAAAGTGAATTTTTGCTCAACGAGTACAGCCATTTGAAAAACATGCTCAGAGCTGCATGATCATGTAATGAGCACATGAATGCTAGTCAAAATCATCTTTCATCACAAATATCTGAGACAGTGGCAAAATAAAATTTCCAAGTAATTTTTGCATGAAAACCACTAAAAAAAAGCCGTAATTAATTAGAAACACAAGCATTCATTATGTCATCAATCCAGTCACTGTGAAACTGAGGCACTTGCATTTTTTTAAATCAGATATCTCTATAGATATGTAGTTATTATGGTGGCTTATAGCCAAAGAAAATACTGCTGGCATTTGTGGAGGAATAGAAAAACACGTGATGCCTCCCTGGAACAATACTTCATGCCTGTGCATATCTGACATGCTGAGGACACAACCAGTGTGATACATGGTGTACCTGCTGGGCTCCGAGAGGTGTGCTTAACAGCTCTGGGACTGCAGACAGATCAGTGTGTGTGACAAGCAAGCGTGGAAATCCAGGTGCATTTGCTCTTCCATGCAGAGGAAACAGATCAGAACATGTAAAGGCTGCCCAGGTAAGCGCTGTCTCCCTCCAACACAATGGGCAGGATGGCACAGGGGGAGCCTCCATTCAGGAAGGAGAAGGTCTCCCAGAGGGAAGTCGTGGTTTCTTCACTTCATTATAAGTGAAGGGGCAGTCTTAAGTTTAAGAAAGGAGGAAGGGACTGTGGTTAAACCGCTAGGCGGGGACTCTCGGTTTAGCACTTGGTTTGATCAGAGATTTCCTGTAGGTCATTCTCAGCACCCTCATCTGTCAACCAGACTGATGATACCTCTCCCTTGAACCTAGTTTCAGTAAGGGTTATGAATACTGAGGGGTTATGACTGGTTATGTAAATACTTTGGCAGTGCTGACACATACAATATAAGATGATATTTTAAATCTCAAGTGGCACTGTTTACCTAAACGTCTATTTTTACCTACTTGTAAGAACATTAGAATTTTTTTTTCTCCGAAAATGGGACTACTTTAAGTGTTTCACAGATATCACCAGTCATTTTCTTTAATGTACTATGTTTGTGGTCACATGATAGACTTGCAGTGGCTACAGCAAATCCTTACATTCAAAAGCGATATTAAAAAGATACTTTTAGCTGTATCAACAGAAGGGAATAAGAGCAGGAACAGGCACTAACTATGTAGTTATGAGGTGCCCTTCCCTTCCCCAGTGGATATCCTGAGAACACCTGGGTTTCTTTGTCATCTTTGGGAATAGAAGACTTAGTGCTTGGAATCAGCATGAAAATAAATCAGTTTTCATGCTATGCAGTTGCTGGTTGCAGGCACTTATCAGTTACCTGATTGTGGAAATGGTATACACTGCTCAGTTGCAGCAGTTGATTTGTTAAATTCAGATCAGACCTACTGCAGACACTTTTCCTATTAGCACAGCCTTATTTAGATATAAAGCTGGAGTTTCCATTTGCTGGTTAACATTTCTGTGTTGGGAAAACTGCTGGCCTGAAATCATAGCTGTACTGATACTAACTAAGCCTGTGCTGTGGGGGTTTGTTAATCTTGCTATTACACTCGCTTTGTGTAAAATGTTATCAGGCTATTATTATCTGGTCAAATGACTGCAATACTACAGATGAAGTGGTGTGTTATGACTAACAGGGTCATGTTTGGCCTTGCTCAAAGAAAGTTGGCCTTGGCCTAAGTTTTAGGAGATGTCTAGCCAGTACATTTCATATACATTACTAACACTGCTTCACTGCGAGGCATAATGGAGAAAATGGCTATTGGCATTACTTTCTTGTCTGCTAGAACAAATACATCTGTATGGCAGCTTGAAATGGTTTCCAGTCATTTGTCATACCTATTGTGACCCATTCGAATTGTTGAATTCAGGATGGCTTATGGAGTAATTAGGCTACCATATGTCTCAGGACCATTAAAACCATAGTCAAAAGACAGTCGTTGGTGGCTGTGAAAGAGAAAAAGTATATACAGGCCTTGATTCTGCCTTTGTGTACAGTACCTTAAAATGCTTGTGGCCTGGTAGCTTTGTCTGCAGGGCCAACTTTAGGCTTAAATTTTGGCATAGCTATGATTTAAATTTGTAGTATAGGTGTCGCAGGCACTTACTGCTGTAAGAATATTCCTGCGTAGAGACAAGTGGTTGTCTGGGCTTTGTTCTTTTGAGGGAGAAATACGAGTGCAGGACAGTTTGGAATCCCATCAGTATTCCTTGTGCATGTTGGAGTCTTTCTTATGTCTTTGTAATATGCTTGCCAAAAATACGTGTGTATCCCTAATGAATTTGCTTAGCCTTCTGAGTTTTGAAATTTATAGACAAACTACCATGTGAATCATGTTTCTGTTTTTTAACTGAGACAAATTCAAAATTTGTCACCTCAAAAGTTTCCAGAAAAATTTTTGAGGGCTCTCAAATGAATTCAATACCCAGACAAACTTGCTGACACACAGTATGACAAGCAGACTTTTTCTTTTGTGAAACTAGTTGTTCTCCAACATTTGATGCTTGCAAATGGCAGAAATTGAAGTAACTCAATCAAATAAGCTTTCCTTAAGCCATAAATAATACCCATGGAATGTGGCGTGTTCACAATTATTCATAAAGGCATTATAAGAAGAATTTGTGTAATATATTCCCTCTGTGAACTGAACTGTTGAGACAGGCAGATCTGCAAACCATAATTTTCCAAGTAAGTCAGGACCCACTATTGTGACCTCTGAAACCCATTTAGCTGGCTAGAGGCTCTGAACACTGTTTATCACACTGAGCAAATAGATTTGGGGACTACCACTCAAATATTTGTGTTAACTTGTAACTGACACAGGCAATGAATAAACTCTTTCCTTGGACTTTTCTTTAAAATCCACAAGTAACGAGGACCAAATGTGAGAGGAGAGGCTGTGTGGGCTGAGCCCAAATATGTGGTATAAAGTGCCGGTGAAATTCAGTTGGGTCCTAACTTGTGTGGCGCCCAGGGATCTTTGAACTCCCAGGAAGGCTTTGCATCAAGTGAAGTGGATGAAAATTGCAACTTTTTTGTTTGTTTTCTTCTATTTTTGACTGGAAACTGAGTGTCATTTAATTCCAAAGCCGTTCCACTGACCTCTGGGCTGAGGTGTGGAGAGGTCAAACGACTTCCCCTGGTCAAACAGGATACGTGTGGCATAGCCGTGAATAGATTCCAAAGTGCTGGTGCCATGTCATGACTGGAAGGCCATTCTTAGTGTGACAAAAGCTGTTCTATTTTAGCAGATCCAATCACTGGTCCAAGTTGTCATTATGGCTTAATGATACGGTGGCAGAGAAAACAAACTTGAGGTACTTTAAGCAAAAAACTCTGAATATGTCAACTGAGATGCAAGTCTGTAATTCTCTGCTGAAATTCAGAGAAAGACAGCTCATGCAACACATAGTGAAGCCTCTTCCCAGCAGTTCTGTGGCTTTGTTGTTTAAAAGTTTTTCCTAATTATCTGCATTTCTTGGTAATTCTGCTTTCTCTCCCAGGATCTAGAAGCACCAATATCACAGAAGCACTGTGATATTCCTGTGAAGCTGTTTAGTAATTCACTTCTGTTTTACAGAAGGGTACAGGATGTGAAACCTCCTGGTCAACTGTTTTCATAATTAAGAACTGAATCAAGGAGGCTCAGTTTTCAAAGCTGCCTATGACCTCAGCAAGCAGGAACAGACTCGTCAAACAACTGCTGAGCGTACACTTTACACAGAGTGTTTGCTATTTAAAATAAAATTTAAAAAAAGGACAGGATGAAGTCTAAACTTGGTTAAACTAATCCATATGCAATAGAACACTGTTCTGTAACCTGTGGCTGCTCCCAAGTCTTATTGGCAGGCCTCTAACCACACTTTCCTGTTTATTGAAAAGTATTTTCCATGCGCTGGTTCTCCAGACTAGCAGGGACTGAGCCAGTGAACTGCACCAAACCTCCCTTACCCTTTCTAACAGTTGCCTGAAAGCCAAGCGGAAACTTCTGTCTAAAAGTATTGTTATCTCTACTGAGCCTCAGTTTGCAGACAGGTTCATGAGAATTTTTTCCAGCTTGGAAATAAGGTCATTCATCAAAGATCATACAGGAAATCAGTGACAGAATGAGAAATACAATTAGATTTCTTCACTTTCAAGACCTAGACTTGAACTACAAGACAGTTCTGACCCTGAAAGTTTATTTGAGATAGCATGTTTCCAGATCACAAAGAAACATCACTGCTGAATGACGGCTAACAGAAAAAAATCAATGTCCTTGTTGATGTAAACCAGTACAGCTCCCCTGACAATCACCTACTGCTCATCTTCTTCAGAACAGGGCTTAACACTGTGAGTCCTGTTACAGAAGTGCTTCATACGTGTCAGTGGCAGAGGTAAAAGTTCCTGGACTTTGCAAATGTAATTGGCAGTCTTTGCTGAGCCTCAGGCATAGAGCCTGGTTTCAGCATCTGTGCACTTGGGAGCAGTGGTAAGCAATGTTCCTCTTGCTTTGTTACACCGAGTACTAAAGAGTCACTGCACTGGAAGACTAGAGTTAGAGATAAGGAAAAATAAAAGCCTGGAAAAATAATTGCATTCTAAAGGTTTGCTCTTTCAATGGAGTTTTAAACTACAGGAGTCTTAGTAAATATTTGGCATTTATTTATGTATCTTTTCTTTCTCCTGCTATACATCATCTTTGAAATGCTAAATAAAAAATTAACATTGTTGGGCAACAGGCAAATGTTTATTATTGTCATTATGGGTTTTTTAGCACCATGAGGGAAAAAAAATGGTTTGTGAGGAAATGTTTGAACCCAAGTTATGTTGGGCTAGCTCTTAAGAAACTTTAAAGCAAAATTTATTAGTGACTGGGATGCAGAATGTTATTCAGTAAGAGTTTAAAAAGTTGGAAATTTTTTGTTGTTGTTTAATTGCATAAATGCAGTTTGCAGATTTTGCAGATTTGAAGGTATAATTCCTTATATAGGCAAAACCACTTAAAAATCCAATTATTAACCTGACTGTCCTCTGAAACTGTCTAAATGTAATGTTGTTCCAGATGTTAGTGGTCCTGCTCTATGTTTATACTATTCTCTCAGCAGCTGTTGAGCTGTTTGAAAAAATTACTCAGATGGGTGGTAGTGGTATTTAATGCAGAATCCGCCCTCAAAAGGGTGGATTACATAATGTGGGGGTAATTACATAAATGTAGCCCAATAAATATGATTTTATCAGGACAGCAAACCAAATAACATTCCTTCAGCCTGATGCAAACTATGAAGGGCAAATGCTATCATAGCCTCTTTACAGAACAGGCTGTATTGACTCTTACTGCATATTTTTTTAATCAAGAGATATAAAATTACAGAACCTTTTTTTTTCTTCCTTGTCTATCCACGTACAAATGAGAAATCTAATCCTGCTAATGCGTGTGCACATGCGTAGCTTCACTTGTGTGAGTAATTCTTTCAAACTGAACGAGCCACTTTTTTTGGAGGAAAGGTATGTACATGAATACAAGCTTGCAGATGTGGTTCTGCAGGCAGCAGGCTCAGGAGACCCCTCTCCTGTCGACCTTAGCGTGCCATAATTAATGGAATTACAGGAATGCAGGGCTGGGTTCCAAAGGCGCGGGCTGAATTTTGGGTTTGGCGTGGGGATGGCACTCAGAATCGTAGCGGTAAGACCATTCATAGAACAGCTAAAGGACTGACTGCATCCTGCTCCCAGGGACAGGACTTCAGTGCAGCTGGGTCCAGCCAGACAATATAGCTTTAAATGATAACAGAATTTGGCAGAATAAATGTTTTGACCATTGCAGATACTTCTGTCAGACTGTGGCTGCCTGTGGTGTGTTGCAGCTTTGTCACATAACTTCTGGGTTTTTTTCTTCTGTTCAACCTCTGTTTGCAGGCTGTTTTCTCCTTAATACCTTTTTTTCCAGAGTTTTTATTTTGGTTTATATTTCACTTTCCCCTTCCCCC
>VWZF01005089.1:456604-494563 GCA_013396755.1 Sclerurus mexicanus
TTACATCTTCCCTTCCCCCTCCCCCCCCCCCCCGCCTTCTCTCCCTCCCACAGAAGAAAATTCCTGTGTGAAAAATCATGTTGGTTGTACTTGTAAGTTCCAGGAGCTTTTGCACGAGAAGAAAACTGAAAATATTCTCAAATTTCTGTTTAAAAAAAAAAAACAAAAACCAAAAAAAAACACACACATTTTCATCCATAGCTTTTACAGTGTCTGTTGTACTCATGGGAAACTTTATTTTCTTTCATCTATTACTTGTTTCTCAGCTCACTGGTGGAAGAACAGCATTATCCCTGAAGTATGTTCTATATGTTTCCTTCTCTACATCTTTTGCTGTGTTACGAAAATCTAATACGTTGAATGTGCCTGAAAATCAGTATTCCTTGATATAAAGACAGATAATGATAGAGATGAATAAGCCCATGAACTTTTAGTTGCTGGAGAAATCACTGTCATTTTGTTAACTATACTTTGAGGCGGGGGTGGTGACTGTAATTTTATAAAAAATGGCTTCCTGGTGTTTTAAGTGAACTTTTTTGCCTACATAGATGTCTGATGCTCCTCTGATTTTAGACAGCTATAATCCATAAAACTTGTTTCACATAGGAACAGAGCAGTAAAGTATGAAACCTGACCAGAAAAGAATAGCAAAATAATTCTTTTGCTATCATTCCGTGAAATTGTGCATCTGGTCTAGAAATGTCAGTGATACTGTGCTCAGTGCTGTCTGAAATATAAGGAAAACAGTTCCTGAAGATTTCAAGTGTTGTTTTGATTTGAACACTCCTTGAAATGCCTACGACCAAAATTCTTCACAAGCTTTGTGCTAGCAACCAAGAGGGAAAAATTGATAGATATGCAACACTAAGTCAGTCTCTTATTTTTTTTAAATGAGCAAGTACTTAAAAGAATTGCAGTTTGCTATTTACAGCACAGTAAAACGTTTCTCCTTTGACCATTTCATTTCTTTTCCTCCCCAGAAAGCAACTCTGCAGCATGACATTTGAAGATTTTGAGAACTACTCCTATTTCTATGACCTATCTGAGGAAGATGAGTCACCACAGTCCTCCCTCAGCATTGCCCATATTATTTCCCTTTTCTTTTACAGTGTGGCATTTCTGCTGGGAGTGCCAGGTAATGCCATTGTCATCTGGTTTATGGGCTTTAAATGGGATAAATCTGTTTCTACACTTTGGTTCCTCAATCTGGCCATTGCAGATCTCATTTTTGTTCTCTTCCTGCCCCTCTATATTACATACGTGGCAATGGGCTTCCACTGGCCTTTTGGGAAGTGGCTCTGCAAAATGAACTCATTCATTGCGCTACTTAATATGTTTGCCAGTGTTTTCTTCCTGACGTTCATCAGCCTCGACCGCTACATCCGCCTTGTCCACCCAGTCTTTTCCTACAAGTACCGGACTGTAAGGAACACCCTCGTGCTCAGTGGGGTCATCTGGATGTCAGCTGCAATTATTGGTGGCCCTGCCTTGTACTTTCGAGACACAGCTACCGTTCTCAACAATGTCACCATTTGCTACAACAACTTCCACGTGCATGACAGAGAACTTATTTTGCTGACACATCACATTCTCATTTGGGTGAGGCTTGCGTTCGGTTACCTCTTTCCTTTAGTGACCATGGTCATTTGCTACTCATTGCTGATTGTCAAAGTGAAGAGGAGAACCGTATTGACTTCCAGCAGGCTTTTCTGGACCATCATTGCTGTAGTTGTAGCTTTTTTCGTTTGCTGGACACCGTATCACATATTCAGCATTGTGGAGCTGTCTGCTCACCATGATGAAAACTTGCATGACTTACTACAGGACGGCATTCCCCTCTCCACTGGCCTCGGTTTCATCAACAGTTGCCTCAATCCGATCCTCTACGTCCTGATCAGCAAAAAATTCCAGGCCCAGGTCAAGACAACGGTCTCTGAGGTGCTGAAACTGGCTCTGTGGGAGGTGAGCCGCTCCGGCACCGTCAGCGAGCAGCTGTGGAGCTCAGACAACAGCCACGCGCCCGTGCACTATTGTGAAACTGCCCAGTGACTGCTCTCGTCACCATCCCTCTCCAGAGGAGCTGACAGGAGATTTGGAGGTGTTCTGGACTTCACATCTGACAGTCGGACGTGCATCTTTGCATGTACAGTTTTCTGTAAACAGCTGGCTTAATTGCACCTGCTGCTTTAATTGAGAGGTTTTTCAGGGACACATCATTTGGGTGTGGTGTCCTTGCAATGCACATACAGCCTGAGCTGAAAGCTGTCAGCATAAGTGGAATTACTCTAACTGGGTTTTTGATGAGGAATGTCGTAACCCTGTTGTTTTGCTATAGTTCCATACCTCATTGATATCAAGAGAGCACATAATAAAAATATTGCAGCTGAGTGAAGCTGTCAGTAGCTCCATGCTGCAGCTGCAGAAGAATCCCCAGAGAACACTGAAACACTGCCTTCTCTTGTCAAAAAAGGAAAACGTGGAAACAAAACCTGTCTTCTCCCAGTGCTCTTTGTCTTATACTCAAAACTAGACAGGAGACCCTCTGGTTTTGGGTCACTTATTCTTGTGCTTTTAGCACTAGCTGGGTTCAAAATACCGAGCAGTTGTTTCATATAGGTATTAGTCTCATTTGAAATGTGCAAAGAATGAGTGGAAGTATTTCTTACAGAAGCTGATGTTAAAGGCCCTGTGCCATATGTCTTCTTCTATGTTTAAGTTTTTGGGCTTGCAGACGTTTACAACTTTTGATTGCTCTTTGTTGCTCTGTCAAACAAAGGTAAAGAAGTAATATAACATTTTGCCTTAATGTCAAGCTTCAAAAAATGGGTGGAGCGAATTCAACCATATTCTGTTACGAGTCTGTAGCCACATTTGGACTTCTTTGCCAAATGAGATGCAAGACAGTTCATCCAGGAAATGGAGTCCGCTCCCGTAAGAAAGATGAAGTAGTCCCAATTATGCTGTATTCTGTTCCAACTTGTTGCTTGCTGCAGAATCACACGTGCACCAATGCAAATATATATACATATATGCTATGTGGAGTGAACCAATTTCTGATGCAATACCACTTAATTAAAAAATTGAATAGGGGATGAAACTCCACTAAAAATAAAGGCATAGAGCTTTGGGTAAATTTGAACTATTTTTAACTTGCTATTGGCCTAGGTACATAGAATAAAACTGCCTTTCAGATAATCTACCTAGTTTCTATGGCCTGCCAACACACATTAGTAGCATTTATGCTCTAACTGAGGCCTTATATGTAAATAGATTTGCGTTTGTATAAAATATATATATGCATGAGCACACCCAGCTGTACAAGTAGAAACAATCTGACTGTGGTCTGTAACTATGTCTTTGGGCTCTGGTTTCGGAGTCTGGGAGAGCCAGGCAGGATCAGTGGAATTTCAGTGTATTTCGCTTTGGACTAGAAAGCTGGTAAGCAGCACCCTTCCTTTGAGTCATTTGCTGCCTGGTACATAGTTACTCATCACAATATTTTGGCACTGTGCTGCTGAATATGCCTAAATAAAACATTTTGGAGTTTTTCTTCACATGTTCCCTGACATCTTTCTAAGAATGATGTACTCTCCTGACAGTAGTCCAAGTGAAGTAATGAAATTTTGTTGTTTCCAAAGAGTGTGTTCATTTGCTTTTGTTAGCAGCAATATGCAGTGACTGTCCTTTCTTATAACAGCTCCTTCCCAAGGATTTTGGAAGATGAAAGCAAGCCCTGACCCTTTTCTGCTGTGGGAGTAAGGTTTATGTCAGCTTTCTTATTGCACACCAGCTATGTATGCACACATATTCCTACATACAGTACAGAGACTGATTTTCAAAAGGGAGAACACACATATGCTGTCTGGCTTAAATGGTCAGAAAGCATGCCCTGAAGTAGGCGAGAGAGAGAGAATAGAATAAGGCATTGATCTATGGGATTAAGTGCCTTAACAATTTTGCAATATAACTATTACCACTCACACCAAGATCAGTTACGGAATTACCTCCAAATGATTTCTTCAAGAGTAATGGAAGATACCTAGACAAAACAGACAACACTCTAAGTTTCTGTTTCCAAAGTGTCTCCAAAAAAAGACCAATGATTCTGTGCTCCTGGGATTCAGGGATGCCTATTCAACCCACCACAGTGGAAAAGAAAAGCCAGAAAAGAGGATCTATCTTATCATGCTCAGAGATACTATAGAAATAGCTATTGACACATTTCATAATAGACAGGTTCTGGTTACCTTTATCTCTTTCCTGGACAGTTTGTGCTTCTGAAGGTTTTTATCTGGGTTAGTTTTTGTTAAAACTGGTTTCCCAGTATTCCCATGTATTGTATATTTAAGTTATGGAACTTTCTAGAGATCTTTCTGTTACAGGGTGCACTTGGGATGCTTGCCTCACTCTAAGATGTTGATTTTTCACAGGCACAATGACACAGTAATAGGCCAGCACATATCCAAGCACTACACAAAAAGCCCCAATGTAGATATATGTAGATTGTGAGAAATTCCTTAGTTCACATGCCAATCTGTTTTCTTACTGGGGAGACCGTGCTTTCTAGTTTGTTTGGTTGTTTGTTTTGGTCCTGCACAACAATTTTCCTTCTAATTTGGGGGGGACCAACCCAAGACACAAAAGAAATCTCAACAACTGAAGAGTTTGCACATTCATACTTAGCAAAAATGTAACATGCGCACACAAATCCAGGCTGGCAGGTCACATGGGTGGCTCATGGTGCTGTATTTTAGCAAAGTTACTGTCTATAAATTTTTATCTACTTAGAGCTTTAATTTCAAGGCCAAGGGAAGAGTTTAAAGCTAAGCAGCACATTGAACGGGAGGTCAGAAACAGTGATGGCTAACGATAATAAAAAATTACATTTTTGTGGCAGAATTTTCATTTATTTGTTTTTCTGATGTGGCATTTGCTAATTTCTTGCTTTTAACAGCACCATGACAGAATTGCTAGGGAAATGCCACAGAAATGGTACTGTGCCTTAGTTACACACAGCACGAAGTTAGCCCCTTAGGAGTTAAGTTTATGGAAGGTGGCGAGGGAGTCTGTAATTACACTTACTTTCAAATCCTTAAGCATGCTCCAAACCTCTAGCAGATTATTTTTTTTTCTGAGGCAAATTCTATCTGCTGTGCCAGACAACCACACAGATGCTCTCTGCAGAAAAGAACAAGAAGAGTTGTTTAAGCTGCTGCTGTCAGGCTTTGGCACTGAGCATCTTCGTCTCGGAGTGACCAATGTGGCACAAAGAAGTCCTCAATTTCACAGTCACAACAAATCCTGTCAGTCCAACAGGCGGCCTGGAGTTCTGTATTTCTCTAGGAGCTTCACAACTGCAACAGCTTTCACTTCCGTATCATTCCTATGGGTAGTTTTTGGAAAACTATTTCTGATAGGTTCTTCAATCATTAAAAAACCGTCAATACCAACCTAGAAATCAATCTAGAGCCACCTAAGCAGCTCAAACCGCTGTTAATTTTTCTACTTTATGTATTTTCGTTTCATTTGAGCAACTTTTTTTTAAATTGTTGTTTTTTGCCAGGAGCATGCAAGAGGTCGATTATATAAGTAAAGCCGACATCTGCATGAGCTGTGGCCCCCGGGCAGCGCTCCCAGTGGGTCCCTCCCTCCCGACGCTGCCGGGCTGGGGCAGGCGCCGATGCCACCGAGCCCGCAGCGCCTCCCAGAGGCAGTTTGTAATCATTATTTGCTGCACTAAGCTACGGGAAAGAAGCAAAAGTTGACATGATTTTATTGCAAATGTTTTCAGGCCTCAGAAGAAAAAAGTCAGTTCCAAGTCACATAACACATGAGAAGGGACCAGGTTGACCTCAGGTCCCATTTCAAGTGCACTGCAGTTGCTTCAAATTTACCCTCATCTGGCTCTCACCAAAGCAGCATTTTAGCTTTCAACAAAAGCCATGGTATGTTTGGTTAGTCACCACCCTTAATAAACAAAAGGTATTCATACTGCTGTTCATCCACTAAAACTTTATTTGGACTTTGACTGAGCCCTGTTCTTTTCCCTTTAAAGCCATCCCTCTTTGCAGAGGAATCACAGAAACTTCCAAAGATGCAATTTCCACCGCAAATGGAGCAAAGAACACTTCAGCATTTTCAAGTTCCATGTTAACTCTGCATTGATGGTCATGCTCTTGGGTACTACACTGGGGCATCAGGGCAAACTTGAAATTCAGTTTTAGCTTCTACTTCACCCATTAACAAAATCTTACATTTTTGAGTTAAGCACAGACACAGAGTATTTTTTGCAACAACATTTATTCTAGATATATCAAGACTTAAATCTTATTGAAAGCAGCTACATCCATTGATTGTACATAATCTTCAAAAGCTGTTATTCTCTCCTCCAGCATATCTGTTCCAACTTTGTCATCTTCAACAACGCACTGGATCTGAAGCTTTTTGATACCATAGCCAACAGGTACTAGCTTGGCTGTAAAATAAAAAAAGGCATTTAGTATTCCTTAATTGGTGGAGACTGAACCGACCCAAGTAGTTTGCAGGAATACATAAAAACATAATTTTTTCCACATTACGGACTACCTAATTAACAACCCAAGATTCACTACAAGTGGCTGAAAAGGGCTTCTCTCTGTGGACCCCATCCCCAAACCAATGATGTGAGTGTGTGGGTGTTTTTTGCTGCATCAGGAATTGTACAGGGAGATGCAGGTTAGCAGATCCTTACTTTTAGAGCTTTTTAAATCTGTATTTGAATTTTAACTGGGCTGCTGTACTACTAATACACCTTTTCTGACTATGTCAAGATACCAAAGTACTGTAGTACTGCAGTTCCCACCCTGTTTTCAGCTTCCTACATTTTCAGAGATCAGCAGTGACCACAAGTCTTACTATTCATACAATATATCCTAAGGGACTACACTCCCTCCCTGCTCCGATACTTTCTCATACTTACAAGATCCCCAGACCAGGCCATCCGCTTGAATGCTTCGAACACACTCCTCTAGTTTGGCCATATCTGTCTCATCATCCCAAGGTTTCACATCAAGCAAGATGGATGATTTGGCAACAACAGCTGGTTCTGGGGGAAGAAAATCACCTTTAGAAGCTAGGAAGTTTTTAGACACTCAAGAATATACTTGCAAACTGGTTTTATGAGAGCAACTTTTCCAATTTCATGAACAAGAACATCTTCACATTGCTGTGACAGACCTCTGGTACCAACTGGACATTTCTGAAGTACTGCAGCTATGTATATCCCAATGCTCAATATGTAGATACATTATTTTCTTGAGAAACAGTCTCAGAAGAGAACATAGATTAAGTAGCTGACAATGTTTGTTACATAGAAAGTCCTTTTCAGAGGATCTGAGAAGGAGCTTAATGCTGTGTAACAGTTTATTTTCCACAGAGGGAATACTGCAACTGCTACAGTTCTGAACAGTTCCAGACCAGTAGCTGTGGAGAGACTTGCACATTACAGCCTTTCCTCTAAACTTCCAAAGAAAATCCTCAAGGTACCTCCATTTCTATAGAAAGCCCAGCCTCTGGGAAGAACAAGCAGCAGTGTATTAAGCAGGACAAAGAGTATGTTAAAGTTCCCATTTGTTATGCCAATGCTGAGCATATGGGCAATTCAAGTGAAGCCAATTACTTCTGTCTCGTTCCTGTCAAGCTGATCTATTATTACAGTTAATTAGTGTTTCCAGCCATTCTGTTCAAATGCATGAAAATTAACCCAAGTATGGAAGATTAAGAAGTTCTTTGCATGCATACTTTTGGATTTCTTTGACTCATACTGTGCCAGACGTTCTTCCCTTAGTTTCTTTGCTTCTTCACTTTCCTGAAAGAGAAATGTACAGTTACAGAAAAGCACCAAAAGCTCAAATCTCCGAAGCATTACCAAACTGACTGGCATCTACTCAGACAAAAACAAAACATCACAACTGTCAGCCGAAAGATGGTGATTTTTTGTTTTATTCATCATGTAACCAGTCAAAGTTGGACAGTTTCACCCCACTGCAACACAGTACTTTCTAACTTCAATGTTTACCTTCCCAGCTTTCCCGTTTTGCAAAGACTGCTGAATTGGAGAATTCCAAGTAGGATCTATTATCAATGTCACAAATTTAAGTACCTTAACCTAGCTAAGGCAAAAATCTGCATAGCTGGGTTAATTTCTTAAAAAACTCAAACACAATACAAAAAGGTCAAGTACCTCCTCATCATCAGACCCAAAAAGGTCAATGTCATCATCATCTTTGCTATCTGTGGCTGCACCTGTTGTGTCCTCAACATCAGCAGGACCGTATTTCCCCAAAGCCTTCTTTACTCCTGGCAAGCTGAAAGAAAAACACAGCTATAAGGAACCTATTCAAATGGCAATACAAATACCATCAGTTTGCCAATGCACCTGCAAGAACATCCGTAATGAAATTGTGCTAAAAAAATAATAAAAAAAAATCTAATCCTGCTACTTCAAATCAGAACCTCCCAAAAGACAGCCCCCAATGCTCCTGACATGAATAATCTGTGAATATGGGATTTGCTGTAGCCTAAGCAAAGCTGCCACGATCCTGCCCAACACTGCTGCTCCAACTAAGCACAAGGATAGGAAAAGTTTTCTTATTGGAATAATTTATCTGCAATACATTCCATCTAGAAGTTACCAACTTCTTGTTCACACTTTCCTGAAAATATTTTCGTTTAAAAACTACTAAGTGACTGAAAACACATTGTTGCAAGGTAACTGCTACTTTTGGAAGTTTCATTGAACACTACCCTGAATGCCAGTTTTTAACAGCACCTTCCCCTGAAGCTCATAGAGTTCTGTAGTCTTAGAATAAGCTCACAGTTCTATTACTACAGTGAACTGGTATTACTGGAGCCATAAAACTAGCTTAGAATAAGTCACAGTTCTGTTACAGTGAACTGTTGCTACTAGTCATAAAACTAGCTTTAGTTTTCAGGATCTGTAAGTAGTTTCCAGAGTGGACTTTATAAAGCAACTTTAGAACCTCAGTGCCCTTTAGCGTTATAAAAGCTTCAGAAACAGGCTAGCGACTGAGCCACCCAGGAGTTCCCTCCAGACACAGCTGAGGCTCAGAGGAGACAACACTGACCCTACCTATGCTGCACCTTTTTAAAGGCCTGCAAGTCTTCACAGATGTCAGTACACCATCTCTCATAAACACTTAAAATCACTAAAAAAGAGAAAAGATAATATTTGCTTGTATACTTCTCCGTTATATGTGCTTCTGTATTGCTAACTATTGATTTTGTTTAATCTTCCAGGACTAAACACCTGAACATCCATGTGCTGTATATTCATCTGAAATGACTCCTGTAATACTTTCTAATCCATTTCGGTGCTGCCTTTAAGGAGCTGATTACTGGTAAGTAATTCCCAGCGCAGCGGCTGAACAGCAGCAACAAAACTCAAGCCTTTTCATAAGCTCCAGCAGAAAGGTCAGCAGCTGGGCAGAGACGGAATCGGCCTGCTCAAGCCCCGAGTGAGAAGTGCAATGCACTGACAGAAAAGGCCTGCCCTTTGCTTCGGGACCTGCAACACAAAACGCCACGTGGCACTACCGAAAAAGCTTCCTACAAGCCCCAAGAGACAAACGCAGCACTTCGCAGGCCCGTTCACCCACATACTGCAGTTTCGCAGCTCAGCCGTACCTTGCCTTCTGCTTTTCATACGACTTGATGTGATTGTACCAGCGGAGAGCATGGAACAAGTCCGCGGGCGGCGGGGCAGCGATCGCTTCAAAAACTGCTATGTCGGCCTGCGAAGGGACGTACCTGCGGAGAGCAAGCCCCCGGTGAGCCCCGTGCCCGGAGGAACACGCGGGGTAAGGGCCGGGGCGCCTCGGGGCCCGGCGCGCTGCCCCCGTCGGGCCCGGCTCGCCTTCCCCGCGCCCCAGCACCGCCCCCCGGCGCCTCTCACCCCTCAATGTAGCTCTTGTCCGCCAGGAAGTCGTTGAGGACGCGGAGGCCCGCGGCGGACCTCAGGTCTCCGAAGCCCATGGCGGCGCTGCCCGCCCCGACCGCGCCCGCGACCGCCGCGGGAAAGGGCTGCGCCGCGCCTGCGCCGCGCTTATATAGCGGCTGGATCCCTCCGCGTGCAGCGTGTGCTCGGATCCCTCCGCCAGAGCGGGCCGCGAGGTAGTTCCTCAGGGGTTGGCGGCCCCCGCACAGGGCGCGCAGCAGCCGGGACACCAGAGGCGCGGCGAAGGGCTGGAGCGATACACGCGACCCCAGGAAGGTCTGCGGTGCCACAGGGGTCTGGTAGCGCCGGCCCGCCGTCACACCCCGCCCCGCTGGCACAGCGGAAGTTGCCAACCGGGGCGAAGAAAGCAGCGGAAGGAGACGGGAATTGCCGAGGGCAGGACGGTGGCCGGGAAGGCGCCGGCGGGAGCGACGGAAATTGCCGAGTTCCCTCGTTCGCCCACAGCCTGCCGGAAATCCCCGNGGCAGCGGGCCCGGCCGCCGCGCTGCGCTGTGCGGGCCGCTCCGTGCCAGGTGTTTTGGTGCTTGAAGGACGTGACTTACCCCGCTCGAGCTGTACCCGCGGGTGCACACGTACCTTCTTGCGCCTGGTGTATGAAAGCTTGTGCTGTGCCTGTTTGAAACCCGCCGGCAAGCGTTTGAACTGCTAAAAACAGCGCTGTTTTCTCTCTTACCAAAGCACCATGATGCGACTGCTTGCTGTGCCCAGGACCTTAGCTGGGGTCGCCCAGCCCTCCAGAGTATGTGGTAAGTGTCTGTAGTTAGTTTGTGGTAAGTGTACGTGTGTGCATTAATGCATGTGCAGTTCACTTGCTGAAGGGCACACATGCCTAGGGCATTTGCAGCTAAGGAATTCTCTGTTGTGCTGATTCCAGAAGTGGGGTTCTCTCAGCACTGTGTAAGTGTGCGGTCTGATGGTTTGCACCTCGCAGTGACTGAAAGTTTGTCTTTGTTTTCTTTTTCCCTGTCGTTCAGGGCGGTCGACTGCAACAGCAGCCAGCAACCAAATAGAGGTGTTTGTGGATGGCCATCCTGTGTTGGTGAACCCTGGAACCACAGTACTTCAGGTGTGGGAATGGCATTATGAATTTTCCTGGACTCCCCATCTCGCTGCTTGGCAGTGTGTTCTATTCTATACGGCAAAAAAACCACCCCCCTTTACATTCTTTCTTGCAGTTCTTTAGAGGTGTTTACACTGTGATGCACTTTCATGTGAAAGAAATCCACTGGGGAACAGTGTTTGAAAGAGAAAAACCTGCCACGGTTGCCTGAAAGAAGATGCATGCAGCATCAATCCCAGCTGCAAAAATTTATGCAATGCAATAACAGACTTTGATAACCAGAATTTATCTCTGAACACTATGTGACCTCATAGTCTTTCAGAACATATTAATTTTGTATCTTGTTACAGTGATGTCTTGGGTAAATGAGGGATTGTCTCTTTTTAGTTGTTAGTTCTTATGATTCAGAATGCTGACCCTTAGCTGCTGTCATCAGTTTTGGAGAGGGAAGAAAGGGAGCTTGGATCTCCTAGCCTGTGCTTAGCATTGTTGCTTTTCAGGCTAAAATTTCAAGTAGAACTTTTTCTAGTTTAGCTTCTTTTTAAGAAGCCATTAAAGGAGATGTGATATAATGAGTTAGAACATTACAGGATATAGTTTATTTCAAGATACAGCTCTAATTCTTTGGTTACTAATTCTTTGGTTACTAATTTGTTTAGGCACTAGAATCCCCCCAGCAGGGGTGTACATTTTTCTTAAATGCTACTGGGTTTTTTTAGCTTTTCAGTTTTCCTAACGTGATTGTTTGGTGGGTTTTTTGTAGAAATCGTCAGAAAAATTAGATCTTGTTAGTTCTTTTTTATTGAGTTCTTGAGTTCAGTGGTATTTCTGGCAGGCATAGCTATTGCTCTAGCATAGATCCCAGCTGTGGGGTTTTTATGCAGGATGTCTGTTTTGTGGAAATCTGTTGTCTCTGTCCTCCTGTCTCTCCTCCAATCCTGTCATGGAAATGTGTTTCTTTGAGTTTGGGGTCTGCTGAAGTTGAAGATTGACTATGCTCAAGTACCTTCATAGAGTAGGATCCATGTTGTTGAATTACCAGAAATCATTATGCCCCTTGTTGTTCCCTTTATATTTTTCAGTTTCTACCTTGATGCACTTTTCTTTAAGGAATGTATGGGTTCTTAAAAAAGTTATCTGCATCACTAGTGTCCTATCTGTTACAGAGAATCCTCTCTGTTAGTGGGGGAAGAAATGAAAGATAGTTCAGGTCTCATTTCTTCAATCAGTTACAAAAAAATATATATTTTTGTAATTGATATCCTGACATTTTTCTGTTTCATGACAATTTTTTATTTATGACCACTTCTTAAAATAAAAGGTCAAATGCGCTATATTCCTGAGCACTAACAGTGTTATTCTTTGAAAAATTGCATAATGTTTTCTGAGGTGGAATTGAAAGGTGTAAGTAAGATTTAATTTTCCTGTTTTTTAATTTTTATAGGCCTGTGAAAAGGCTGGAGTTCAGATACCTCGCTTTTGTTACCACGATCGTCTCTCTGTTGCTGGAAACTGTAGGATGTGTCTTGTGGAAATAGAGAAAGCTCCAAAGGTATTGTTTGTGTTTCATAGGAATTGCAGTTTTTTGCTGTGCTTAAGGTCTAGTTTAAATCTTGTAAATAATTGTTTGTACTATCATGAGCACATGAATTGTCATTCAGCTGCTTAAAGCAGTTTTTTCTCATGTCCCCACTGGAGTGCAGTGATTGCCTATGGATCAGAGTTAGTTTTCAGGTTATTATGGATTTGATAGCTGTGCATTTGCAGTCAGACATATTTTTATGCTTTGTAATTCAGGCTTCAGCCACACATTTTCAGCTGATACTACATGAACAGTAAACTTCAGATACTGTATGAATTCATCTGTAGGATTAGTGTCTGCAGGTTCGTTCTGCCTAAGCAGAGATTGGAGTTTAGTAGTTTATATTTTAATGCATTGATGTCCCTTGTGAAATACTAGTTGATTTCAGGACTGAACACTTTACTCAGTGGTATTAAAAATCTATGCACATAGTTGAGGCATTTGGTTGGAGTTCAGTCTTGGATTACACATTTATATTCACATAAAATTTTTTAGTTCACCCCAACTTCAGTTCCACAATTAGAGCTTTGTGTCTCTGGAAATGCTGGGTTATCACTAAAGATGGACATAATGATGTGATTGAAAAGTAGGAGAGATTCATTTACTCAGCAGAAGTTTCTGTTAATTTTGCAGTAATCCTGTGAAGAATTTTTGTCTAAGACTTTTTATACAGGATTTGTGAAAATAAATGTCTTGTTAATGGTTCCTACTCTGATATATTCAGTCCAAGAGGTTTTTCAGATATCTGCTGAAGCTCTTTGGTTTTCCTTATATCTATTACAACTGACACTCTTATTGCTGTCAGTACTTGAATTGGAAACTGAAAGTGTAAAATTTTCAACTCTAAATCATAACTAACATAACCTTTTTATATAGCAGATTATTAATAAATATGGCTTCTAATGACTTTTCTTGCAGACCTTTTTATTTCTACAATGTGTTAAATTAATAAAAGCCATATATATAAGGAGTGAGGGCCAGGAGGTTGGTGTTTGTGCCTATGCTGAGAAGGAATACGTTGTGTTCATATTTGCTTTTCATGATGATTGCAGCCAGTTGCTGCTTGTGCCATGCCAGTTATGAAGGGCTGGAACATACTGACAAACTCTGAGAAGTCCAGGAAAGCAAGGTACCTTTCTTTTAGCCCCCTTTAGCTGATTACTTGTACTATCTGCTAAATAATGTAAAGGTGACATTATCTTAATTTTCTGAACCTAACAGAGAGGGTGTAATGGAGTTCNTCTTTAAGGAATGTATGGGTTCTTAAAAAAGTTATCTGCATCACTAGTGTCCTATCTGTTACAGAGAATCCTCTCTGTTAGTGGGGGAAGAAATGAAAGATAGTTCAGGTCTCATTTCTTCAATCAGTTACAAAAAAATATATATTTTTGTAATTGATATCCTGACATTTTTCTGTTTCATGACAATTTTTTATTTATGACCACTTCTTAAAATAAAAGGTCAAATGCGCTATATTCCTGAGCACTAACAGTGTTATTCTTTGAAAAATTGCATAATGTTTTCTGAGGTGGAATTGAAAGGTTTAAGTAAGATTTAATTTTCCTGTTTTTTAATTTTTATAGGCCTGTGAAAAGGCTGGAGTTCAGATACCTCGCTTTTGTTACCACGATCGTCTCTCTGTTGCTGGAAACTGTAGGATGTGTCTTGTGGAAATAGAGAAAGCTCCAAAGGTATTGTTTGTGTTTCATAGGAATTGCAGTTTTTTGCTGTGCTTAAGGTCTAGTTTAAATCTTGTAAATAATTGTTTGTACTATCATGAGCACATGAATTGTCATTCAGCTGCTTAAAGCAGTTTTTTCTCATGTCCCCACTGGAGTGCAGTGATTGCCTATGGATCAGAGTTAGTTTTCAGGTTATTATGGATTTGATAGCTGTGCATTTGCAGTCAGACATATTTTTATGCTTTGTAATTCAGGCTTCAGCCACACATTTTCAGCTGATACTACATGAACAGTAAACTTCAGATACTGTATGAATTCATCTGTAGGATTAGTGTCTGCAGGTTCGTTCTGCCTAAGCAGAGATTGGAGTTTAGTAGTTTATATTTTAATGCATTGATGTCCCTTGTGAAATACTAGTTGATTTCAGGACTGAACACTTTACTCAGTGGTATTAAAAATCTATGCACATAGTTGAGGCATTTGGTTGGAGTTCAGTCTTGGATTACACATTTATATTCACATAAAATTTTTTAGTTCACCCCAACTTCAGTTCCACAATTAGAGCTTTGTGTCTCTGGAAATGCTGGGTTATCACTAAAGATGGACATAATGATGTGATTGAAAAGTAGGAGAGATTCATTTACTCAGCAGAAGTTTCTGTTAATTTTGCAGTAATCCTGTGAAGAATTTTTGTCTAAGACTTTTTATACAGGATTTGTGAAAATAAATGTCTTGTTAATGGTTCCTACTCTGATATATTCAGTCCAAGAGGTTTTTCAGATATCTGCTGAAGCTCTTTGGTTTTCCTTATATCTATTACAACTGACACTCTTATTGCTGTCAGTACTTGAATTGGAAACTGAAAGTGTAAAATTTTCAACTCTAAATCATAACTAACATAACCTTTTTATATAGCAGATTATTAATAAATATGGCTTCTAATGACTTTTCTTGCAGACCTTTTTATTTCTACAATGTGTTAAATTAATAAAAGCCATATATATAAGGAGTGAGGGCCAGGAGGTTGGTGTTTGTGCCTATGCTGAGAAGGAATACGTTGTGTTCATATTTGCTTTTCATGATGATTGCAGCCAGTTGCTGCTTGTGCCATGCCAGTTATGAAGGGCTGGAACATACTGACAAACTCTGAGAAGTCCAGGAAAGCAAGGTACCTTTCTTTTAGCCCCCTTTAGCTGATTACTTGTACTATCTGCTAAATAATGTAAAGGTGACATTATCTTAATTTTCTGAACCTAACAGAGAGGGTGTAATGGAGTTCCTGCTGGCAAATCACCCATTGGACTGCCCTATCTGTGATCAGGGTGGAGAATGTGACCTACAGGTACAACATCCAATTAAATCATTTAGACTTATGTATTCATACTCGTCTTAGGTGAAACTGTGCTTTCCAGCAGCCTGGATATGTTTATTTTCTGTTGTCTGTTCTAGGATCAATCCATGATGTTTGGCAGTGATAGGAGTAGATTTAGAGAGGGAAAACGTGCTGTGGAGGACAAGAACATTGGCCCATTAGTCAAAACAATCATGACTCGGTGTATACAGTGCACTCGATGCATCAGGTAATGTCCTTTGTTTTTCACTGGAGACAATACTGAGCAGGCGTATTTATGTCAATTTGTTACTGGTGAAAGAAACACCGTGAGGGGTAGTCAGGGTTTTTTTAAATGTCTTTTCTGACTGTACTTAAGAATTTTATTTCTTGTAGTGACTGATCACTGTTTTCCTGGAGCTACCAGACAGCTGTCATAAGGGAAACAGAGGAGGCCAAAACATGAAAATGAAATCAGAATTGTACAGGGCAGAACTGGTCTTAGTGCCAGAATGGATATGTGACTGCCTCAGCCAGAGTTGTAAGATTTATTCATGGTAGTCTCTGGTATCTATATTTATGCTGTTCTGTAGTCCTGAAATGTAGTACCAGCCAGCTTGAGCCAGATGGGAAAGAATACAACGTACCCAGCTAGTTCTAGAAGGAACTTGTTAGGACTAATGTTGGACTCAGTTTGTGAAATTCAATGAGTAATGAACTGCTCTGGTTTTTGATACAAAACTCCCCCTAGTTTTGCAGCCCTGCCTGATGAAATTCTGCAGATGTATGGTCCTGCATGCGATGGTGCTGACTAATGCATCTAAACAATTGTTTTCTTCTTTCAGGTATACAAACTAAGGCTAATGTTTGATCTTAAGAAAATGAGATGAGGGCTAAAAAA
Organism: Sclerurus mexicanus; assembly: GCA_013396755.1. Taxonomy (NCBI): domain Eukaryota; kingdom Metazoa; phylum Chordata; class Aves; order Passeriformes; family Furnariidae; genus Sclerurus; species Sclerurus mexicanus. Next base: position 473,175 of record VWZF01005089.1, read on the forward strand.
ATGTTCCATATTGCTGTTGTACATTGCAGATTTGTTTCTCCTTCTTTGTGCATCTGCCAGGTTTGCTAGTGAGGTTGCAGGGGTAGATGACTTGGGAACAACCGGAAGAGGAAATGATATGCAAGTTGGTACTTATGTTGAAAAAATGTTCATGTCTGAGCTATCAGGAAATATTATTGACATCTGCCCAGTTGGTGCTCTTACCTCCAAGCCATACGCCTTTACTGCACGCCCATGGGAGACAAGGTAGGTATCTTAACTCATCCTAAAGACAGAGCTTTCTCTGATGTTATACACTTTATCTTAGAATATGTCCATCTGTGATACCAAGGTAAAACCTTGGCATCATAGATGGACCAAAACCACAGATGGACAAAACTCTGATTTTTATTTTCTGCAGTTTTGTTGTAGACTTTTCCATAGGCTGACTCTTCACACGAATTCTTGTTACTTAAAGCTTCTTCAAGAAAAGGAAGAATGCTATAGTTTGTAGACTATCCTTCTCTTATTTTTTACCCTAAAATGTTTTGGGACTTGTAAGTTTTACTGATTGCTTAGTAAAAGATGCATAAAGGAACATTCTAATTCATTAACTCAGTAATAGTTGAGGGTATTATAACTATCTTGTGAAACTAAACTGTCATATGTGTACCTGACTTCAGTGGGATATTTGGCTAACTGCTTGTTGTCCAGGTCTTCTTAAATCACCTCCAGTATGGCTAATTCCCTCAGGTACTGGATACTGTTCTTTATGGTGGTCCACTCGCCTAGGTGACATATAACACCTCCCTTGAAGGGATATCTTTCCTTAACCCCTGACAGGAGTCACCTCCAGAGGGTGAGGATTTGTGCCCCTTTTCCAATTGCATTGTCAATGCCCCTTCACTAGAAAGGTGTCCCAGATGCTTGGCTTCTTTAACCTCTTAATTCCAGACCATTGGCCCAGTTAGCCCTACGCTGAAAGCTGCCAGGGGACAAAGTGCTTGCCTGGATAATGGCTGAAGTCTTTTCTCCTTTCTTTCAGCTCACTCAGGGATGGGGATCATGTGTTTACCACCTTGTTTATCAATTCCTCCTCCCTGATCAGTGGCTGCTTCTCTTCCTCCTTCTGTTCTCACGATGGCCCTGCTTTGGAGGACTGTGCCTTGTTCACTTCCTCTTGCTCTCTGTTAAAAGATGCTCCTTGATCCCTTACAAGCCAACTTCCACTCCCAGTATTTCTTGTGTATTGGGGTGACTGATACTGGCACGTGTTGGTTCCTTGGTGTAGCCACAGTGCCTGTTGCAGGGGTTGGTGTAGCAGCAGTTCCTTACACTTTGTCATCAAATTTGTGACATTTTCCCCCTGCAGATACCCAATAGTATTGAACATGACTCAGTAGGTCTGGACCAGGTCCCAGCATGTTGCAGTAATTTGTGTGTCTCTGGAATTGCCAGGGTGACAGCATACTGTTTCCAAATATTTTACTAGTTTTCCAGGATTCGGCACTTGTTCAGGGGTGAAATTCCAAAATGTTGGTGCCCACTGTCCTAGACACTTGTCCACGTTATCCCACATACCATGCCACTCATAACTCTCCAGCCTCGGGGAAGATGTCTGGGTGGTATTCTTAAGTAGTCATTTAACCCAAAACAAGACCTGAAACACATTTAGAAGACATAGAATTATAGAATGTTAAGGGTTGGAATGGACCTTATAGATTATCTGTCCCACCCCCCTGCCATGGGCAGGGCTACCTATCACTAGACCCTTATCCAATGTGGTCTCGAACATACAAGCATGCTGGTTTGAACATCCCGAGGATATTCAAAATCCTCCAGAGCTACTGTAATAAGTCTGGAGGAGAACGGGGAGGAGGAGGGAAGGTGAAGGGTGTAATTACTAGCGGTGTCCGCTGGGCGGCCCCCCGGGCACGGAGGTGCCAGCGATGCTCAGCAAACACATCAGTCTCAGGAGCAGCAATTTTGTCATGTCATACACCGGTGCTACACAGTATGACAGAGTGGTACCCTTAACCCACCTTCCAGAGATCATAAACAGCAAACAGGGAACATATCCACCCACTTAAGGTGTTAGCACAGCTCTGAGGATGTCTGCAGCAATTCTGAGACCAGTGACTATTAATCTAATACAATGAATGCTTGTAACAAATTTATTTTAATATGCTCTGGTCAGATCTGATGTTATCTCGACCCTTCATGCCCCACATTGGGTGCTTAAAAGGACTGTTGTGGTTTAACCCAGCAGGCAGCTAAACACCACACAGCTGCTTGCTCACTTCGACCTCCTCTTGCCCTATGGGATAGGGGAGAGAATTGGGGGAAAAACAGTAAAATTTGTGGACTGAGATAAAGACATGTTAATAGGCTAGAAAATTATAATAATAATAATAGTGATAAGAGACTTAGAATACACAATGCAATTGCTTATCACCCGCCAGCCAATGCCCAGCCAGTCCCTGAACAGCAGCCCCTGGCCAGCCTTCCCCCTCGTTTATATACTGAGCTTGACTCCATGTGGTACAGAACATCCCTTTGGCCAGCTGGGTCACCTGTCCTGGCTGTGTCCACCCCAGCATCTCGTGCCCTCCAGCCTCCTTTCTGGTGGGGCAGGGTAAGAAGCTGAAAAGTCCTTGATTTGGTGTAAATGCTGCTTAGCAACAACTAAAACATCCCTTTGTTATCAACATTATTCTCTAAATCCAAAATACAGCACTATACCAGCTAGTAGGAAGAAAATTAACTCTATTCAGGCCAAAACCAAGACACTGTTGCCGCTTGTATGTGAAAAGCTACAAATGGTTTATTTGTTCTTCCAAACAGGAAGGTAGAGTCGATTGATGTTCTTGACGCAGTTGGAAGCAACATTGTAGTGAGCACGAGAACTGGAGAAGTGATGAGAATTTTGCCAAGGCTGCATGAAGACATCAATGAGGAATGGATATCCGACAAAACAAGGTGCGTGGGAGGTGCTTGCACCCACATAGGTGTTTACGCAGGCATTAAAGGCACACTTTGCAGAACCAGAAACGTGGACAGTAGCACTGACTTCTGGATTCTGCACTTAATATTATAAAGCAATAGGGAAGAATAAGTGATAAAATATGTTTTTAATTCTATAATTGAAGTTATTGAGTTTTCTGATGTTCTGATTTCTGTAGCTTTTTTTTCCCCTAACTTTTATTTGTATCCCTGTTTTGCATGGTTTTTTTAGAAGGAAAAGTTAAGCTTTCAGGAGAAATATTTCATGTTTTTTCTGAAAGCTTGCAATTATTAGAAAACTTGGTCACAGAAAGTATTTAGTATACACAGTTATCTTTGTCTTTGCTTTTTAGTAATATTCATGGTATTTATTTAGGTTTGCTTACGATGGCCTGAAGCGTCAGAGACTTACTCAGCCAATGATCAAAAATGAGAAAGGACTATTTGTTCATGCCTCATGGGAGGATGTATTAACTCGTGTTGCTGGTGTGGTAAGGACAATTTTCAATATAGGTAGTGTAAAATCAATTTCCAAAGCTGGACTCACTACTATGATTAATATCAAACCAGTTATATAAAAAAGGCTTTTTCCTTTAAGGTTAGAGGGGAACATTTGACTTCTAATCCATTATGTTTCCACTTAAATTTCTTATTTTGACTATTATTTCCTGTTTCATGGATTGGACCTTCTAAAGAACTTTGTGTTACCGTAATTTCATTTGGAGCATTGAATAAATACTTGTATTTAAATAGGAAAGGAAACTGTTTCTTCAGAAATTTAGGAGGAAACAACTTGCATGAATACTCTGATCTATCTGAAGACGTTTTAAAATTTATTTAAACTGTGCTATCACCACTTTTGCCATCAAAGCCATTAAATCCGTATTACTTATATCTGAATTGTGCTTTCCTCAGTGCTTTCTCTGTGTGGTGATTGATTCTGCAGCTCAAATGAAGTGCTGCATGACTGCTCTGGGTTTTGATTAAAAATTTTATGTGGGTGAAGTAGAATTGAATAACTGTAATTGAACTTTCCTCAAGGATGTTTTTGCCCATGGTAAAGTATCAGGGTTTGTTACAAAAGCTATTGCTTCTCAGATAATACCTTTGAGTTAAGTTTGCTACCTGAGATTGCGTTATGGAAGTTTGTATTCTGTCTGCACTGTGGCTTCATTAGAATAAAAGCGTTCGCCAATCTTCCTTTCCTCACCTCACCAAATGAGAATTAGCCACATCTGAGCAATAACTCAAGGGGGAGAGACCTGCCTAGAATACAGAGAGCTGTTCTTTGCTTATCACGAGTTCTGAAGGAGCTGGACTTGGTGCCTGACAGGAATCAGTCACTGCTGATCAGTTTGCGCTGCTCCAGGCCAGCATTTGCACTGCTGGCTTTGGCACATCCTAACAACAAATATTTGTCTAGGCTAAATGAGAATTTATTTCAGTGGTTTCCTTCATTTATGTTTATATTTACTTTCTCTCCAGCTACAGGCAGTTGAAGGTAAGGAAGTAGCAGCAATTGTCGGAGGGCTGGTGGATGCAGAAGCACTGATAGCTCTGAAAGACCTTCTGAATAGAGTAAATTGTGATACACTCTGCACTGAAGAGGTCTTCCCTACTGCTGGAGCTGGGTAAGAGTGCAGGCAAAGTTTTGTCAGTGATTAGTCTGTTAATAAACTTTCCAATTTGCAGATCATCTCTTGGCAAGATTCTGAAATGACTGAGGATAGCAATTGCTGATGCACTAGCAGGATTTGTTTGAATGCGCAATACTCACTTATAGAGAGTATTTATGGATTGTGAGTTGATACGTAGTCTCTACTGTAGCACAAGCTGTGCACTTTACTGTATGTTGTACTGGATGTACTCACACTGCAGTTCAACAGCTACCAAAAGTCAACTTTCGGTTACACTCTGTTGTAAGTTGGATAATTTAGTCCATTTCTGATTGCGTTGTGGAAAACTATAGTACAATTTTGATCTTGTAAACTGTGAAATAGAAGATTAAGTTAGTGAAGGCTGTCAGGAACTAAAAATGTAGGAGATAGCCACTTTGTAATTCCTGTAATGTTTCACTGTCTCTGATACTCATGGATGAGAAAAATTCTTATTCGGGTTAGTAATTTGGATTGAGAAATCTCTTCTTTCCCTTTCTTTTCCAGAGATGAAAGAATATTTTGAGCATCTATCGTCTTTACCACATTCCTTCCCTTTACTGAATTCTCATCCTCTTCCTTACATCTTTTTGTTATAGCACAGATTTACGCTCTAACTACCTGCTTAATACTAAGATTGCTGGAGTGGAGGAGGCAGATGTCCTACTTCTGGTTGGCACCAATCCACGCTTTGAGGCACCACTTTTTAATGCCAGAATTCGAAAGAGGTTTGTATTCCTTGGTGGTGAATAAGCATGTGAATCCATCTGGATTTGACAGAGTGCTCGGTTGGAGCTGCAGGCAGTCACTTGAGAGCGTTCATTCAGAGGGGCTCACTGGATTTAGTTCACCTTTTAGTAAAGGGAATGGTGATTTATGTGTGGAAAAAGGGTGTCTCTTCTCCCTGTAGTGTAGAGCTAGTTCACTCTCAATTTGACATTTTACATTAAGTTCATCTACTCAGACATTTATTCCTTTGTTACATTATACAGACACCTCAGATTTTCTGTTTTATCTAAGTTCGTTAAAGCATATTCCTTAAAGATTTTCAGCATCAGTTTGCTGCTTTTTATATTGTTGTAACAAACCAGATGTGCTGAGTTTAGAAGCAGTCATTCAAGTTTAACGTTTTCTTTGGCAAGTAGCGTGGCTTTCCCAAACTCTTGGACATAGCTAATTCAACTTGAATAAGATACGTCAGTATGAGAGAAGTGAGGTTTATAAAAGCCATGTCCTTCTTAATGCTGGGATCTTCAAGAAGAAATTATTTTAAACAATAGTAGCCTTACAATTTTGAGAGGAGAAAATGCAATGAAAGTTATAAATATGTATGATTCATGTACTTTTAGAAGTCTGTGCTATGAGAAGCTGCAAAAAAGAAAAAAATTCTAACCAGCTAAATTTTTCTGATTATCTAAGTGAATTTCTAAAATTGAATTGGCAGAAGTTTGAGCGGAGGAGGGAATTGAGTTACAAGCTTGTAAGGTGTGTTGCTGTACTGCTCCTGGAATGTATGTAGAGCAGTAGTCCTCTTAAAAGAACTTTAGGCTTGCTTAACAGTCAGAATGCTACTAAGCTGCATGCTACCAAAGTAACAAATGCAGTTTAAATTCCTTTGAACTCCTATTTCAAGTTACTGCTAAAATTACAATTAGTGGCTTTGATTGAGTAAAGCTCTGTATTTCTTTAATTTTTATAAAGTGTTTGCTGTGTTTTCAGCTGGCTTCACAATGAGTTGCAAGTGGCCCTTGTTGGCTCTCCTGTGAATTTGACTTACACATACAATCACCTAGGAGAGTCCCCACAGATACTCCAGGACCTTGCTTCTGGCAAGCATGCATTCTCCAAGGTACACACAACTCAGGAGTACGACTGTTAAATTCCACATGTATTGAGTGACAGTCTGAATTCTCCAGAAACAGATGTGAAGAAAAGTACCATGTTGTATGTGGGGTTATTTGCTTTTAATCAAATGCTCAGATGAGGTAATGATTAGTGTGCACCAAGTATGTGTAAACTGTTGAATATATTCAGGTGTGTAAAACTCGCAGTGCAGGAAACTCCTTGAATATTTCTTGATATAAAATGGGCTGTTTCAGGTGCTGCTGTTTCCACTTCAGTGTGTGGTTATGAAGGAATAGTGCTGTATTGACATGGTAGTTCACTGCTTATAGCAGTTTCTCTCATCTCTAAATGAAACAATGACCATTTTGGAATAGTAGCTTTGCATAGAAGACTTAATGGAGAAATTTTGGGATTTATTACCTGCACCAAGAATTGTCTTCATGGCTGTGGAATGAATTTCTTGATTCTCTGCTTGCACAGGTCCTCGATCAGGCCAAAAAGCCCATGGTGGTGGTGGGCAGTGCAGCGCTGCAGCGCAGCGATGGAGCAGCCATCCATGCTGCCGTTTCCACCATCGCACTAAATGCCAGGACTAAGAGCGGTGTTGGTTCGGATTGGAAAGTCATGAACATCCTCCACAGGTTTGCTTTGAAAATTCTTGGGGAGCAACTTTCTTGCACATTGGGCCTACACAAGTTATCGCAATGTATGTGTGCAGATTTCTTCATGTACACACAAGCAGCTTATCAGCCTAAACCTGTAGGGAATATGAAAAGCAGAAGTACAAACTAGCAGACGCTTTTAAATAAAAATAGGTTCTTTGACCTGGTGATCTCCATGAGATTGTATTAATCTGTTATGTTCCAATGTATAATTTAAAGTTTCAATTTAGAGGTATAGAATACAAGAGAGCTTAGTAACATCTGCCACAGTGCTCAGTAGGCTGCACAGCAGACCAGTGTCACTTGCTAAATGAGTGCATTTTATCTAGAGGAAGAAAAACAAAATGGCAAGAGTATTTAAAGAATATGGTTTCTTTTAATATTCCTTTTACTCTGCAGTTTCTTAACAGTTAATAAAAAAGCTTCAAAGATTTTCATTTTAGAGCTTTTGATCTTAGTTATTCAGTTTGTTGGGATATTACTCTTTTTAATAGCAAGTTTCTCTTGGACGGTCTTTCACCACTCCCTTTCTAAAGTTCCAACTGTCAAACTGACGACCTCTGCAAAGGAAAAATGATTTCAATAAAGTGTAGTGCCACTCAATTCCAGACTCAACAAAGTCCTTCTGCTAGAAGCAGCTTCACTGATGTAAAACTAGTGTAGTAAGAGCAGGGCTTGGTCCTCTGAAGGAAACTTGAATGTAAAATCTGCTGCTGAAACTGAAATACTTAATACCAAAACACTGAGGAGTTAAAGAACACTCATGGTACCTTTCTAAAGTGTGGTTTGGAAGTCTTTTGTATTATTGACTTATGTACTTAAGGTGCACCATCTGTTCTACCTTAAGTGTAAAAAGCAATGTATTGAAACCCCTATGTCTGACTATGTCAGACAAACATGAGCTACATTGGAAGATCTGTACTCCACAGAGAGAATCTTTTTTTTCTTTGAAATAGAATTGTAAGTCTGGCACCTGATTATGCAGGATTATGCAAAACTGTTTCTTTGGAAAAGAAAATGCCAGAAAATGTGAATTACTATTTCATTCTTTTAAAAGTATTTTTATATGTGAATAAATGAATAGTGATGAACCAGTGGTCTGAAGCCTTTGATGATTTAGAGTAGCTGATGGCCTAAGAGCTGGTCTTTCATCTTCCACGTGAGTGCCCTAAATTAAAGGCTTGATGAGCTCAATTCATAGCTGAAATGTCATTTGGAGCATCAAGGTTCACCCGTGAGCTGCCTGCCACTAGGCCCTGACTTGGAATGTCTGCTTTTATTTTTGCTATCCCATCTTAAATAGGTGAGATTCCCTGTGAAAACTTCAAATGGCATCAGTTTGTCAAAATGCAAAACAGATATTCTGTCAACTACTCTTGTCAAAAATTTCAGCTGCCTTTGTGTTTCTTGTTTGTCCTGTTACTAGTAGGAACCTACTCTTACGTCCCTTCAAAATATTTAGTCAGAAAAAGAAGTTAGGTCTGTTCTGATGAAAGAAAGGAGAATTCTGAAATAACTTAAAGTCATAATATGTCTATTCCTACAGGGTTGCAAGCCAGGTAGCTGCTTTGGACCTGGGTTTCAAACCAGGAGTGGAGGCAATTAGGAAAAATCCTCCCAAAGTGTTGTATCTCTTGGGAGCAGATTCAGGTTGTATAACACGTCAAGACTTGCCAAAGGATTGTTTTATCATCTATCAAGGTAATTAGTAGATGTAAATTAAGAAATGTTGCTATCTTAATAGCTGGAGAAGAAGCCTAAACAGTGGCATAAAAAACCCCCTTTGAGAAATTCTAGCATTTGTTTTCTGCCCAGAAATGGAACTTCTAATGCATAACTGAGATACTGGTTACCCATTTCTTGGATAGAAGTGGGAAAGTGTTTATGAGTAATAAGAGAATATAAACCAATATAAGGTCTTCTGGAGCACAGCTTCAGACCTGGCAGACAAAACAGCATTGGTTTCCAGCTGTTCTATCATACCAAAACATAATCTCTTAATTCACTAAGAATGCTTGTTTCAAGAGACCCCCAGGATCTGAGTCACTCTAGAGATGGAACTGCCATTTACCCCTGCTTGTAGTCCATTCATTCTGCCCAGATTATTCGGCAAGTAAGACCCCAGAGCAGTCAGCCTAACAGGCTTCATATTACTGGTTAAGCAAAACTTAGAGATGTCTTTTTTCCTGGGAACACAGAAATTCTGTATCGTGTTAGTAAAGCATTTCTTTTTACTTTGACTTACTTATGTCTCACATGGTTTCCTCTTACTGTTTCCTCTTTCCATGTATTCAGGGCATCACGGGGATGTGGGAGCTCCAATGGCTGATGTTATTCTCCCAGGAGCAGCATATACAGAGAAGGCAGCCACATATGTGAATACTGAGGGTAGGGCCCAGCAGACAAGAGTAGCAGTAACACCTCCTGGGATGGCAAGGGAAGACTGGAAAATTATTAGAGCTGTCTCCGAGGTACTGTTGCTGTTAAAAATTATATACTGAGAGGTTAAGTTCCTTTTTGGAAATGCTTTTCAGTGTAAAAAGAGGTACATTGTCAGGGAAATAATGACTGTAGTTTTAAGAAGTAACATATTGAATCCCTTGTTAATTCTGTGAGTTAAATCATATTGTTTCTCTTTTGAGGATAGCACTAATATTGTAGCTGCTGTATGATGTTGGAATGCATAATGGGTGAAGCTTTGTCTGCAGATCTGCAGGTCTTCATGAAGTGGTTTAGAGGAAACTGGTGGGAGGGTGCAGTTTCTTGCTTTTTAGAAAAAAACCAGCATGGACTCTTGAGGACAGGATCTGGCATCATTAGATAAGGTCAAATACGTGCTTATAAATCACAGGGAACAAGACGCATTGATAATTCCATCGACTTTTATCACATTTGGTGGTGAGCTAAGGAAAGTACAAGTGACATCTCTATGGAAGGAGAAAAGTACTTCTTTTTTTCCCTTTGTATAGCAAGCAGGACAGCCTATTTTTTTAACATGGGGAAGTGTTGACTGTGTAGGCATCAGAAGTCCAAAAGAACACTGTGAATTTGTTTTGGTTTGTACATTCTACATTATCTGTGTTTTCAGGAGTGTAGATTTTTTCCTGATTTCACTTTAGGTATGTTAATGGATTGGTAATCTAAGACAGTCTGAATTAAATCCCTAGTCTTGATGGCATTTCTCTCTGTGAATCTCTTAGCTGGCTGGTATTACCTTGCCCTATGAGAACCTTGATCAAATACGGAAGCGCTTAGAAGAAGTATCACCTAATCTGGTTCGGTATGATGATGTGGAAGAGGCTAACTACTTCAATCAGGCAAATGAATTGTCAAAGGTAACCAAAACAGAAGTATCTTGGCATAATTTAGTGCTGTTACACAGCTTGATCATTTTTTTAAAAAATGGGCCTCCTTCATATATAGTACAACAAGCATTCTTTGAGCTACACTGAATGCAGAATTCCCTAAACAAATGCTTTGGTAACAAGTTCCTTTCATAAAGGTGACTTTCTTTTCCTTTCCCACCACAGTTAGTGAAGCAACAACTTCTTGCTGATCCTCTTGTTCCACCTCAGCTCACCATAAAAGACTTTTATATGACAGGTATGTGTAGTGTGGCCTTTCCATTCTGAAATCAGCAATACATTTTACTTAGCTTTACAGTAAGATTCTTGTGAGGCAATTAAAGCTTTCCACTAAGAGATGTGGGATTTGAGTCTTTTTAAGAAACAAAATTTTCCAGTAAAATGATTTAGAATTTTCGTAAGGCACAGACTGTATTTTCAACTAAGCAATTTTATTTATATTAATTTTATCCAGTCTTGTACTAAATCTCTTTTATATTGTCTGTGTATAATTTTTAATATAACAGTTACAACACACTGACATGCTTGGATTTTTTTTTTTCAGATTCCATCAGTAGAGCATCCCAGACAATGGCCAAGTGTGTGAAAGCTGTTGTTGAAGGTGCTCATGCAGTAGAAGAGCCATCCATCTGCTAGAGACTAATCAGAGTGCTACCAGCTCCATCCAAGTATTTGTTGCAGTTACCTACTGTGACTGATAAATTTTTTTTCAAGATCTATTTAATAGGCTGTTGTGTTTTGTTTCTTCATTCACATTTTCATCACTTCAAATAGTCCCATAATATTATAGGACTGTTGTTGTGTCCAAGACAACATGCAGCACTCAACTTGTTGTACCCAGCGGCAGGGTACATGATGATTGTATACAAATAAATTATAATACCAAACAATGCCTGTGTAATTCATGTGGCTTCTTCTATGAAAAGAATTCAGTAAGCAACTCAGACTCAGTAAATCTTGATTTGCTGGGAACAAGTCTACATGACAAAAATACTAGATTGTAACTTTCTTCCGGAGTATCCCAGGTATCTTAATTTTAAGCCCTGGTTGGAATGTGAATATGCTATTTTTGTAATGCACTTTCAAAGCAAGTTGTCCCTCATACCTTGTATATGTCAGTGTTCAGACCCATCACTGCTCCAGATATTTGTGTATTTCTCCATTCTGGTTTAGTTGAGAAACTACTCAGGGAGGAAACAGTAATTTTCTTGTTATGAAACAGAATAGCAGGCTTCACACAGCTTCCTCATGCTTTAAAAATGAACAAACATAAAAGGCCTTTACACCAGTTCAAATAAGAAAAGATCTTAGTTTCTTTGTGTACTGATCTTTTTATAGCAAAGTGAGGGGAAGTGTTGTGTTTTATATTTTGTGGTTGGTTGAGGTGGGGGTTTTTTAAGCTTTAGAATTAATTCAGTGACTCTCTACTACGGTGATTAATCTAAGTTTGGAAGAAGGATAACTTCCTCTTGTACAGACTTATAGGGTAATAAGGTTTAGGGTAATCCTTCCAGGAATCATGCAAATGGGAGCAGTATCATAAAGCCATCACTTCCCCCTTTATTATTTAAAAGTGTTAATTTTGCATGAGTAAAAGCTACATTTTTCAGTGTAGAATACTGAGTGCAAGGGAGTGCTGCTGTAGAGGCCTTAGCTTTATAAATTTATTTTTTCTTCCATGCTTGAAGTTTTTCAGTAACAAGTAATTTTTTTAGAAATTGTTTTCTTTCTGCCCAGGAAAACTCTTCCTGGTTATCCTGGTATATCACAGTGCTTACAGAGCTAAGTCTTAAATGTTGGGCATTGTTTAACTCAGCCTGCCATCTCCAGTTATCACCAGGGTACAAAAAAAGGCAACTATTTGTTTTATTCAAAGATACTACTATGCCTGTTAGTGAGACATTGAGGGACGCTGCAGTCTGTTTTTACCATGGCAGTTCAAAGTACCCCATCACTGTGTATGTAACCAAGTACAGCATAAAACCTTCATATTGTCCTTGTGGAATGTTACTTCTTTAGGAAGAAGAGGGGTTTGTTAGCACATAGAAAATGTATGTGACATAGGCTAAAAGGTTTAAGAAGAAAGGGTGTAGCTGAATCCTATATTCAGAAAAACATTTGGTTCTCAGGTTGCTAGGATGAAAACTTGGGGATTTTCCCCCCTGAAAATCCAGGTTGTACAAACAGAGGAGTAAGTTCAACTGTGCAACAAGCCATTTACTACTTCATTTCAGAATTTATAAAGGTTCAAAGGCTTTAGATATTTTCTTCCTTAAATGTTGTAGCATTATTTAACTCTTTATTTTATTCATTATTTAACACTTGTGTTTTTTGAAAGTTCTACATACTTCAGTTAGCGTGTGTAAGAGATTCTTATTCAAAAATGTCCAGCCCTCATCTTGGAAGGCAAAAAGGTTAAGAAGTACATGTGTTGCTGCCTGTCCTCTCTCTACCCTCTTTCCCACCTAACTAGTCACCAAGTACAGAATTTTTCAGCCAAACTTGGTAAGAGCAACAAGGCTCTGTACAAATTTGACTGTTGGAAACTAGATAGCAAAGAGAAATCTAAATTAGCATTCTTGTCAACTGAGTTTACAGTATAGCCCTTCCCTTATCTCTGTTTGCTCTGCTGGCTGGACAGTCAGGCACGTGTGGACTTTTGTCCAGCTAGCAATGAAAGGATAGCAGGGGTCTGCAAAGGAAAAGGACGGGACGTAGGCTGGCCAAAATATCGGAATAAAAAGTACAGAAGCGGGGCTATTCATGCAACTTACCTCTGCTTATTTAAAAGTTTACAGTTAGTGCTACTACTTGCTGGTCCCGAAGCTGCAACCTCAGACTTAGGAGAATTATGAGAAAGCAGCAATGAAGAGCTGGGTGATGGGAGATGAACAGGCTCCAAGTATTACTGTTGAAGTAAGGGCTGACCGGCGGGGTGACCCACTGCCTGAGCGGTCGGTGCGTCTCTGCCGGGGGGTTTGGCTAGGCTGTGGCTGAAGCTGAGCCGGCCCCGGCCGAGGTGCGGTTCCCCGAGCGCAGCCCCGGAGCCACCTGGTGGCCAGCCGGCAGGACGCCTTAGCGGGGGCGCCGCCAGCTCCGGCATCATCTCCCTTGCTCCGGCATCATCTCCCTTGCTCCGGCCGCTCCTGCCCGCGCGGGCAGCCCGACACACAACAGCAGTGTGTGCGCAGAGATGGATGGCGTTAGGCGGCAAGCATCCTCTGAACACAGCACCGTGTAAACACAGCTCTTGCGTGCAAGCAATTAACCCCAAACACGACTTAATTAAACCTGCCCTTTCTGCAGTCTTGCCTTCAGCAGGTGGTTGTGGGGAGCGGAGAAGGAAAAGGGTGTGTTAATTCAAGGTAAACCCTTAAGCATTCATACTTTCAAGCGAGTTTAGGCCAGGCGCAGTCATATCAAAGAGAAACAAACCGCATGCAGATTTAGGCATCTAAGCCTAAGGCTATGAATTTAAACCAAACAAAATTAAAAAAAAAAAAAAAGCCAACCCTGTTCAAATAGCCACCTTACTGAAAGCAGCAGCATCCCAGAGGTACATCCCTCTAGTTCCAAAGACAGACTGAGTTAAACCCTGTGCAATGTAGTGAGCTTCAACAAAAGGAAACCGGACAACGTGGTCCCAAACGGAAGTCAAGTCAAACAGGTATGTTCTCAGCAAGACTCTGAAACATCCAACAGAATTAAGCAGTCATGAAAAGAGTAGTAACTAACTTTTTTTTTTTAATGTATTTTGAAGCACAGCCCAAGGCAGAAAAGGAAGTGTCTGTAGCATTTCCCCAGGAAGCAAAAGATTTGGGATGAGTACCTGTTGTGCGGCTGACACATTCTTGCAAGAGTGACTGCTACATGGTGGTTAGGGGAAGTGCTGCATTTTACTATGGAAACCAACAGAAAAACAGCACAGGCTCATAGCTCTAAAGGAAAAGCAGAGCAGCAGACTGGCATCAGCCTTAATTCGAAAAGGTAAAACTTCATCTCCATCCCTGTCCCCACACTCCTGCTCCTCATAAAATACTCCAAACAATGGTTAAGCCAAAATATCCTCTCCCAAAACAAGACACTCTCTTAATAATGTTTGTTGTGTTGTCCTTCAAATATGCAATTAGATGAAATCACCTTTGGTGATGAAGGGTTGAAAGACTGACTCTTTCAATGCACTGACAGGACAAACCGAGAGAGTGCTAACAGGCAAACCAAGAGAAGAGGACTTCACAGTGACTACCAAGATGGAAAAAAAGTAATAAGTAAACAGGGAGTTCTGCAGAGCAGCTAAAAGTTAAGGACTTCATTGACAAATAAAGTAAGGTTTTTACCAGGAGTACCAAGAACCCCACAAGACGTCAAAGCATCTAAGTTCTGCCAGAGTTACCTGATAAGTTGCATTGCTCAAGAAGCAGTTTTTAAATTCCTATTTAAAACCACCACCAAAAAACAAATATGAAGCCAAACAAAACACACTACTATTAATTTATTAATAGATGTTAAAATATTCATAAAATGCTAAATGGGCTCAAGTACCTTTGGGAACAAAACACTGAAGTTTAGAGTCACAAGGAAAACTTTATTCAGAAATTAACACTAAATTCTTCACTCTGTGTGTGGGCTTACATATGTCATGTATAATCCCTTGAGTAAGGTTTTATCCAAAAGATGCATTAGAGTAACACATATTAGCTGATGAAATGATGTCAGCAATATGTCCCAAAGTACATAGGTAACCCCAACTCTCCACAGGCGAGCACAACAGAAAAATGGCACAGAGAATCATAAGCAACATATATATATAACCTTGCGATTCAAACAAAATGAGTGATTCCATAATCAGCAAAGCCTGCTATGCTAAACACTGTTAATAATTATCATTTTTCTCCAGTTACATGTAAGAATCTATTAACAGTGCCTAATGCTCAGAAACCTACTGAGATTTAGAGGCATAATAGCTTGTAGAGACAACTCCTCACTCAGCCAATACTGAATTTTGAATATACTTAACTAATATTTTTAGAAAATAGTTTTACTTCTTCTTGTCACCTTCTGTACACTTGTGTTTATGTTTGAAATGGATCAGAGAGGAGAACCATGTGTCAAAAAGAAACAGTAATACTAAGAGCAAAAAGCTTCATGTATAATAAATAACTTTGAAAATCCACTGGAATCTCATGACCCTAGACACTAATTAAAGCTTATGCTTTGATGTTAGCTCAGCTCCAACTATTTTTGAAAAATCCTGTCCTGCATGCTTTTCATTTCTCAATTATCCATCACAGGATATTCCACACCTTTGCTGGAAGCTATTCTCAGAAGACTAAGAGTCTGCTGATTTGGTCCAGAGTGAAAATTCTCATCTTTCCAATTTGCAGTGGTGACCAAGACCAACAGTAACCTGAATGTAAATGAAAAACTGGACTAATAGCAGAAAAAAGGACTGGTGATAAAGTATGTAGCCTCTTAACTGCTACAATTACAGTTAATGAAATATCAACAGACATAAGCAGACAGTAAAAATACAGTAATACACTTTGATTTAACAGTGGGCTTCCCAGTAAAATGGGATGGTATTACAGCATCCTGCTGGGAGAGTTTATTCCATTCGTCTATTTAAAGAAGTCTCCACAGATGCCCAATGTACTCTGGACAACCTTCCTACAATTAAGTCTTACTATTTTGTCTTTGCTGAGCTTTAGGAAGACAATACCATTTATTTAATGCAGATTAAAATATACATTGATAATGAAGAATAGATTAGTGAAGTCTTAGTTAATTACTATTTTCAGTACAGTTCACTATCAATTAATTATATTATCATGTAATAGGTAGCATACATCTGCTCCCATTTGGTTAAATACTTCTGCAACTATACTCCTACTGAATTCACAGCAAAATTCCCATTGCTCCAAAAATCTTTAATGAAGCCCCTAAGACTCAGGAGAACAAGGCCAGTCATGTACTTTGTGTTGCTTTGCTAGCCTATGACTTCAGAAGAAGTAAAGAAAAGTTACCCTGTTGTGCATATGGTTTGTCCTATACTTTCAGCTGTGCTACCTGCCACGTAGCAGTGCACTAAAACATGGGTTTGAAGGAGTTTAGCAGATGAATTAAGAAGCTCAATTTAGGCCATAACTCAGGTGTATTTCCTAAGAAAAATCCTCAAACTGTACACTGTTTTTAACATAGGGCCTCTGGTGTTTGGAAAAGTGGCAAAAAGCACACTGGTTATCAAATACACATGACTGCAACAGACAGAGTAATTGAAATCCAGATATGCTAGAGACAACCACTGCTATGAAATTTCCATGTTAAAGAATTGTTGAAAAATAAGAATAAGCATTTTTCAATAATACCAATATGCTGGGCTTTAATAGTTGGCTTGACCTCAAAACTAGCCACTATTAAATAAACCAATACCACATAACAGCTGCTCAAGACATTGCTTAGAAGAATGTATCAGATCACAACTTTGTTTTTCATCTGTTACCCTTTTCAGTCTTTAAACACCTAAAGACAAGATCCTCTATACAAATGTGGCTCTCTGTATATTAAAGTCTGTAATTAACAGCTATACACTCATGAGTTTTTCCTCCCCCTCACAACATTCACCTGCATTTTAAAGACACTGCTGATCTCAAGCATTTGAAGACATTGGAACTATTTTCTCTTTGCGTGTCTTTCAAGGAATAATAGCAAGATGCTGACATTATTACAGTATTTCTGGAAAGGCCCAGACTCTTCATCACATGCACAGAGTCTAAGTCATGCTCCAGAAATTCCTGAGGTCTGTACTCAGGGTATGACCTTGTGAGACAGTCAAGGTTCACTTCTTGATGCAGTCTCCTCCAGTAACTGGTATACACTTAAAGCATTTATTTCACTGCTTTTATTAGACTCACAGAGCTTATTCACTATGTCACTGCCCTGTGTCTCACTACTAATACAAGTGAGACACATCAGCACAGTATGCCTCATTAGCCAGAAACCAGTGATTTACAGAACATTCAGGTTCTCTGACCACTCTGTGCTCAAGCGTACAAGTTTCCTGCATGGAGCGGTTGGTCCAGGGATGTGGCCACTTTAAAGTTACAGCAGACAGACCTATTCTGTAATGAAAAAATGGAACTTCCAGAATACAATTCTGCACGTTGTACAGGGAATGTTTCTTGTTTGGGGTTTATACAGTGTCCTTGTGCAGAAGTCTCAGAGTCCAATTCTCCAACATAATTTCAGAGCATTGCTCTACTATATCAAAATAATGCATCTCCCAGCTTAAAACTCTTGGCCATAAAGATAAGTAAATATTTTTTCAAATATTTTAATTCTACATTACTAAAGTTAGCAGACTTTGCTCCTTTAGGTTATTCCTGTGTAACATTTTATTGTCAGCAAAACTAATAAAATATTTGCATTTTTAGTAAGTTAATGAAAAGCAAATTACTCTCAGATAAATAAACAAACTTTTGTTAAATAAATTCCTCCATCCATAAAGGATAAATTTTAATTTGTCTGTTGAATGATTACATAATAGTCAATGTAACTAAGATCTACTGAATTTTTCCTCTTTACTTTGTCCTCCTTTTTTTTGGTACAAGGTACTAAAAAATATCCCATTTCAAGTTTTCCTATTCCAAACTAGGTTCAAAACCTTGCTCCTTTTGCTTAGCATTAAGCTTCTGGTTTCCCAATTAATACACATCAAACAGATCTCAGCATGTCACCAAAATGTGTAATGCTACTATTATGCACGTTTAAATTTAGGCATGCAAGTAATCCGATTAAAGCCAGTATCTGCAAAGTCAAGCACATAAGCCAAAGAAAAGGTTCAATATTGTTTCTGTGTTCAGGTTCTCAAGTGCATTCATAGCCATTTCTCTAAAATGTTGTATCATCTGCATCCCATTAAAATAATACAACTCCAAGATACTAAGTGTGCTGTACAGATATTCCCAAGAGTACCAGAGAGAGAGATGTAGCATAGACCAGTTGTTCATAGCGTGCCTCTCTTCCTAAAACACGAAAAATATCTTAATAGTCCAACGAAGAGAACTTGAATTATAGTTGAATTATACTGAACTACTGAATTACAGTTAAAAGTAGCAATTCTTTTGCATAACAGAATGGTAGATACTGTGCAGAAACTTGAATTTGGTATTCTAGCAAATCCTATTGACTTGGTAAGAGTCTTATCCAAGGAAGTATAGAGTGATCCTTCAAACACTTCTGAATTATTAATCAGGCCAGCAAGCACTTGCAAAACTGGGGTCTGAGAATCTGGCCCTTTATTTATTTAGAACAAAAGAAAAGGAAATTAGATTATGCTGCATTTGTTGAATCCCTAAATCCCTTGAGATAATTTATTTGTAATATTTCAAAAGGTTTGGCGTTTTTTAATCATGCCATACCTGCCCAACATTTGTAATCCCTGTCATTCCTGTAATGAATTTTAAGTATAGAATTTAAAAATAGTTTCTTTTGAAATAGCTTACAAAAAGAATCATCATACTTCATGCTCCAAAGCACACAATGACTAGTAAAATTATGAAGTACCCTAATTATTGCATTACTTCTACACAAAATACAAAATCTTTTGAAACACAATGAAGGAACAACATAATTGATTTTTTTTTTGGTTTTCTAATATCAGAGCAGAATAATGCATTTAACAGATTAATAATCTGATACAGAAAAACACCTCTAATGCAATAACTCCATAGAACGCAACACTCTGGATTACTAAAATGTGCTAACCGTAGACTAACCATAATTTAAAAAAAATTCATGTTGCAAAGGATAAAGTTTGACACAAAGACCAGCTGGCTTTTAACTATACTTTAATTCAAAATTGTTTATCTAAATGAAAAACCCGCTATCAACACACAAACGACGCTCACCATAATGGGCTGGGCAAACTCAAAGTATGTTTTGAAATATCAATGTATCTCAATACAGGATTTTTTTTAACATTAAAGGACTGAATTAAACCAACATATTTGAGATTTGACAGGGGAGAGGTTGATAACATGCTAAGTAATTCAGTGCCTTCATTCACATGACCTTAGTCTGACTGCAGTTCAACTAACCTATACCACCTGAATAATTCTTACAATGCAAAAAACTTAATGTATAGCTCATTAGTTTCTTAATTTTTTCCCCTCCCTTCGGGACAAATAAAATGGCATCTTTGCAGTTCATCTCTGTGCATAATACTACTGCAACAAACATTACCATAGGTCTGCTGAATATAGAGATCAGTATCTTCACCTATAGATACACCATAGCATCTCACATTGTTTTGAACAGCATATGTTTTTTGCAATCTAATAAAAGCATCTGCAACAACCACCCCCATTAACTTATATTACAAGACACTGTAATATAAATTTACAGCATTTCTCAACGCTGTAAATAAGTCAGGAATAATATTCATAAGTATCAGGAACAAAGCCCCCAGATCAAAACGGTAACTTAAAAAGAACCAAACCGGATTTTTAGAAGGCTGCAAAGTGCTTTGAAAACATTAAAACCAAAACTCAACTATTGCCCCCAAATTTCTTGCTATGACTTCTGTTTTTGCACATCCTATCCTGAAGGGCAGACAATGCTAAATTTACAACAGCACAATTTCTCAGCTATACATCACAGGTTTCCCTAACTCGCATCATCCATAGTTTCTCCACATAGGCTACTCTAGAAAAATTTAAAAAGCAAAAATAAATAAAAAAAAAGCAATTTTTTCCTACCTGTACATTCAGCCTTATTTACAATGCCTTGAAGAGAGAAAGAGGTAATGGTACAGTTACAGCAAACTATCCCACATCAATCTCATCTCTTCTACTGGCAGTATGAGTAAAAAAAAAAAGTTACATGAACTTTCATAATTACATATTAATTTTAAACATTATCACACATTGACAAAAAAATTATCAACTTTATAAATACAGAAAAAAATAACATTTTTAAAAAACTACAAAGTTACTAAAAATATATATTTTACCATACCTTTTTTTTTTTCCAGAGAGTTGATCTTAACAGGTTATAAAGAAAATTATTTCTTCAGCCACAAGCCTTTGTATTTTATTTTTATTTAAAATAAAAAGTCACATAAATTATAAAATATTTTGTTTTGGCCATTTGGCTCCCTCCTCCAAATTGACACTTTATAAAAACCTTCTGTACTTTTTTCCCCCTCCCTCTCTCCCTCTCTACTACCTCCAAGATGGTAGGAAAGTTGTTGTTTTGGAGGGCAGAGGAGCCGCTCTCTGATGTTATGTCCTCTCGGTGCCTGTAGTGGTGCTGTAGGAGGCTGCTGGCTCTCTTCTTGAGCAGCCCCAGCAGCCCTGCCTTCTTTGCTGGAGAATATATTCAGGGATTCCCCTTAATAATCACCTACCCTCTGAGCACTTTGTAGTTTTAAAATAATAAAGAGCCCCCAAAGCTTCCTCCCCACAAAAAGCAGGATCTTCTCAGAGACAGGGGGGCAGCAGCTCCTCAGCACAGAGCCCGAGCACATTCCCAGTCCCTCTGCTGGGGAGGAAACTCTGATCTGTCAGCCCAACAGAGGGAAAGGGGGGAGAGGAGAGAGAGGAGGGAAAAAAAAGCAGCTGGAAAGGTAAGCCAGGCCCGGCCTGCATCCCCGGGCTCGCGTAGCGCGGCAGGCGGTGCGGAGGGCGCAGGGCGGGCGGGGAGGCGGGCTACGCGAGGCCGGGGATCGGCCGGGGCGGCGTAGGCCGCAGCGGGGGGTGCGGCGAGCCAGGGGGGTTTCGGAGGCTTTTGGGCGCCGGGAGGAGCGCCGGAGGGGGGTGAGGCGGCCGCCGGGGCCCAGCGGGAGGGTCGGGGTGCGGCGCCTTTGGCCGGGAGGTGAAGGG
>VWZF01005089.1:494783-553554 GCA_013396755.1 Sclerurus mexicanus
CCCCGGCCCTCCGCACTGCCCCGGGCCGCGGCCCCTCAGCCCGGGCAGGGCATCGCCTCACAGCCCCCGCACGGCAAGGGCAGCGTCCCGACCGGGCCCCGCACCCCTCATGTGCCCCCTCGTGTGCCGGGACCCGCTGGGCTCCGGGCGCTCTCCGCGAGGTGCTGCTGCCCCCCGGGACTGAAAATGAAAGGATCCTTTTTTTCAGGGAAAAGAACGTCTGGTAGTTGTGAAGTGAGTGCACTTGAAGACCCACCAAGGCGCTTCACCCCGCACAGGTGAAACAGCTCCGGTTTCTAATGCGGGAGGTGGCGCGTTTTGGTCAAGTGATCCTTAATTTGTCTTTTATCTCAAAATGCTAATGGCTTTGTCCCAGTAACCTCAAACGAGTTTTGGAAATGACAGTAACACTCACTTTAAAGCCTCGCATCATACCATCTGATTACAATATATAGATCTATAGTTAGGTCTAACTTTGTTACTCGACAACATATGATAAAGGTTTATTTTAAGGCTCTTTGCGTTTTTTTTAGGATTGGGAGACTTAAAATTGACAAGAATTAGGGCAGTGCATGGTTCCCCTGTAGGTGAGTGCCCTGTCCAGTTGGCATCCCTGTACTGGCCATGTCTCGTGCTGAGACCATCCCCACCCCTGCTGACTGCTGAACTGGAGTGCTTGTGTTTCTGTGAAGCTGTCACTTAGAACCTGCTGATGTTCAGCCTTTTACATGAGTTTTTTGTTGTATACATGAAGATCAGACAAGTTTTATTAATTGTCAAGCTAAATTATCTACAGAAGACCACACAAAATTTACTTACTTGGGAGTTATTTTGATGTCTGCTATTTTTGTGATGAGCGAATGAGTTTGTACATAGGGCCCAGTCCTACAGAACTGCATATACCTTGTTCTCACAATATGGTAAATCATCAGGAGGTACAAATTGATTGTAATGCCATACTGAAACTCCAGTAGCTTATAATTCCTGAAAGGCTGCTCTGTGAAGAGCTCTACTTCTTTATTTATTGAGTATTCCTACTGGAGCAAGAATAATATTCCTGTATTGTGTGAATATAAGCTTGTTTGCCTTCCTAGTATCGGGCTAAAAATAAGACTAAGGTATTTTGTTTAACCTTATATGCAAGGGCAGGTTATCTGTTATTTGAATGAATAAAAGACTTGGACCTCTTTTTTGTCCAAGTACAGATGCAAGGGGTGGTGTTGTATGTTTCATCTCTGCTTTCTTTCAGAATCATGGTTTTGATATTTTGAGATAACGTTTTGAAAGTATATTTCTCCTGTGTTGCAATGGCCTAAATATTCCATTTCTTGCTGCATCTGAAGGCTACCTCTGTGCAGCCCTGCTCACCCTGGCAAAACCTGGGCCTGTTTATAACTAGGTTGAAATGTTTGCTTCTGTGCAAGCATGAAAATGTCTGTGAGGATGTGATTGCAGGACTGGGGCCTGAGACCTTCTGCCCAAATAGAGAAGTCCTTGTTCAAAAGACTTTCCAGATACGGAGCCCGTGTTAAACCTTAGGTCAGGAATAGCTGTGTTTAGGAAATTACTTTTTTGAAACCTAAAGGAATGTACTCTAGGCAATAGTTATGAATCTTCCTAAGATCTTTTCTCTTTAGAAATCCTTTGAAGTTTCTAAAATTCCTATAGTCTTAAATAATTGAGTTTTAGGCTTTGGGATATCTTTGTCAAGTTTTCTATAAGATACTATTTATCAGATAAGTGAATCAGCTGAAATGAAAATTCCTGCTTAAGTTCATTTGGTGTAGTAAAACAAACAGAAGAACCTGGTGAGTTTTGGAACAAAATGAATTATTTCCCCTCCTCTTAGTTATGTTTTCTGCTGTTGATTGGGAACTACAAGTCTGTTCTCCAGCCGTTATTATTATTAGGAATAATATTTAAATTTAATTCTGTATTTATTGCATTATATTCTGGAACATAGTCTGTATTACCAGCGGTGCCTAAAATACTCTACTGCTTTTCTCTTAATATACCTGCAGTATAAACTGCCTTTTTGCAGAGTTGAAGTAATAAGCTTTCTAAAAAGGCAGAATGAGGGCAATGCTGCTTCTATCTTCCTAGGTAGGTCTTAACATATGAAAAAAAAAGTAGTCCAAAATACGATTCCAGGGAGTAACTAAAAATATCTAGTAAGATCTTAACATGTTGAGTGCCTTGATCTGTCAGGGTACTTGCATGTGTGTTGCAGTACCTGCACTTCAGAGGTCTTGAGTAACGATTCTACTCTAGTTAATAGGAGTGTTCTGTATAGGACCTCTTGTAGTTGGCTTTGGTTGCTTCCCAGTGTTCTGTGTCTCAGTGCTTTTGCTGACAAAAAGACTCTTGTGTCCAGAATTACAACATTCTTGGTTTGGTAGCTGAGTGTTGTAGAGAATTGAGCTGTTAAAAGACTAAAACTAAGCCAAAGTTACGGTTAGATCACATAACAGGGATAGAAGTTACAACTTTGTGGTGTTGATGTTGATCACAATTAGATGTGGTGCAGCTTGTCTTGATAGAACAAAGCTCTTCAAAGGGAAGTATTAGTTGCTATGAAATAGAAAAAATGAGCGTTTCTGCATTCTCCTTAGAAATATAGTTTTCTTAATACTGATTGAAAAGCTTTGCTATAAGGCAGCTTTAAATGCATGTCTTTTTGTCATGAATTTTATGGTCTCTGTTCATCCCTGAGTGGATGAAATTCCATGTTGCCAAACATCTTACACTCTGTGTATTTGCTTAGTCTCAGCAAAAGGGTCAGATAGTGGCAGTGTCTTGGTCAAGTTGGGGAATTGACAGAACTACTGTTTATGCTGTTTGTGTTTGTGGGAAAGCTAAAGTTCTTGTAGATCCATGTTCCACTTTTGGCCCCAAGCTGATGGTTTTGGGAGCACATGAAGAGGATTGTACCTTGCCTAGGAGGTGCCAAGAACACATCAAGCAATTTAACATGAAATTTGTGCTAGTATTAGCAAAAGCAAAACAGCACAGTTAAGACCTCTGTAGTCGTGGCTTTTGTTTGGATGCAGTGTGTGAAGCTCTGAGTTCAGTCCTCTTAATTATACATCTTTTAACCACCAGCATATAATTGCCTTGCAATTTACAATGCATTTGGGGATTCCATTGCCTAAAAGGGTCTTACGTACCTTGAATGTCAAGTTCTGAGCATATGTTTAAGAATGTATCAACTCACATGATTTAAAATATTCTAATGTTTTCATCACAGCATTTGCTTAAAATTACTGATTTGAGTTTTGAGGCTATAATGCTCTGGGTTTTCTAGTTGTGACTATAGATGATGCCAGGTACCAGATTTCTGTATGACATAATGCTGGTACTTGGGTATGGTATAGCAAAGATTGCCCCCCAGAGTTTCCTGCTACACTGTTTCCTAGGCTCTCTGAAGGACTGTTTAACTGTTTTGGAAGGGGGTATGGGGAGTGCAGAGCTACAACTTCGTTGTCTTGGAGCTGATGTGCACTGCAAGGAAGCTGATTATGCCTGCTTGACAGTACTAAAAGCAGTTGGGAGCTGTCTTCTTCCAGTGTGTGAAAGCAGGTGTTGGCAGTTGCACAGGTGTGTACCTGTGTGTATTGAAGTCCTTCATTTCTCTTCTTACAGTCATTTTGTAAACCACCTTCGGCTGTCTTATGGACCACCAGTGGCTGCACGCAGCAGGACAGGATGCTCTGCTCTAAGTGCTGATGTCTCAGAGTGTGACTTTGCTCTGTCCTGCCTGTCCTTGCTGGGGTGCTAAGTTTGTCTTCACATGTCCAGACAGGACTTTAGCCAGAGGCAGGTGATTTTTTTTCCAGTCTGCTGCTCAAGAATAAAAAATGGGAGAAGGGGAGAAATTAATGTGTTATGAAATTACAAGTGTTACTGATAACCTCACAAGAACATGAGCAATACCCTGCAGGGTCAGATCAGGTTGGACCCAACCTAATACTCTCTCTTGGGCAGTAGGAATAAGTGATGCTATTTAGGAAGAGCATGAAAGCCCAGCCCCTTTTTAATGTTTTCTTCTCTTACTCCACCATCCATATTTGTTAAATTGGTAATGCTAGCAGGTACATTGCTTATGTCCCCCTTGTCTATGAATTTCTCTGTTGTGTTTTTGAACTGATGGTATTGTCTGCTTCTGTAGTCTCCTGTGACAGCAAGTTCCAGCAGTTTACTTTAATATGCTTTGAGTCAACCTTTTAGTAACTTCATCAAGCACCCCTAGTTCTAATATTATGTGATATGGTATATGACCATTCTGTATTTACCTTATTCCCAACCATGATTTTTTTAAACCTCAGTGATGCATTGCATCATATGTCAGGGGTGCACATTTTTGGGTTCTCTTCTGTTCTTAGTGCTGTTGTTTCTGACTAGCTCAAAATCTTTCATTTAGAAGCAGTTGTTTAAGGAATATCTAGGTTCCTCAAGAAGCAGTCTCTGGTTTCTTCTTCATGGGTTGTGGCTCAAGCTGGTTGATCATATGCAGGCATAACTTATGTTTCTGCTGAACCTCTCTACAGCTTTGGTGTAGAGTATAAGTGCAAAACCCAAAAGCTCCTGGAAAGTTTAGTATCCTGATATTTTTACAGTGAAGTACAGCTGCTTAAGCGTTTGATTTTTCCAGGGGAAGTCCATGTTTCCGTCATCTCTTACTGAATCCTGTGGGACAAAAATAATTTCTCCCCCACCCACTATTTAGCTAAGTGTAGTTTCAGTTCTCTTCAGTTAAGTGACATGTGCGTATTCCATGTTTGTGCTACTTTTTATGTAGCAGCAAAAGGCTCTCTTAAAAGCTTCTGTATGTTGTTAAAAATAAAACACTGCATCAGATTAAATCAGAATGAATAGATCTAAGTGTCTTAATTATTTTCATATATTGTGTATATATATATACATATACACACACTTATATGGCATGTTATGGAAGTAAAAAGAAAAAGCTTTTTTTAGATTAGGTACTACTTCAGTCTCTGATCCTGACAGTGTATCCACGTAGTGACGTGTCTTTTGGGGAGCCAATATAGGAATCTACCAATAAAGATATAATTGCAAGTTTGAGAAAGTTGCTGTGGATGTTTTTTTTAATATAACATTAGCTTCTAGGTATATTAGCTTTCTTGTTCATTGCACTGTGGTTGCATTGATAGATTCCTATCCGTGATTTTTAACGTGCTTATATTTGCATGAGCTTCTCTTAGTGTATGTATAACTCAAAAGTTCATGTTCATGCTCACTGGTTTCCCTGGGGATTATTCTCAGTATTCTTGCTTGAACATTTTATATGGCACTGTACTTGTGCCCTGTATTTTTCAGACAAGTAAAAAGTGAAATACCATGCCTGCCTTGACACAGTCAAGCTAAATGCAAAAATAAGACTTAATTATGAGTTAAATCCAAAAATAAGACTGCAGCCACAAGAATAAATCTAGGATTATAGTGGCTGGGACCTGTGGAGCAGTTTCTTTACAGAAGCTTAACGGAGGCACACAAGGTATGCATTTCTTGCTGTTTACTTTGGAACCATCCTGAGGAACTCTTTTTCTTTGGTCTGTTGCTTGATAACCTTCAGAAAAGCAATATTGCTGGGTTGTGTGAAAGAGAAGGTCATTGATCTGTCAGAAACTCTGCAAAGCATGATAGTAGTAGCTTGAAAGAAGGTTGTACATAAACCAGAAAGAAAGACAGACCAGCCTGTGAGTCACCCCAACTGCAAGATGCACTTGATCTTT
The DNA here is from genome assembly GCA_013396755.1 of Sclerurus mexicanus. NCBI lineage: Eukaryota > Metazoa > Chordata > Aves > Passeriformes > Furnariidae > Sclerurus > Sclerurus mexicanus. The sequence goes on from VWZF01005089.1 coordinate 500,540, forward strand.
CAAGTTTTACATCCTGTCCAGTGTGTGACCGAACACAAGCTTTTGGTTAACTGTTGAAAGTAGCAAACTCCAGAGCGAAAGGCTTTTTGTTAGCATTGTTGTGTGTGTGAGATACTATTAGTTAAGACTCATTTGATTACTTTTGCTGCCATAGTATTCAAGGAATCCGTCTCTCAAACGTCGGGGATCCAAACCTAGGTCACATCTCCTGTATGGGTCATGTCCCCATGGAATTTATGTTTTTCATTCATTTTGTTGCAGAATAATACTGAATGTATGTCAGTATCTGCCTGAGTACAGGTGTCTGAAAGGATTATTTGGTCCTTAACATGCTGAAGAAGTGATAGTTACCTCTTCCCATTCTGCATTTTTGAAGGGCAGAGTCAACAATGAACTTTCTTGTTCTTTAGACTGATGTGTTGTGGAAAGTCACACTCCAGTGTTTGGTTTCAAATATGTATACTATGTACTTCCATGCACTGAGAAAAGGTGGGAAAGGTAATTAGAACTGGAGTAGGTGTCTGTGCTTGTGTTGTGGCTACCTGGTGTAAACGAAGTGTCAGGCCCCTGCCTCTGGGGTGCATGCTTGCTTGTGTGCATAGAAGGGAAAATGTGTATCAAGAGGAAATACAAGGTTATCCTTTTTACTGTCAAATGATGAATCAGGTCACTTGTGGTTAGATTTTGTAGCACGTCTCCATTCTGAATGCTGTGTATGCTGCCCATGTGCGTATACAGCTGTTGCAAGAGTTTTAAGTGTGTTTCTAAATTTTAAGTGTCCTTCTGTTTCTACAGCTAGATACACACTATTGAGAGACCAGGTTTATGCAGTTTACTCTTAGATGTGTGACAGGGTATTTTGTTTTGCCCTAGTGACTTAAAGTTGCTTTTCTACATCCCCCTAGAGCCACAGTGTTTGTTTTCTACAGCAGAAGGTGAAGGCTTATTCCTTTACAAGAGGAAAGGGCATCTTTCCTACAAAATCTGTGTAGGCTTCCTCCTTGCCATCATGTTCTTGCCATTTTGGGCCTTGGGAACAAATAAGTTCATTGAGGTGGTAATCTGTACATTTGCCACGTGCCTCTAATTTATTATATATTTCCTGAATATCACCTCCATGAACATTCCTTTCCTTGGTGTATAACACCTGTGAAACTGAACTGAGTACTGAATACACCACGTTCAAAAGAGTTCATTCTAGTGCTCCAGGATGGCCTTTTTGAATAAAAACTACCTTTTGCAGGCTAAGCTTAGTGTAGCAGAGTAGCTGCAGCATATATGTAATGTTAATTTTATTTGGAGCTACCTTGGGATGCTTTAGGGATTTTGTTTGTTTGTTTTTAAAAGATGCCTGCATAAGACCTTCATGGTGTTTGGAACTGAAAAAGTACCGTATGATTGCAAGGATTTGCACTGTAGGAGTCTATTTTAGGGGGGGAAACCCCCAGCCTCCTGCTGAATTGATGGTCCAGTCCTCCTGGTATTGATGAGAGTACTGCCTGATATTATTAATGTCTGTATTTCTCTAAAATAAGTACAGTGAGGTAGGACAGTCTCTGAAGAACCATGATGACCTCAAGAAGAACTGCATATTGATGCTTGCAAAAACTGTAAGCAGGTGCAAGAACTGAAAGGTGTTCATCAGATGTGGTAAAGAAAGCTTTTCTTTAAAAAAAAAAAGCTTTGCTGCACTGACATGAAATAATTTTGCAGAGCAAAGACAGTCACTGATGGTTTTGTAAGCAAAGATACTTGAAGTAAAACCTCTGCAATCAAATGGGTTAATCATCTTTCAACCTGATTTCTGAAAGCAAGTGATCTAATCTGACACTTAACCTTTTTCAGCTTGTAGCTTCTAATCACTTTCTGGTAGATGAGCGAAGTTTTGTTTCAGAGGTTTAAGTGTGGTGACAGTAGAATTTTCTTCCTCCCAATAATTTTCTTTAACGTTTTCCAAAGATCCATGACTACTGATTAAAAACTGTTGAGCTAGTGGATTTGATTTATTGGATGCTAGCTGAACCTCAGGTTTGGTGACTACATATTCCTGCTTACTTACTGAACACTAGTAATACATGTTTTACTCTGACTGACGTTGACCTTTTTGATATTTTCCTTAGACAATCTGCTTCATCTTGGTTCATCATCATTCCAGGATAGTGGTGTCCTTGGGGCTCTCTCTTAACATTGATATGGTACAGAAGATTTAAAATCAGGTATTGTTTTGGGTCCCTCTTTCCTGCCAAAATGAAACACACAGTCTAGAACTGAATGCATTTTTTTTTCCTTATGTGATTTGTCTTAATGTTTTGGTTCTTTCAGCTGATGTTCACAAGGAATAGAGTCACGTGATGTATGAAGGCAAACACATACACTTCTCTGAGGTTGACAATAAGCCCTTGTGCTCATATAGCCCCAAACTGTGCAAGCAGAGGCGACTTAACGGCTACGCTTTCTGTATCAGACACGTTCTGGAGGACAAGACTGCCCCCTTCAAGCAATGTGAATATGTGGCCAAGTATAACAGCCAACGCTGCACCAACCCCATCCCCAAATCTGAGGACCGTAGGTGAGTTCTGGTTGTCTGTCTGCAAAGTGGGAAGTGGCTGGGATGTTGGCACGAGTTTTCTTTTAAGTTGCTGCCTGGTTTCAGAATGAGGGTGGAACTGGCCTAAGAGAATTGTATTCCAGGATGTTCCTTTGAGGATTTTCTTTTAAGCCCAGTAAACTTTATTTTCTGTGGGAGTCAAGTACTCAGAAGGGGGGCAGTAACTTAATCCCAAGGAAGTTTATGGGAGAGTTCATTGCTTTTCTCAAATTCAGTATAAACCGTGGATCAAACCTGCTACACAATAGCAGCTGTTTTAACTAATTTGCTTTGTCACTCACAGTACATGCTCTTAAAAAGGCCTACTTGTTTAGCCAGAAGTGCCAAAAGCACACTTCCATCTGCTTTTTCAGAACAAACAGTTGAAAATTTATATCTTCTGGGCACAGGGAGAAATGACACATAGGGACAAATTCAGTGTTTGTGATTTGGTACTGATCTACAGTGTTATATTACTGGAATAAAACAAATATTACTTGATAACAGATGAGCCAGCTGGGAAAGTGCTGTCCACTCCCTTTCTTGCTTCCCTCCTTTCTCCCCGCCACCCTTGCCCAAATGAAGATGCCCAGGGTGCCCAGGTATTAAATGCCTTGCAAGAGGTAGTGCTTGAAGTTGTTGAGAGTTGGAATTGAAACTAGATTTCCTGAATTGCAGCCCTTATTGTAACCACAAGGAAATTATTCCATGCTCTTTAAGACTTTCTGAACACCAGTCTCATTGGTGCTGCTTGAGCAGAAATAGCAGATTTTGTCTAATCTTGTCTGACAACTATATATATGACTTTATTTTTTTGGAGTTGTCACTGCAGGTTTTGCCAGTAACACAGTATTTCATTAATGTGTGTGTTAGCTATCTGAGGCTTGTTCTGCTAGAAACGCTTTTTAAACCCAAAATATAAACAAAATATGCCAAAAAAAATCAAACGACTATTCACTGACCTTTCACATTATTAGCTGCCATTCACTAACCTTTTGCATTATTAGCAGTGTTCCCACTGTGCCCTACATATAACTTCCTTCTCAACCCACAGCTCCCTCTCTTGTCTGAAACGACAGTTGGACTGTGCTCTAAATTAACTTGCACTTCACCTGCCATTTCAGTTGAGGAGACTGATGAAGTGAGAAAAAAACGTGAATGTTTGTCAAAAGCTGTAGGGCAAATGCTCAAATGGCACAAGATGAATAACTTTAAGCTGTAATTTGACAGTCGGTGAGTGTTTCTTTGCTACTGTACAATTGAGGCTCTTTAGAAATAAGCTCACAGAAATGATCATGGAAATGGCTAGCACAAATGGTGTGCTGTAATTTCAGAGGCAAAGCTGACTGAGCCAGAGTTGCTGTTTACCAGGGGTCATCCTTAAAAACAATAGAAGTAATAGTACTTAATGACACTTTTTTAGGTCTCATATGTTCCCATGTAATTTGCGATTTTTCTTTACACCTTGAATTGAGTTCACACTTTGTTCTTTTTGATTTTTCTCAAGTTAAAATGAAGTGTGGTCATGACATCTGGTGTATGTTATATTAGAATAATTCAATTGCATGTCGAGTGTCACATTACAGTACTTGAAGAGGACAGCAGGTGTCTGAAGGAGAAAATAAACTTTTAATTTCAAATGAGAGGATGTGATAGTTTGAAAGAATATTTTAAAAGACTGCTTCTCGGGGCAGAGTTTAATTTTAACAATAACATTTAATGAATGCTAGTGATAAGACTGTGGCTGTTCTGAACTTTTTTTTTTGGCAGGCAAAGCTGTATCTATTTCTTAGGAGACTTTCTTCACACTCCATTCAGTATAAAGATGTTTGCCGTGTCTGAGTTCTTCACTCATAGCTTTTAAATTTTTGTATATAAAATTACTGTCAGATGGTCATTTTGTCACAGTTTTACACATGTAATTGTACATGATCAAAAGCAGACTGTATGATGCTCTGACAGCTATCTTCTTTTTATATTTTAAAGATTATAAAAAAATCCAAAACTCAAGAAGATGCATGTATTATATGCCCAAAGCTTCATAGTCTGTCCACAGATAATTAAAAAGAATTATCACTTGACCCCAGACAAATGAGATGCTACCAGCCACAAAAATGTTTAATATGGTGCCATATTATTAGATTTCTTATTAACCATTAACATTCTACAAATTAAATCTATTAATAGTGCATGACTTCACTGCCTTATTTGAAGTCTAGTTTATCTATTGTTTATCTATTCACTATTTTGTTTCTTTAAAGAATATATATATATATGGGATGACGCAGATATAACTTTTGTGTCTGTATTTGCTCTGAATACATCTCCTAATCCTTTCTTAGCCAAATACACACACAGATAATGAAGTTCAACTTGATTTTTAAATACAGAGTTATTACAATTTATTTGGGTTAAGCAACATTTTATCTCTAAATCTCCTCTTTCAAGAGAATCTTTAAATATTTTTTTAGTATATAAGCTGCTCCCCAGTTGATTTGTATCTTCTCTTAAGTGAGTGGTGGAAATCAATACCCGGCTGGGATGTACTGAGAAGCAGAATGTAACTGTAGATAGAAAAACTCACTGTCTGAATTCTTGCCCTCCCAGTGGATGTGGGAAGCTGTCCAGCTGCAGCCTTCAGAGCCCATCACATTTTGTGTGCTTCATGTTATAATTTTAATGGACATCAACCTACTGCTCCTACCATATATGCAAACTTCGTTTGGCCTTACCTGCACACAGTAAGTGCCTTTGGCACTGGGTAAGGAAGGGGAAAAAACTGTATTAGATACTCAGTGTGATCCTGTCAGCTGAGAATAACTGACAGACAGGTTATAGAAGTGCCAAACTGAGCCACTAAGACAGGCATATCAGATTTGACTCTTGTAGGGCCAGCTTGACCCTAATGGGTTTCATGCTCAGAGCTACATGAAAAGCATTGTGCTACTTGCAGTTGCTCTTCTAGTCTTCCCAGTAATCTGACTTACATGGAGCATGAACTACTAATGCAGACCCTGCAGCATTGCGTAAAGTCAGAGCCAGTTTGGGCCAGGACCAAGTAAAAAGCCATCCTGGAACTTGAAGGATGGGGAAGTGGGTGTGCATGTCCCCCAGGCTCTGTGTGGGACCAGCTAGAGCCTGACAAGGTCATGGTTGAGTTGGTGCTAATATACTATGCCTAGCCAAAACTTCTTGTGTAGTCTTCTTTACCCAGAGAAGGCTGAAGTGCTCTTCCTGGTTTCTTCTTGCTCCTGTTAGTCTAAGGTGTAACAGCCTCAGTGATGCTGAAGACAGGGAGTTGATAGAGCCTAACGCACAGAGCCAAGTCACTGTGTACTGGAGTCTTCAAGTGCCTGTGATCTGTATGTTGTAGCCTGACATCTATGGGTTTGTGTCTAGAGGATACAGCTGGCTCTCAGTGATGCAGTATGGTCAGTTGTAAGAGCCAAAGCTTTATTCTCTGCCATATAAACATGGTTCTGTTAGAGTTAAATGAACAAGCCAAAGCCTTAATAGCCTAAAACTCAGAGAATGTTAGCAAGATTATTACCTTTTCTTAGATTTATCCACCTTTTCTATTTTTTTCTCTCATGTTTTTACAATGAAAACAGACTATCTAGTTTTACCTCCTCACACCAGCACAAGCACAAAATGATAATATTTAAGTTCTGAACAATGTAAGGGAAGCATTCATTGAGTAAAACACTCTTTTTATTGGCATAAGAGGGAAAAGAATTCCCTTGTGTTTGTTTTGTCTGTTTATTGTTTTTTTCTCCTATCATTCTAAAGTGCTGTTGTAACTGATACCAGTCTTGTTCAAACAAAATATTTAAGAAGTGTTGAATTTAAAACATGGAAACAGTGCTTGTTGACTTCGAGGGAAGCTTTATTGAGCCCCTGTTATATAATTTTATTTTTAGAAGTGCATCTCTCAGAATGAATTTACAGTATTCCAGTGTGTTCTGATAAGGGCTCCACAAGTTGATGGCTTTCAGCTTGACTCATCTAGATTTATTTATTACTTACAGCATAATATAATAAAGAAATTTTTTAGGCAATAATAAGTAGCAGTACTTTTCAGACTTTTCTGATTTTTGTGAATCCTTATGCGTGTGGATCCTTCAAGAGGCTATATATATGGAGATCTTTAAAGAGAATGTATGAATTTGCTTTCTCTCTTTTACCCTTTAAGGACCCTTTAGAAGCTTTTCACACATTGCTTCTTTAGAGCTGGGCCAACAAGTTGAAAGTCACCAAACTGAAGTGTGAAACTTTTTGTGGAGTTTGGTTTGGGCTTTTCTGCCATTTTTTTCTTCATGAAGACCAGGAATAGATTTTTAACCTATTTGTTCAACAAAGCTTACTTTTCTCAGATTTGCATTGATCAGATTTTAAACAATATTTTCATGAGTATTTCCTTATCCATAAACACTCAAATGCAGACATCACTTTTTCCTCATATTTTTGTTTTCATCTATAAACTGCAGGTTATAGATGGGACTCTGCAAGGGCAGAGTTCTGGTTGCTGGTGGTATTCTACAGAGGCAGAAGTGGCTGCCTGTGGGAAAGGGAAAAGGATCAGATCATGATTCCTACATTTCTATTACCTGCTTATTTTAATCAAACTAAAGTTAATTGTTTACTTTTTAGTATGTTGTCTGTGGTGGACATAAGTTGTAATTCTTTTATGTAATTCTTTATTGTAATTCTTTAACTTTCATGACAAATTTTCAGACTTTTTTTCTAATAACATGGCTTTGGTTTTTTGTATTAGAACTTAATATCCATGTTTGTGAGTTGTATGTATACATATTCTTGGCATTGTGTAAATACTTTGTAGCAGCAGAGAATTTCTTTTAAACTAGATTTTTATTTGAAGAACATTCAGCTAATCCTCTGGCTACAAAACAGAATTTAAATATTTATGCTACTTGTTCATTAAGTGTAAGTAGTGACCCTTCTTAGCAGATATCCAGTGAGATTGTCCTTATAAGAAACTGCTCCCTACTACAGTGGAATTCATAATAATACTGTGTGCATTAATGAAAATGTTAACTACTTCCACTGAATAAGCAGGCAAATGAAAGTAAATAGTCTTCAATGTGCTTTTTCGTGGTAGCTTTAGAAATGATCAGTTAATGGCTTGAGTTCTTAATGTTTTATGTATCAAGCAGTCCATTTGTTTCATTCACTTTGTTGTGTGACTATTCACCCTATTAGAGAGTTAAGATTTAGAATTATTATCCCATGAATAGTGAATGAAGCCTTCTATATCCTAAGATTAGAAATCATCACTTGTATAAGCTTATGTTTTCTGTCACATGCTGGGAGCATCAGCTACCTGTTGTATTAGAAGCAGTTGTGTACACTTCTTCTAAAACCTCTTGTGTTTCTATTTATGTTTGCTTGAGATGTGTGTGTGGGTTTCCCTTAAGTGATGTCTTAGAGGAGTTTAGTTAATAATTGACTGCTTTTATTTTTCAAAGGTACTGCAACAGCCACCTGCAGGTACTTGGCTTTATACCGAAAAAGGAGAGGAAGAAAAAGAATGATCCCATAGAGGAGGTAAAGGTCAGGCATCAGATGGATACTATGGCCTTCAGTCTGACAGTGCCCACCCTGGCCTTGAAGATGCCCAATGGACTGGATGGGATGTCCCTCTCCCCTCCAGGGGCAAGGCTTCCTCTCCACTACCTGGAGGCAGAATTAGAAGACCCCTTTGCTTTCAATGAGGAGGATGATGACCTAAAGAAAGGGGCAACGGTGAGGAAAAAGTTGCAGAGCAAGTTGGCTCAAAACCGGCAGCGCCAGAGAGAGACAGAGATTTTAAAAGTTCGCCAAGAGCACTTTAGCCCCATTCCTGCACCTTTGCAGCAGCAGCCTCTGCAGCAGCAGCAGCACTCCCATCTGCCACCTTCATCAGCTTCGTTAAAGCCGACAGGGCTACCGCAGGGCATAGTCTGCAAGTCACCTCAACCTCTGAACACCAGCCTACCAATGCAGGGAGTGGCACCCACCACACACACTATAGCACAAGCCCGGCAGTTGTCTAACAAGAGACCTCTGCCTCTCCTGCCACCCGCCAGGGCTCCTGTCACAGACCCACCAAGGACTGATCGGGTCCTCATGAAAGCCACAGCCTTCTCTCCGCACTCGTCCTGCATGAGCCGGCTACAGAGACTGGTGAAACTGTGCACTCGAAAACAGCAGCTGGACACTGATCTGTTTCCACATTTAGGTGAGTAGATGACATATACACTGCAGCCTTATTTTTGAACCTAAAACCAAAAAAGGGAAATGTCTTCTTAGCCCTGTCCTGCATTTGCGTGTGTGGTCCTTACAAAATAACCTTGAGTTAAATAATATCTTGGCATTTTCTTTAGCCCTGTTCTCTCTGAAGGGAATGCCTGTATCCATCACGTATGGTTTATGGCATTTTGGTTGTTTATTCTTCCTAATGTTCTGTTACCCATTTGAGAAGTGAAACTGAGGTGTAGAAAACATTGCTTGGATGATAGAGACATCGCATAGGAGGTTTGCAACTTGACTAAAGGTGACACTAACTGTACCTACATGAGTGGACAAAGTTAGATTGAACATTAGATGTGTGACAAGTGCACATTACGAAATGAATGCCAATAAAAGTTTGGAGATTTGGCCCATCATTCTCTTTAGACCCAAATTTGCACCTGACTTGACTGGAAAATTGGAGCACAAGAGAATTTTTCTTGACTGGGCCTATTAGTTTATAGAAAGTGGATGAACAAAAGCAAGACCACTGCAGGAGAACATCACTGTTAGAGAAGGTAATGGGAGGGTGGAGTCTTGCCGACATACCAGTGCAGGAATAGTCTTCCCCTTACTGATTATCTAGAAACCATAATAATCAATAGCTGCTTGTGAAAATGTAAGCAAATACAACCAACTTGCTGCTATGGTAGTAGTGCTCTATAAAGCTTTGAAAAGACAACTGACCTTGTGGCTCGTCTGATTATGAATACAGATCTAGGCACGCCTATCTGTCCTTTTTATCTTCCTCACCTGCCAAAGTTACTTTTTGGCTTAGTTTCAGATTGTACTTTTCTAACAAGTAAAATACTGACTGGGAAAAGGAAATGTCAGTTTGTGTGTGATATTTATTAGAGCAGGAACAGTATTTATGATGTTTTTTAATAAAAACCCTTCAAATAAATCTTCTTCATATTATGTCTTATTTAATTGCAAACATCTGTAATTTTTGCTATTTCAATTAACCTTTTCTTAATTTGCTGTTAAGATCTGCCCTTTGGCACTCATGGGATAGCTTGACTATTTGTTCAGAAGATAATTAGCATGCCATAGCATGTCTCCAAAGGATGTTGTTCTTCAGAAATCAGCTTTGATGGTCCTATATATAATGAAGGTCTGTAGAGGAATGGCAACTCCAGAGGCATTTCTGAGTGTCACAGACCCCAATAGCTTAGAAAGTGACCTGTGCTTGAAAGACTGTAGAAAGATCCTTTCCTGTATTTAATGTTTTACATTCTCAAGTGGTGAAGAGAGTACATTTTCCTAAAAAGGAGGCGTAGTAAAAAAACCAATTAAACCTATACATGTACAGTTATGCTGATGCATGACTGTATGTGTATGCATTTAGAATGGTTTATATTTGGCAAAGTAAAGGAATTCACTTATTACTTATGTGAGAGTAGAAAATATATTTATTTTTTATTCATTATATGCCTTCATATTAAAGACTAGTTATGCCAGTTCTGAGAATTTCAGGATTTCTTTTTTATGATAGAGTAGCTCTAGAGATGACTGCATAGAATCTTTAAAAAGATTAAGACAGTTTTATGTGTGCCTACATCAGAGCCATGTAATTGGATATTAATGTAGCTGCAGTCTTTGCTGTCCGTATAGCTGAATCTGGATTGGATTTTATTCCTTCATTTCTGCAGTGCCCATTAGAAACAAAACAACACAACTTCTGATTCTGTTTTTAAACTTTGGGTAAACAATGTGTTACATGGTTATCAATTGTGGATATTTTTATTGAACAATAATTAAGTTGGTTTTCATTCCTTTATGAAAGGGGCAAGAGGAAAAAGAACCACTTACCTTGAAAGTATAATTCTGACATTTTATCAAGTGTCTTAATATATCTTAATTTTGTTCAAATGCATGCCTTAGAAACAAAAAGTTGCTAAAGTTCCTGAAAACTTTGTTTTCTGATATTTGTGGTTCACGTTACAGTGTTTCTTCTACATGATGAAGATGCTCCTAATGATAGTGTTCTAATTAAATGTGTGTGTTTCTGACCCTGAACTAAGTGACTAAGTACTGATGCATTTCCCAAATTCAAAGCATCTGACTTCAGAATCATCTCAGATAATAGTAGTTTAGTTTCTTTTTAACAAAAATAAAATTCCCCTTAACTCTGAACTTGTCTAAACTGGTGCTCCATTTTCAAGAAGCACACAGAGAAGTGAAAAAGAAAAAATGCTGACTTACAAATGCAGCAATGGGATTTTATCCCACCTGCTGCAAGAAAGGGGCAAGAATTTCACTGGATGTGGGAGAGAGAGTAGGAAAAATGGAGAGATGAAGTTCTAGATAAGTGTTCCACCTGAGAACTTACGGGCCTCTTTCTGGCTCTCTTGTTCAACAGTTATGTGTAGATGGACTAACTGAAGCTGCTGGTGCACACAGTAAGCTGATCACACTGCATTATCATTACATGAAAATATGCTGCTTGGTAGAAGTGCAGGAGTGTTTGTGTCTCTCCCTTTAACTCTCTCTTCATGCTAATATGTGCGTTTGGCTGGCAATGACAAAGACTGAGCAGGGGAACATCCAGTATAGCTGTGTATCTGTCTCTGTCCATGATGCTGTGTCTTACAGTTTTCATATTCTTCTCTGTGTTTTAGCACAGTGAAGGGGTCAGAATATAAACAGAAGTGAAATTGGCCTATTTAGATCATATAGTATTAAAATTTACTAGGCAGTCAGTTCTTCATGACAGGGACTTTTACCTCATCTCTAAAGTTTCCATGTTCTTGGTTATGAAAACTGCAGTATTTTTCTGTGGGTAAGAAAGTTGATGATTTTTCTTCCACTCTTTATGGACGAAGAAGCTGGTAAGGATTTAAAAAAACAAAACCAACTGGCTTATGGCAAAAATCAGTGCATGCTATTTGCAAATTGCAATGGAACTGTTACTGTAACTTTTCCTGTGTAATTGAGAATATTCTGTGATTTAATCAAACATAATTATGCTTGCAGCTGTACTACACATTCACCTTTTGTGCCACAGGTTGCTGAGGCTTATATAAGGTGCATACTCTTTTCATCCAGGTTTCATGTTTTCAATTCCCTTAGGGCTGGATTGGTCTGAAGATAGTGGAGAAGAGTTGGAGGATTCAGAGCAAACCTCCCCTTACCAGGTTGCATGGTCTATCCGAGAAAGCCTCGGCTATGAGAGACCTGAGTGAGTATCATTCTTTAGTATTCACACTGGCCTTGATGGAACAAATCATGTAAATGTGAGCTTCACTTCTCAGTAGAACTTAAGCACTTGTTCAAGTGCTTTGCTGAAACAAAGGATTGTTTGAACTCATTTGTTTGTAAGAGCTCTGAAACAGCTTGTTGCCTTCTGTCCCAGTTTCCAGCTAACTTAGAGACCTTTGTCCAGTCTGCTATCAGAGGGATGCATCAGGAAAGAATTTAAGCTTGTTTGTCTAAATTTAATTGAGCTTAGTGAGATGTATTCATGAACTTGTGTGCCTTGCTGAGTGGAGGACCTGAATTAGAACCAAATGGAGTTGCTATTGGTTTCATGTCTTTTCTACTGTTTGTGAATAACTTTCTTAATAAACTTGTTACATTTCACTCATTAATCCTCACGGTATTTATGCAGGCTATTGTTTTAATGTGTTTTTTTAAAGGATGTGGTATTTCTTAATTAAGTGTTGAATAAACCTCTGTCAATACTTGTGAGCATTGAAAGGAAATACTGTGATCAAAGGGATAAGCAGAGCAGGTATTAGCTGCTGATGCAGAAAGGCTTATGATGTTCTCTATATACTGCTAAGTCATGAATCTGAACTTACAGCTGGATATGGTAATATATGTCTACTAATGTAAATTTTAAGGTGCAAAGTTAAAACAAAGCATCCCAAGCATGGTATTGTAAGGAAAGTGCCATATGTTTATAACAAAAAAATTGAGGTCTCAATAGAATTTAATTATAATTTCTATAACATGATTCTCATTCACTGTGAAACTGGACTTTTTGATACTATATCTTTCCCTCCACTTGTTTAATTTTTGAATATTGCACTTAGAATAAGGGCGCTAACAAAACCTTATTTTGTTGTTACATGGAAATTCTGAAACTTACTAGAACTTCTTGCCGTCTCTAAAGATTGTCCTCAAAGTGAACAACAAGCTGTATCTCTGTCATCAGGACACACAACACCATGCTAAATACTGAGAGCCTTCTGTGAATCAAAGCTACTAAACAATGTGTAGGCTTTTCTGTTTTTAAAATAAAGGTGTTAGGGTTTTTTTGTTATGAATGACCATCTTTTTTAGGGCATCAGCAGCCAGAGAGTGAGCTTTCACAAACGATTTTAGTTTAAAAGGCAATTTTTAAATAAACTGTTTTGGGGAAACATGAACAGATTTTCAGAATTCTGAGTCATACATATTTTTTCACAGCAGATATATCTATTAAATAACTTCCCTTATACTTTTCTCTCTCTGACATTTGATTTGATTCTCTCATAGATCCCTATTTTTTTGTCAACTTATAAAGGTCATCTCTGTGTGTTTTGTCTTCTATTTGTCTTAACTTCCTTTGGATTCTTCCTACTCTTTCACAGAGTGAGAGAAAATAATACCTTGTCTTGACATTTTCTCTTCCATTCTAGCATTTTGTGCACCTCAGTTAAACGCTGTCTTAACTAATCATGATGGATAAAATTTTATGTACTACTAGCTGCTTTTGTACTTCCATGAGCCTGCCCAGTGTTATCTCTTCAACAATTTTCCTGATTTTGATTATGGATAAACATTCACATGATGTCAGTCTTCTAAAATTTTAATTCCTATTCTGTAAGCTTCTGTAGAGGTTTTTATTACCTGAAATGTTTCCCTTTGACACTTCTGCAATGTGGTCTGTCTGCTGCTGAAGGTGAAATTAGTTCAGACTATTTCTGGGGAGATCTGATTTGTCCAAATGACTCTGTCTTGCTAAACTGGCAGTGCAGACTGGTGGCTCCTAACTTAGTCAGCCAGTGACTTGTTACAGCTCTGAATTTTGGAGACTTATTTTACCAGAAGACCAATGGAGATTATTTCCCAAAACTTTTACTTTCTGAAATCACATCCCCGACCTTACGGGATTTACTTGCTGTTTTCACAGTAAAATGAAAGCTATTTTTAACCTGTTCATGAGCTTGTGGTCCCCACCAGCTAACTTCATTCTGTCCTTTTCCATTTAACTCCATGGAAGACAATGGGAGGGATGCGTCTCAGAATGGACTGTTGAAAGAAAGTGAACAGTTAATTTCTGCTTTATTGGACAGCTGGTTCTCAGCATTTCTGCTTATGTGATTGTGAGGGGAATCCTCTCCTTTCTGTTGAACTTCTTGTGTGACACTATCTGCTATTAAACTCTCAAAAATTCACCAGATTGGTTTAAAATTAGTGTCTTAACAGTGTCTTGGGTTTGGCTGGGGTAGTGCTCATTTTTCTACTAGCTGGTACAGTGTTGTGTTTTGGGTTCATTATGAGAATAGTGTTGATAACACTGCTTACCCTAAGTCAAGGATGCTCCAGTTTCCCCTGATCTGTCAGAGAGGAGGTGCACCAGAGGGAGTGCAGAGGTGCAGTGAGGGACCACAGCTGGGACAGCTGACCTGAACTGGCCAGAGGGATACTCCATACCATTAAACATCATGACCAGTATATAAACTGGGGGGAATTGTCTGGGAGGAGCCAATTGCTGCTCAGGGATGGGCTGAGCATTGGTCAGTTGGTTATGAGCAGTTGTACAGGGCATCACGTCTTTTTTTTTTTCTTTTTTTTTTTCTTTTTTTTTTCCCATTACAATAAATAGTAGTAGTATATTTTACTCTGTTTCCATTATTAAACTGTTTGTAGCTCAACCCTCAAAGTGTTTTTTTTCTGATTCCCCTCCCCATCCCACTGGAGGGAGCAGGGAGAGTGAGGATGCAGCTGTGTGATACTTAGCTGCTGGCTGGGGTTAAACCATGACAACAGGCATACATTTTTCGGTTCACTTGCCTTCTGGCCTTTTAATCTGTAAAATTCATATTGTTGCAATCATCTGTGGAAACGCAGGCCAAATGTTTGCTTTTATTATTCTGTGCTTTAATTTTGAAAAATCGTGTTCCTATGCTCCCAGGGTTCTGGGATGCAGTGCTTTGAGGCAGGCACAAATGTTTGAGTTCAAACAGTAGCACAGGAGCTGGTAGTGGGCACAGTGCAGTGCGGGCTGGGTGGCTGGCAGAGAAGGCTGCTGGGGTGGGAGGAATCCCTTGTGGGAGCAGCAGTTTGCAGAGAAAGCAGGGGCTGTTCCCTTCCGCAGATTAGTGAAGCTTTCCCCTAGATTATTTGATTACTGGGTCTGGTAGCTTAGAAAGTACTGGAAAACAAATGATTTTATAACAAAGTAGATTTTCGCTTTGTACACTAAAATATAGATAAAGCGAGCGTTTCAAGTAGCAAGTTTGAAAAAGGAGTGTGAGTCCCTCCTCATACCAGCTCACTCAAAGGAGCAAATACCAACACTGTTGTCAAAGTTGGATTTAATAATTCACATTAGCTAGAATAGCTAAAAGAAAAAAGGGAAGGTTCTTCAAAACTCTGTGTAAGGAGGGATTTGAAGTATAGTCGTTGGGATGTCTCAGAATAGAGCGAATGTTCTCCTTGTTCCCTGGTGGTGCCTGATGGCTCGTGCTACCCTTTTGCTCTTCCTTTCTGCTGCTTCATGCAGTCTTTGTTTTCTTCACGAACACTCAGCAATAATTCCCCTGATGTTTGCATATGACACTCTGAAAGGGAAGAAGCATTTTGGATTATCAAATGGCTTGCACGCACTTTCAGAAATCTTTTTAAAATGAAATGCCACACATTAAGTGGAACCTCAGAAGTTCTATATGCAGCTTAAGAGAATAAACTAAATAGAAGTTGGCAAACTTGTTTATGAAAGGACAACAATAAAAGTACCTTTCATTTTCAGTACTTGACTATGAAAAATATAAAAATAGATTTTATTTTGAAATTTTTAGGTTTCTTTGAACATATAAGCATTTGGTTAATCTTACTGGCCTGGAAACAAGATTCTGAATAGGCTTTTAGAAACTGTTTGGCTCAAAACAGTTAGTTTAGAGACTGTCCTTACCCATTGCGGGCGTGATTTCCTTCTACGTCTTCGATATATATCTTCATCTACTTTTTAAAAAAGCTCTCATAAAGTGCAGTTCAAAAATATTTTAGCGTACAGTGACTTTTTTCTGACTCTTTCAATGCAAGGCAAGTAAAAAGTCTTAAAAATAGAAAAATTTACATTAAAAAACACTTTCCACCCAAAAGAAGCACTTCTTTTCCCCCTGAGGAAAAAGTCTTTGTTGTTCCATGAACAAGAAACTCATTCTGCAAGCTAGTGCTTGTTGTGGAGAACTTCTGGGTAACTTGATGGACCTTGTTGTTTTAACAAGTTCCAGTGATCATTTTCTGTTTCATGACTTTTACTTCATTTGACTGAATGTGTTGACATGATTTGATGGTCTTGTTGATACACGCCTGGACATTCAGAAAGCCAAGATAAATGGAAAAAGGCTTTTTTAAGCAAACAGAGAATTGGATTAGTCCTTCATCTGGTCATTGCTTAGCCTTGGTCTGATTTTTCCCTCAGTACGTTTGGAGTTAAATGTGAATTTCTTCTCTACTACTGTACTGTAATTCAACTTTAATTCTTCAGCAAGGAGAAATCGGTATCAGCTGTTAACTGTGTTAGTGTGCATTTTGGTTTAGAAAGGAATACATCACCTGGCAGAGCAAAAGGAATTGAGAAAATTCAGCAGTTTTGATGCTTGTTAGAATTCGGCCATCTTCTCCAGCATGACCTTTCCTCAATAAATTTCCACTACACAGTTCCCCACCCTTGTCTTCTCCATTAATTGCACTTTGATTTAAGCGTTTGTCTCATTTGCTGAGACACTTACAGTAAATAAAGGTTAACAGTATAGATTTTTTTTGAACAGCAGGCTCTAGACATTTAAATGTGTCAGACTTGATGATAAATTGATGTAATCTCTAATAATGACATACTAAGAAGGGAAAGTACCTTTAGAATTTAAAAGGGATCCTGCTCTTACTATTTCTCAAGCAACCCTGCCTGATTTCTGCCTTTAGATTTTGTGTGGCTAGAAGGTGGATGCCAACTTAACAATTCCATTAAAAAGACAAAACAGCTGCCTTGGAAAAACAAAGTGGTAACTTAAAACCCATTTGTTTTTGTTTTCCCTCCTTCAGGTCCGATGATGACAATGCAGATGACAGGAGTTCCAGGGTGACCAGACTTTGCACTTACTTTCAGCAGAAATACAAGCACCTCTGCCGCCTGGAGCGGGCAGAATCCCGTCAGAAGAAATGCCGGCATTCGCTCCGGAAAGCCTTGCTGCAGGCGGCCAGCAGAGAGCCGGAGCGTGCAGGGCAGCTGATACAAGAACTCCGAAGAGCTACATGTGCTTGTACCAGGTTAGACCCTCCCCTGTGACTGCAGGGACCTGGGGTCGGGACAGGGTGGAGGTGGGCTGAGCATCCAGCAGCTGAAATGCTGAACTCTGAAACTGGTAGTCATGCACAAGGCAGAAAAACCATGATGCATGATTGCCTGTCAGTGGAGTAAAATAAATGTGGCATACAGAGTTTTCCATGAAGACAGGCCTTCTTCAGCTTTATGTTTTGAAATATGGATTGTTTGTTCAGCAGTATCTGGGCCTGATTTCTTAAATGTCACAAAAGAAGGTAGTGGCCTGCTTAAATTTATTCTCTTTAATTAATCTACGTGCTTTGGCCTCCTTCAAATATCTGGTACTTTACTGTGCCCAGTTTTGAAGATGTGCAGTCTGGTCTGTAGTTCACTGCTTCAATTCAGATTTCATGTTTCAGACAGCTTTTTTTGAAAAGTTTGTACCTCCTCTTAATTATCTTCCCAGCAAATCAAATTCAAGCTCATGCTTTTTGTTAGATTTCACTCAATCTAACATTAAATGAGACTTGGCAATGAAATAAATATCTTCTAACAACTCTGAAGGTTACCTTCTGTGGGAATTCTTTCTAGATAATGTCAACATCCCTCCAGCTCTCGGCATATGGAGGGTTGATTGATTCATATTTGTGCAGGAACAGACTAAGTCTGAACCCTGATGTTACATCTGGGGTATCAGCAGCATCCTTTTCTGTTGTGGTTTTGCTTTACAGCATGTGCGACATGGACAAATAAGTGGATAAAATATGAGTTGCAGGCTAGAGCAAGGTCCTGAGAGTATATTCTGGTTAATGGGATGCTTTTGTTCCTGGACAGTGGGCTATGGTTCATGATAGTTGGAAGATTTGTTGCTGGGGAGGTGAAGTGATGCTGAATAGCTGCTCAGAGGTGTAACATAGAAGTCCATTACTAGTTTACAGAGCTGTGGAAATTTCTCCAAATTTAAACTACAGCAAGATGTTGACAGAACTGGCAAGCTCTTGCTGTTTTTTTTCCCCCATTATTTTTGCCTTTTATTACACCAGAAAAAATTATGTTGTTTTGGGTAGACCAGTAAAGCCAGGTGTGCCTGTCATCACTGCTCTGGTTAATTTAAGTAACCACAGAGTCTTTTCAGATACGAAATTTTTCACAGGAGTAATGCTGCTAGCTAAAACTTTGCTCAGTCAAAGTGCAGTTGATGACAGAAATGGCTGAAGGAAAACAGTCAGGCTACAGACAGCTTTTTGTCAACCTAGAAAACAACGTGTACAGAGGTGAAAGTCAGCCCTGGAATCGCCAGCTTTCTCTCCATGAAGGTGACACATGCCTCGAGAGCAGGCTAACACCACGCGAGCTGTGTAACGCTTGTGGTGCTCGTCCACACTGCTGTCTGGTCGCCTGCTTGCAGCTCAGGCTCAAAGCATAGAGGCTGTGCTGAGGGGGCACCCAGCTCCGGGCACCTGCTGGTGGATTGGGCTGTAGCACGTTGATGGAGAGCTTTTAGCCATGTTGAGCACGCTCAGGCTCTGCCACTCCAGAGCTCAGTCTAAGTTTGTCTGAGCACATGCTTGCATGTAAGCTCTGGGGATGCTCGGCATGTTTTGATTTATGAACAGGCTTGGAAGTGCACTTGACTGCCCATGTAGGCATAGCCAATACATTGTATTCTAAAGATTGACCTCATTTTGAGGGTCACCTGTGTTGATACTCAACTACTGCTGCCCTTGGCTCTGTTGCAAGGTGGTGTAATATTTACATGATAGCAGCACACAGCACCTCTCATTACAACTAAGGCCCTGTGAAACAAACAAGAACCCTGTTACTGCAGTCACACCTTCACCTGTCATTGACATCTATTCTGTGTCCCTGTGTAGAGTCTGGTAGTAGTGTGCACCCCATCTGGATCATGACGCACACGTGTGTTACAACTTTTCATCCTACTCTGCCACATTCAGTGCAATAATTGTTTTAAGTGACCACCTGAGACTGGGGATTTGTCTCTAAGCTCCTTTATGCTTTCTTTCCAGCACAAGCCAAGTGAGGCAGAGAGATGAAGAACCAACAACCTGTAGTGGGACTTCAAAAGGAGAGCAGTGCATTAACAAGGCCCTTCCATTCACCAGGCACTGTTTTCAGCGTATCCTCTTAACTCTTTTTGGCACTTGCATTCAGGCGTGGGAGTTCTGTTTTAGGGTTTTTTTGTTTGCTTGTTAGATTTTTGCATGGACAAATAAGTTTTCACAAAAAAATGCCTACTTGATAGTGTGTCATCAACTACTTTGCTTTTAATTTGTCTGTAAACAGTAAAGAGAAGTCGTTTGCCACTGGTATCTATTATAGTGACATTTTACTTCATAGGCTGTATTTGGTGGGTGCAAGAAACCTTCACAAAAACAATCATCTTTCACGATGACTTGGTACAAACCATGTGGCTTTCAGCTTCTTGGCTTTTCATGCAGTTCTTGGTAGGTTCCAATAGACCATCTTCCCATGACAGTTGTGTTGGAACAGATTTTTATACATAATGTAAAAAGATGACTTACAGTGACTAGAAAGATGGAAATCATACTTTGCATTGTTTAAAGCAGCAGAATAAAAGGGGTCAGAGAACCTCAGAAGGGGTCACAGAACATCAGAGTCTAGATGAGGAAGGATTTCCAGTGCTTGGAATTTCAAGCAAAGCTTGAAAAGGATGTTAAGAGTCAATGGGTAAAGATCACAGAAAGAAGAGAGCACATGAGAAGTGAGGTTTGGTTCTGAAGACTATAAATAGGCAGACTTATGACTTGTAATACTTAAAAATTCTTCAGACTTTGCCTTTTTTGGTTTTAGCTGAAGAATTATTGGTGCTTTTTTTGGAGTGACTTCTTTTGTTGGACCTTTGGTTTGGGTATTTTAAGTGACTAGTGCTGATCTGTTTCAGTTACTGTCAGACTGCAGCAACTTTTCAATCTCTTTGTTTTGTCATTGCCTTGTTTTTCTTGGTTGACATTTTGCAGGCCCTTTAAAAGTGGTCTGCAGAGCAGTTCAAAACCCCTCTATGAGAGAGCACCATGGTGTGCAGTTGTGTTTGGGATTTGCCTCCTGATTCTGATGATTTTTTTCTTTTTTTTTAAGTTAAGTGGTCTTGCTTGTTGGTGTGTGTAGAGCAAAGTAATCAAGAGTAGTGCTTTTGCATTTATGTCCATTTTCACTCTCTGAATTTCCTTGTCAGTGGAAACAGTCTCTCCTAAAAAGAACAGGCTTTTGGTTCTGACCCATCCGTCCAAGTCTGCTATCTGGACTGTTCTGCAGGTTTTTCATTTGCTTTGTCCTTTTTATTTTTGTGTGTGTTTTAACATTTTATGAACATACATAGTGGTGTTGAAGTCTGAGAACTGTTCAAGATTGAAGGAGTGCTTCTAATGTTTGAAAAAAACACAATGAAATATCTGTTTGATTTGCTGTAAGTCTGGAAACATTTTCCCTCCTGCAAGGGATTTTTCTGAAGGAAATCTCAGCAAGCTTACGTTTGGATTTATTTGACCTTTACGTCTGATTGCACATCTTTTTTGTCAGAGGAGCAGGAAGGATCTTGAAACTTTTTTCTGTGCTCTAAAGATAAATGCCAAGAATGTACCTTAAAAGATTGGATTAAGAAATACTCTTTCTTTAATGTTTCAGTATGGATTGTCATTAGTGTGTAACGAAATAGTCCTGTTGACTACACTGTTCCTACTGCTACTATTGATCTATTGATTAAGACTCCAGGAAAAGGCTTCTTTTTGCTAAGAACTCATTAGTGAAATGGCTGCTTTTATAAAACTATCTCAGTATATAATAAAATCATTAGAGATTCTGCATGAATGCAGTTTTTTCACTTTAAAAGTTGGGTTTGAGCCTTACCTAGCTTTGAACTTGAATAGCAAAGTTAAGGTACCCATTAAAAATAGCATCTATGGACAGATAGAGTTGAAGGCTCTGATCTTTATCAGATTGATAAATCAAAGGGCGTTCCTCCATCGTTGTCTCGTGTTATTCCTGATGCAGAAATGCACAGATATCTTATTGAACCGTTCTCAGCAGCTCTTCTCAAGTTGCACAGCCAAGTTTGCAGATGGTCAACAGTGCTCTGTGCCAGTTTTTGACATTACACATCAGACACCTCTGTGCGAAGAACATGCCAAAAAAATGGTGAGTATTAAGCTAAAACTGTATTTATTTGTGTATTGAGATGATCATGAGTTTTAACCCCAGTTTTTCTATGAACGCTTCCTTGACAACTAGCAAGTTTATGAAATTAAGAGCTTGTTTCCTATTATTTTTCTTAAGAGGGTAAAACATGCCAAATGTTCCCAGTTAGTATAAAGTATGTGGTAAAAATATTTTACATAGTTTTGAGGGTATAATAAAGTGTGCATGAGAATCTCCATTACTGGAAAAAAATTGATACCTTGCTTGAGTTGAGAGATGGAGGATCATCGTGAGATCCTGTGATCATTTTATTCAGGCTCTCTCCTGATCCTTGGTTCTGAATATGTAGTAGGAGTGGGGTAATAAGAAGACTGCAGCTTAAGGAGTCTCAGTACATGGGGCCCAAAATATTTTCTAGAGGAAATGTAGATAGCAATTACAAGCATGCAAGTAATGATTTTGCTACTTTATTTACCTTTTAGTAACTATCAGAATTTATCTTTAATCTCCTTCAGGGATCTGTGGATCCCAGAAGGAAGGCAGTGGCCTACCTCAAGTTGAGAGAATGTAGAAATTAATTTGATGTCCTCTGCTTTTCTTTTATGCCTCCTATCTTCCAGAACAAAACCCTTAGGATAATTCACAAGCCTGCTTCTGTCTTGTCCCTCCCTCAAGGTGTCTTGTCTCACCTTCATTTAGGTGTAAAACTGCCTTCTGTTGTTGTTGCGTTGTTAGGTTGTTGTAGGGGTTTTGTTACTGCTTTTGTCCAGCCTCTCCAGTAATTGTGAATTACGGGGCTTTTTGGATTAAAATGTGAGGGCTTGTGCTACACAGATTTGTATGGGATTTTCCCCTCTTCTATGCGATCTTAGTGTCTCTCTCAAGGTTTACTTCTGTAGCAAATACAATCCTCTGCCATTCCGAGTATGATGGCAACTGAAGACTGATGATGGTTTGATTTATTTTTTAATTGGTCAATGATTGCTGTTCAGAAGCAATAAGGCCATAATTGTTTACCCACATGCTTACCCTAGTCCAACAGTATTAATTCTGTTTCCTCAGTACTGTCCCTCTGTTATGGCACTGGGCACTGGTAGATTCTGGCTTCAGCTGCTGCACGCTATCTACATACACACCCCCTCACAACAGTGTTTTGTCTTTAATACTTACAAGAGTGCTGCTAAAGGTTACAGTTTTGCACTGATTTAGTTAGGGTTTGCTATGATAATTTTCAAAGTGATACTGCACGTGTGATAAATCTCCTATTTAGCTTACCTCATTACCTACCTGGTCTATGTTATTTTTGCCATTGGGATCAATGAGGAAGGAAACAGCTCCATTTTTGTAACTGTGCCTGGGTGTAAGCTAGCAGTCTCTCTTACGTTACATGTGAATGTCTGTGGAATGACCTGGGTGAAAAAGTAAGGAGAGTAATACTTGTTCTCAGTATGCTCCCATTGCTATTGTTTTGCTCCCAAAGGATAATTTCTTGAGAGGAGACAGCTCCCGTAAAGTTCAGCACCAGCAGCAGAGGAAACCCAGGAAAAAAACGAAGCCGCCTGCACTTACCAAAAAACACAAGAAGAAGAGAAGGCGAGGCCCACGCCGGCCCCAGAAACCCATTCCTCCTGCAGTGCCCCAAGGGAACCTCACCATGCCTACCAGTGTCTCACTGCCAGTAGAGATACCCCACATACGGTCAGTGGTAGCCCTGCCCCACTTTCCCACTGCTGGTTTGAGGGTTGTCAATGAGCACTGGAGAAAGGTGTGATTTTGCTGTGCTGATCAGCATCTGGAGCGGGGCTAGAAATTGCATCTTCTTGGGACTGTTGAAAAAAATCTTTAGGGGGGTCATTTTGGATTTGAGCAATGATTGGGTTTGATGGGTAAAATATCTTGCTCCTGATGTTGCATCTTATTTAATGAATAGGCTAAGCGTAAGCTTCCTAAGGAAACTTCCTAAAAGCACCTCTTTCCTAGATGATGGGGGAAAAAAGTGCGAGGAAAAAAACCTGTTCTAGATGGATATGCAGTCGTAGTTGTCCTTTGGAGGAACCAGAGTTCAACACAAGGGACTAATGTTCCTTTCTGTTCAGGAGCCCCTCCACACCAGAACTGAGTGCTGATGAGCTGCCTGATGATATCGCCAATGAAATCACAGACATTCCACATGACTTGGAATTGAATCAGGAGGACTTTTCTGATGTCCTGCCACGGCTGCCCGATGACTTGCAAGATTTTGATTTCTTTGAAGGTACCATTTTATTTTACGCTAGGGTGAACACAATCAGTGAACTGAAGAAGTGTGTCTAAACTGCATTTTGAGGGGTTGCTTGCTTTCTTACAGTGGTAATAAATTCTAGAGAAGGAAGTGTGCATTTGCTCTGTTGTTTGTGAGCTTTGAAGTAAAGCAGACACTAAGAAGGCTGTGTATAGTTCTCTGCTTGCTCATACAATTACTGCTCTGAAAATCCTAATTGGTTTAGTATTTTAATAATTCATTTTACATTTTTACTGCCTGTCAGTGTTACAGTTTAATCAAGAGTGTTCACAGTAATGGCATCTTTCTGCCATTGAGTGGGGCTGGAATCACAGTCAATATTGGCCTTTGATAAAAAGAGAGTGAGAATAAAATTTTTAAATATGCTTTTGAAACTAGCTTTTGATCAGAACTGTGCCTGAATTTTTGCATTCTAAAGCTCAGTACCTGTCACATATAACAAAGAAAATAGAACAGCCTGGAGTTGTGTACTTGATTTATTTGGTCATTTTCTGATATAACATGACATCAGACTCTGAGTTGAAATTAGCTTAAATTATACTGTCTGGGTAAATTTTAGGTCCAGGCTGTAATGTGTTAAGTGGAAGGGGGTCTGTGGACTATTTGTGTTATTGCAGCATTGAAGAAAATCTTACTTAAGCATTTTTGCTTTATGTCTAGTAAGTTTAAGAGGTATCTCCCATTGTAGTATGTGAAAAAGGAGGGTGGAGAGGGGGAGTTCCATTGAAGTGGAAGATGTAATTTCTTGATTTTCTTACCTTGCTTGCTTAGTGAACGCTGATGAATGATACTTTGTGTGTACTGCAAGCCATGCTGGGAGGTTATCATACACCGCAGCTCTGTAACTGAACTGTCCTTAGCTCTGCATCCTTAGAGTGCCAGTGCCAGGCTCTCCTGCGAGGAGCGTGCTAACTTCTGGTGTCCCTGTTTCTACAGGTAAAAATGGAGATCTCCTTCCAACTACAGAAGAGGCTGAAGAACTGGAACGGGCCCTACAGGCTGTAACGTCTCTTGAGTGCCTGAGTACCATTGGAGTACTTACACAGACAGATGGTGTGCCAGTTCAGGAGCTGTCAGATAGAGCGATAGGGGTGTTCTCTACAGGTGCTGGAGCTCCGGGAATGCAGTCCTTGAGTCGAGAGGTTAACACGGATCTGGGGGAGCTGTTGAATGGGCGTATAGTACATGATAATTTCTCCGGTCTGGAGCTGGATGAGAACTTGCTCCGTTCTGCTACCTTGTCCAACCCACCTACGCCCCTGGCAGGGCAGATCCAGGGGCAGTTCTCAGCCCCAGCCAACGTTGGCCTTACTTCTGCCACTCTGATAAGCCAGAGCAGCCTTGGGGAGAGAGCCTTCCCGGGACAGTTTCATGGACTTCATGATGGCAGCCATGCCTCCCAGAGGCCCCACCCTGCCCAGCTGCTGAGCAAGGCAGATGACCTGATCACCTCACGACAGCAATACAGCAGTGACCATTCACACTCCTCACCCCATGGAAGCCATTATGATAGTGAGCATGTGCCGTCTCCCTACAGTGACCATATCACATCCCCTCACACCACATCCTTCTCTGGTGATAACTTGGCAGCTACCTTCTCAGCAGAGATGCCCATGATGGCACAGCACTTGCTCCCATCTCAGCTGGATGTGCCACTTAGCGGGGTGGTGAACCCCAGAACTCACTGGGGAAATCTTCCTGTCAATCTTGGGGACCCCTCTCCGTTTAGCAACCTTCTTGGTGCAGATGGACACCTCCTGTCCACCTCCCTGTCCACACCACCTACCACCTCGCACTCAGAGACCACACAGCCTGCCTTCGCCACTGTGACCCCCAACAGCTCCAGTGTGCTTCCGGGGTTACCGCAGACCAGTTTTAGTGGCATGGGTCCTGCCTCCGCTGAACTCATGGGCTCCACCTCCCCTAAGCAACAGCTCCCTCAGTTCAGCGCAGCCTTCGGGCACCAGCTGAGCTCCCACAGTGGCATTCCCAAGGACCTGCAGCCCAGCCACAGCTCCATAGCTCCTCCCACGGGCTTCGCAGTGACTGGTGCCACCGCTACCAGTACCAATAACGCATCCGCGCCCTTCACCACCTCCAACTGAGCTTGTCTGCCTGGCTCCATGCAGGTAGATGGGGGACCTGTATTTTCTATCTTTCCTTTTTTCCTTTTTTTTTATTTTTTCTGTCCTCTCTTCCCTTTTTGTAAAGAGGGGGTTGAGAAGCAAACCCCTGCTTCAGTACTGACCAGGGTTAGCCCTCTGTGAACCTTGCTGTAGCATTCACGTGTGCTTGTTATGCACTGGTGCTCATTTATTGCAGGCAGGTTCACCGTTCCCCAACAATTCCTTAAGGATACAGCACAGTTACTGGATATAATTGATCTTAACAGTAAGACCTAGAAATGGGAAGATACCTCAGATCACTGATGCATGTTACTGTTCCCTAGGTTTTGGGTCAGTGCTTGCCATCCCATTAGCAGCTGGTAGAAAGTTTTCCAGTGGGCAGAAGTCTCTTGATTTATTTATTTTATTTTAATTTACTTTTTTCCCAAAGGTAGCATCTGGCATGGAAAACTTGGCTGCACACATTGATTTGAGAATGGTGCGCTGAAGTCCTAAGTCAAGATCATGGTTCAAGGATGAGTTTGGCAGTTTCTTAAAATAGTCTCTTGACCTCCTCTGTGTGCGTGTGTATGTTTGGGGTGCAGGGAGCAGCAATTCCTTTTCTTCTTTTGGTGAAGAAGTGGGAGTTGTCCCATTTCAGAACTGGTCACTGTTCTTACTGCATGCTGATTTTTGGGTTTTCTTATTATCATGATTTGTAATTCGCTGAGTAGCAAAGGCATCAGTCGACTGGTTGCCCATAAATTTGAAGGCTGATATGAAGTTAGCCCAGGGGAAAAAAAAGAAAGAGAAAGAGGATTGAACTAGATCATGGATTTGTGAAGATTCCTGTGCAGAAGTTCCCTTCCTTGCTGAATTACTGTGGCCTTGTAGCATTGATGATTTGCCTTTTCAAGTGTGTCTTTGTCCAGAACTCTATGCCTGACAGGCTTACAGGTATTTCCCAGAGGAAACCAGAAGAATTTGGTTGGTATGCTGCCCATCCACACAAGTCTAGGTCAGACCCTTTCTAAGATTCAAATGGATGGATTTCTCAAAATATGTCTAGCTAGTGAGACTTTCTTGGATAGTTTTTAATCCCCTGAGAGCCATATAGTTCTTTTGACACATGTAGGGTTTGATGCTCTGTTTGGGAAGCTGAATGTATGTAAGAAACTAGCAGATACCTATCAGCAGTCATGGCAAAAGAGAAATCACTAAAGTGAAATAGATAAGAATTCCTTCTGTCTGCAGGATGGTTTTGTTTGTACTGATCATCTGCTAAAGATAGTACTCGGACTCTGTGGTAGTAATTTCACTTCCTGAAGAAAGGAGTCAGCTAGGGTTTAGATTCTTTTATTTTTGTGTTTTACCTTTTTAAACCAAGATATAGCAGCAGCAGAAATTCTGAGGTGTTTACTTGCATCTCCTTATTAAGAAGGAAAAAAAGGAATTTGCTTGTGACTCTATAGGACTCAAACTTGCTACTGTACTCTGACTTTGACTGTAAAAGTAGCTCTTATTTAATATAACAAGTCTCTGCTCTTCTTGGTTTGTTTCTGAGATGCAGATGAGAGAAAAGAGAAAATTCTTCATTTCAGTCCTTTAATGTTCAAGACGGATTTCCTTTTACCTTACAGTAAAAAGTCCTACCTGCGTGTATTCTAGTCTATTTCAGGAAATGAAGAGATAACCAAGCATATGTAATAAGGAGGCCTAATAAATGTTTTGAGCAAAGGATCATTGAATGAAATGTAGTTGCTATAGAAATTAATTTTGTTAGCAGTCAGGCATACACCAAAATCTCTGACCCAAACGTCTCCTTTCATCTTCCTAAGGAACAGAATTTAAATGGGATTGGTCTTGTGTCTTGCTATTGTAGCAATCATACCATCCCTCTTTTCTTGGAAGATCTGTCCTCTTTAAATATAAACGAGTATGGATGATGCATATGTCCTTTTCTGAAATTGCAAGTGTATGTGGGTGGAGAAAACAGAAATTATTTTCATGCTTCTGTTGTTATGAAGTCATTATTTCGTACTTGGTAAAATAGATCTTAATAATATAAGCCGAATATTTTAAAGTGGTGATTTAAATATGTTTGTAACATTGAAATGTTTTTAAATCACATAAAAAGTTTAATTGAAGCCTATGAAATCCTGCTTGTGATTGTCCTGCTGATTGAGGAATGCGCAGTGGTATTGTGAATGAGGCAAATCTCACAAGGCTTTTATTTATTTTTGTATTATGTTACCCGTACTTTGTTGAGGAGACAACTGTTTGATTTGCAGATTATTTTTGTTGTGTCCATATACCTTCTTCAATGTGTTCAGATGACTGACTGACTGAAAAAGAGTGGAGAACTAGTATACCAAATAGTTAATTCTTTAATCTGCTTGTGCGTTCACGTAATTTTAGAGGGTGTTAATTTCTATAAATTTTGTTTCAGGACTTTGGTCTTGAAATGGTTCTTGTGCCCATCAAACTTTTAATGAAGCTGCAGCTAGTGCAGAGTATATTTGCCCCACATCACATTTCCCTTTCTCAGCAAATGCTGAGGGGAAGGGAGGAGAGAAATGGAGAGCAAAGTTCTGCTTGCTCTCATTGGTATAAATTACAGAGGAGCATTTTGGTCTAAGATCACTGCAGGTTTGTACTGATCTAACTCAGAACAGAACCCAGCTCCTAATCCTTGTGTTGATCAGGACAGAGAATTTCAAAAGCTGTCAGAGGTATGCAGGTCCATAATTCCCATTTGAAATCAATGGCTTTTATGTGCCTGCATTTCTTTAAAGCAGTCTAGGATATCAACTCTCTTCCCCCACTCAGATTTCCATTTTTGTGTATCCCTTGATGACTCTTCCCAGAAAAGCGACTGCGTAACATTTTTCAGTGAGCAAACTAAGTTTGCAATAAAGCTGCACTTTTAAAAATAAACTTCAGTCTGTATACATTTGAAATAAGAATCCCTCTTCCTGTTTGACCCACTGTTCTGAAATGGGCCACCACTCCTGCCTTTGCCTGGTTCACCTCTCATTTTTTCACTGCCACCAAGTTCATGGTTACAGCCTATCAAGCAGTTACGGGTCTTGATCTTAGCTTTACAAGGTGGATCATTCCAGGTGGGCTTCTACACCCACACAGCCTGTTGACTTCAGTGCATCAGTGTCTTGCTGTTGGATGCAAGAGATCCAACTGAGAGGTGTGTGCAGTCAGAGATGTTTCACACCTCTTCCTCTGGGAAATACTGCAGGTCTGGTTAAGGTAGTCCTCGAGGCTGTTCTTTACGTGGTTCCTGAGTAGAATCCATGCTCCCTCATAAAGGCTTTTGAGTATCAGCTCTTATAGCAATTAGCACTCTCATCACCCTTTCACCAAAGAGCCAGTGTAGCAATTTCAGTTCATTGATTCGAGATGCTTAATACCTGTTGTGCCCTTTACATGTTAACAAATGGAGTAAAGCTAGTTGAACCTAAAGGTTAATTTCTTTACATAATATTTGAGTTTTAAAGAACTGAAAAAAAATGAGACATAGACTATCAGCAACATCATTTTTTGCAATAATAGCACCTCAGTTAGTCTTTGTACAAAAGTACTTAACACAAGATGAGTTCTGACAGTGTATAGAGGTTTATCAGGAACAGCTTCATGCTGGCCTGACGTCTAAGGCATTCTTTACCATATGCTTTGATGTTTGCTTTCACCTGGGAAGACTTTACTCCAACTTTGAGGGGAGCCATATATGCCTAGATAGCTGATAGCTGATTTGATCTTTGCCCTCCTAATTATCATGCAAGAAGACATATGTGTGATGCAAGAAGATGGAAAAGATGCATCATTTTGTCTCCTCCTGCCTTCCAGTTCCTCCAGGTTATTGCTTTAGATCCATTCTCGTTAGTAGCATGCTTCTCCCTATAGTTGAGCACAAAGGCTTTAAATTGATAATGCTGAGAGGTAGCACAGTTGCAGATCTGCCTCAGGCACTGTGGAGAAGATGGCAAGAGCTAGATTTCCCACTGAAAATGGGAATTTGCAGTTTTCATTTGGAAAGCCCTGAGAAACTTATCACCTGCTAGGCAAAAATCAGCAAAAAAATTGTCAAAGGAGAGTTGTACCTCATAGCAAAGAGTAGCCAAGGGAAGTGGATTTTTATTTTTTTTTATTTTTTTTAAAAGGAAGATGAGTATTGAAAAACTGAGAAATTCTGTTGTGAGCTGTTAGGCACAGCGTGATGCCACTGGCTTTAGGATTATGGCCAAGACAAAAGGCCTTGGATTGGACCTGCAAAGCAGTAGCCACATACAGTTTGAAGCATTGTTTTGCTGTAACCACATCTAAATACATTCTGGGATTGAATCTGCTTGCCAGGAGAGCCCTACAAAGGTGTACAATGAACAGTGGATAGGTGTCTTCCCTGAGAAGCTGGCCGTGGTGGCCACTGATGCTGCTTCTGAACTCCAGCTGCTCCCTGAACTCCTGCAGCCTCCTTGCTGCTGCATTTCCCTGTAGGCATTGGCTGCCTCCAAGGGTATTTCTCCCTGTGTTTGTGCTGCAGTAAGCTAAATCCACTTGTGAATTCTCCAGCAGTATGAGCCTTCAAGCAGAGAGGAGGGAAAAATTTTTAGACAATCCAGCTCTCTGCAGTTGAACCTTTCAAGACTTGTGGGGAACGGAGGTGGTGGCAGGAGGTACTTTAAGCAGACAAACAATAGAAAACTTCCTCGCAGTCATTTTCTGCAGTGAGATGTTTGTGTGGCTGTCTGGGTGGCTTCCCTGGTGGAACTGCTGTATTTTTGCTTTTGTCTTTTTACATGTGAAGGAGTCTCCTGTGCAGACCTGTTGCAAGGTGCAGTGGTGAGAGAAATAGTAACTGAAGGAATTCTTTTGGGCTGATGTGTTGACAAGATCTTTAGGTCTTTCTCATCTTCGGATCACAAGGTCTTTGTGATCTTTTGGGTAACATTTAATGATGCGGATTTGTGGGCTACTTCTCGTACCTCCTTTATTTCCTTCCACTCTCCATCCTTCATCATTCTTGCTTCTGTTTTCCCATTCTCAGATACTTCTGTAGCGTAAGTAATGCCAGCTGGTAAGTCATCCATAGTTCTGAGCGAATCTGACTGTAAAATAAAAAAGGAGAGATTCCTGCAATTCATAACATGCATTTTGGATGCTAGGATGACAGTACAATAGATCAAAGTATTTCTCAGATCAGTGAGTAAGGAGATGTTTCACAGTACACTAATATGTCATGAACTAGATGCTAAGGGTACAACATTGATCATGAGAGTGCACACACTAGCAGTGAATATACAGGTATTTTTAGCAAGAGATTACCTTCTCAGAAGTTCCTTTTCTTTTGAGAAGTGCGTCAGTAGAAAGGCACAAAGAAAAATATAAATTATTCTTTCTTAATACGCACAGGCCCAAATAGAAGTAAGGAGGGTTGGTGAAAAAAATCTGTATTTGTGTTTACTAAACTTAAATATAGACTTTAGGAGAGGTCTGGTCGTGAGACACCTTAGCTTTATCAGGTAAAGTTTTGGTCTTGTCTTTAAAACTAGACGAAAACACTGTTGTTGGGAAAAAAGTTTGGTGGAGGAGAAGGAGTTAGAAAAGATGCATCCTAAAACAATTTTCTCACTCATGTCTTCAGCCTCTTTTTTTAAAAAAAACAAACAAAACAAAACACAGTAGTGACTATTTTGGGAACTTTTCCCTTTGCTGTTCTCATGGTCGTTGAGTTCTTTGCTTTCCCCTGTTTCACTCTGCATTCACATATTCCTCCTCTAGCTACTATGGAATAAGTTAATGTAGTGGAAGCGTGAAAGGAGAAACTAGGCGTGTCTGTAGGTTGACAGCAACCACTGGAGAAGGCTTTCTTTATATGTCTCCTTGATGTAAGTGTTGGCACCTCTTCAGTCTACTCTAGGTCATAGAACTCGGTTTGGAAGTGAATAGGTTGAAACTTGGGCTTTTGACCATAAAACTGTACTTACTCGCTGTAGGAAAAAAGTGTTCTTCATACTCTTCCCCTTGCCAGCCCCGAAACACACACACAGTGAGATGTCCAGAGTACCCGCGTGTCGACCACATAGGCATGTTGAACTTGGTCCAGTAATGCTAATGTTTAACCTGCTTTCTGTCGTTGTCAGCTGGTGCCCACGGAGATGAACTCTGGATAGGTAACGTTCCCAGATATCCTCTGGAAAACTTTAACTTTGGTGCAGATTGCTAAGATGTAGCTAACTGCGATGGCGTTGGCTTCTACCTTGGAGTGGACTGATTTACCCTGAAATGACTCTCTAACCTGCGTCTTAAACAGTGTAGATGGTTCTGGTGCAAATAGATTCATTCTGAAGTGATGGACATTTTGATTCTCATGCAAAATAGCTACATCCTACCAAGAAGGGGTTGAACCAGTTTCTCTGAACAGTGATGACTTTCACTGTACAGTTTTGGGTATGTCTCAGGGATTCCTTGTGGAAATAAGGGCAGTTAACAAAAAAAAAAGAAAAAAAAGAAAAAAAAGAAAAAAGGAAAAAAAGGAAAAAAAAGAAAAAGTAAATAGTTTTAAAAGTAAATAATAATTTAAGGTAGAGCGTCACCTAAGTGAGAGCGCAAGAAGGAGAAATCTTTGTTCAGTTTTATAGTCAACAATGTCTGGCTTACAGACTCTTTCTCTTCTCCGGGCTCTCATCTCAAGTTCAACATACAGAATCTTTTTCATCACGCTCAGCTTTAAACTTTTTATTTAAAGATACCCTTCCCCAATGAGCTTTCAGAATACTTATTGTAGATTTTAAGAGAAATGGTATATTAATTTATGCTATTAACATCACCTCATAAATTATAAGTTTTATACTAAAGCTGTATTGAGTGTAATGAATTATGTTGCATATGTGTTTTTAATAGCTATAAAATTATATACAAGCTTTTTTGGAAAAACAAACTAGTGAAGCACCTTTTTACACTGGATCTTTGCCGTGTCAAGGTGTACAGCTATTCTTTGCTACCTTGCAGATATCTATATCTATATATAGATATATATATAAATAAAATAAAATGGTATCCTGTATCAACAAGTATAGAACTCTTTTTAACCCTTATATTACTGTTCCTATAACTCTTTTTAAATTTTGAGTGTTACATTCTGCAATAATTTATCCGTGGTTTGTACCTATGATTAGAAATTTAGTTACAGGGTAAATAGAGCAAATTTTAAAAATCCAACTACTGTAGCTGGAAGTTGTGAACCGAGTTTGTAAGATCTTTTCTTTTTTTTTAATGTATTTATTTCCAGTTAGCTCTGTGAGTTGGAATTTGAAAAGTTGGAACATTAGGAATCTACAGTGTCTTATTCAGGAATTTTCCCCCTCCTTTCCTCACAAAGGAATTCCCACTGTGACTTATAAATAGAATTAGACTGCTTGTGTGCATGTATGTATTATATATACACACAAAAAATATGCATTGGGGGGGATGTATGTGCGATACGAATGTGTATATTGTATGTAGGTCATAGTTTTGTAAAGAGAAAAGTAGTCGAGAGGTGATGGAATGTATCGTAGAAATGTGATTATTTAGTAGGGGGTTGTTATGTCCTCACTGTTGTATAAATAACTGAAACTCTCTACTATATAATCTTCTGTTATAAGGCTAACTCTGATATCATGTCAATATTGCTGTTTTTCAAATGAGTTGCATTGAGCCCTGTTTAAAATGCCATGAAAATACCAAGCTCCCAAAGACAGCCTTTAAATAAAACAAATAGGGGAGGAGGACTGATGGGAGAAATGAGTTTTTCAGGAGAAACTGAATGAGAAGTTTTGCATTTGGTGGGATGCGGAGGCATGAGAATTGCTGTATCTTGGCAAATTAATACCTGAATTTCCTGTGGTCTGACTTGGAAAATGTCATCGATCAGTGTACTTGTGTTTTCCAATTAGGTTGTAAGGAGCACTGTTTGTGGAGTGGTCGCCATTCCATAAAAGGGTCTTGTCTTCAAAGTAGATTTTTTTTTCTTTCATGAGGATCTTTGTGTATACCCATTTTGCCCCAAAATTGCTTTTGTGGGATTGCAGAACAAAATACGCATTAAATCCAGGGAGTTTCACTTGTGCTGTGAAATTCTGAATTTGTTTTTTCATGATTGGAGAAGGAAGATTTCTTTATGAAAGTTCTCACTTGAAATTTTGAGAAATCAGAAACATTCCTACAGATTGGCTTACTCTTCATACTGTTCTGTTTAGGCTGGGAAAAGTAATCTAATTGTTACTTATACAGTATCACTTCAAATTATGATGATCCTGGTGACTTTAAAAACCTGTTTAGAAAAAACAGAGCTTCCAGTATTGCACAGAAATTAGAACTTTTTTTCAATTTTTTTTTTATATCCCCCTTCCCTATCGTTATGTTGATACCCCCCAGGCATCCCTTCCCTTTTCCTTCTCCCCACAATTTGTTTCTGGCACATATGCATACAGGCAAAAGGGCAGGGAGGTGGAAGTTGTCAGAGGCCTTTCCTTCTGCTTGTTTGGTGGTAATGCGAATTAGGAACGTAAATCTTTATGGCTTTATGGGGAAGAATAGACCCGCTTTTGTCTATACCTGTACAGAGAGATATATCCTGTATATCAGACAATGGTAGCACTTTGCTGAATGTGGACTTGCCCTCATGATGTACAATAAATACATATGAATGCAATCCGTCTAAATCTATATATATGTGCATACAGATGTATAGATGGAATATACGTTGTATCACACACGTAGTTTAGTTGTAACATGAGTCAGTGTGTGAGCTAAAAAGGGGGACTATCCACATAACGTGTAACAGGTAAGCATTTGTGCCAGACAAGTCTTTTTTTAATTCTTCTGAGGGACCCGGATGACTCAGTGACTGATCTGATCTTGGTCACCATTGGTTTGTGTTACCTCAGCCCTCACAGTGGAGTTTCCTTGGTACATCTCTGCCTTTGTTTTATATTAAGACTCCTTGAGGCCTCTTGCAATGCCAACCTCTTCTGTTCTCTGCTCCATTGCCTCCATTCCAGCTCCTCCTTGTCCCTGCATCTCTACAGTTTTTCTTGCTAGCAGCAATCAGCTTTAATGGCCCAATCCAGCTCTGCTTATGCATTAGGGAAATTCTCTTGGTGACTGTAGTGGCAGCTGAATTGGGCCCTGAGCACCTGCTTGAACTTATGCAAAATTTCCCAGCTATTCAGTTGTGCTTCAGTATGACTGCGATTGATTTGCAGATGAATACAAACTTTTCATAGAACACGATGCAAAGCTCCCTAGCATATTAAAAGGTTAACCCAGCATCATATTTAAATTGCCAAAATGAGGAAACTCCACCCACCCAAAATTATCTTCCAGTTTTCAGAAAAAGGGAGTTGGGTTTGTGTTTCCCTTAACACAGGCAGTAAGCAGAAGGCAGCCCTGTGCTCTGTTCTGAGCAGTGTGGTTGTCATCAAACATATCAAGAGAAACACAGTTTGTTACACTTTGCCATAAAGCAGATTTTAAAATGGAGTGCAGAGTTGACCATTAACATGCTAGCACTTTGCATCTAACTGTGTATTGGGTGATCTTGCTTATGCAAGTAAATTGTGGTTTTAAGTGTTTTACTTTCTGTTTTCTGGCTAAATGGAGCTTCTGTATCCTTTTAGCAGAAAGCAGCTGTCAGCAACCTGCTCAGTCACATTTAAGTACTGTGTAACTTAGGCTTCAGTTTCAATGGGGAATGCTGCTCCAGTTCTGTCATCGAGCCACACTGGATTCCGTGTTTTCAGGACGGCTGTGATTTTTCTTGGCCACAATTCAGCCATGGAATTTTGTCTTCCTTGCATTTCTGTTAGAGAAAGGTAGCTGGTGTACTGTTCCATCTGAGCTTTCATGCAATCATACACAACGATTTCTATAATACATATGTTTGGGCGTGTGTATGGGTATGTCTATGTACTGGGTGTGTATAATCTATATTTATACGCACACGTGTATTACACTATTTCAATTTATGTATGTGGAGAATGTACCTGTTGGTTATCTCCTGATATATACTCATGCATACGTATATTAAATATGTATATAGAGTGTAGATGTCCTGCATATACATATGTATATGTTATGAACCTTGGTTGGCAATTTTTTTCCCACACTTTTTTGCAAATTGCTGTCCCTTATGACTTATTTTCACTGAAGCTGCATTATATAGAAGAAATGGAGAAATGTGTTATCAAAGTTTTATTTTAAAAAGGAGACTTGTAATTATCTAAAGCCATTTGTAATTGTCTTAGGAATTTTTACTAGAAGGGTTGTTATTTTAAAAAAGAAAAGAAAAAGAAAAAAAAAGATAAAACAAAAAACCAAAAGCAAGCAGACAAGCCCTTACTCCCACTATCGTTTAGATGGACATAAGAAAGAAATGGAAACACAAGTTTCTAAGTATTTATTTCCTTCAGGTGTTTCTGAGGCATACTGTAGTCACATCCTGCCCCATCTCCCTTTGTCCAATTATAATTAATGATTCATGGTTTCTTTTACACAGCTTTTTCTCTTATTACTTTCGTAAATCATTGTTCACCTCCTGCATTCAGTAGTACTGATATCACTAAGGAGATTTCATGTCCTTCTGTCCTTTTTAGGAGAAATACCAGTGCATCACTATTGTGTTACATTTTAACATACTTTGTGGAGGATGGATGTTTTTATTGAAGATGTCTGTAACCAGTCTAACTTATTTAATGTGAGGAGCCTTCATTGGAATCTATCGTCTGTTTGTTTCCAACAAGTTTCTTCAACTACTTTTTCACCACCATGTTAAGTAATTCCCTTCTTATTTTATGCCTGAGGTTTTAGAATTTGAGTTTATTGTTGTGGGTTTGTTTTTTGGGCTTTTTTTTCCCTTCAATTCACGGAAATGTTTATCTGCAAGTGGAGCAAAACAGATGTCAGAAGCTCAACAATATCCTTTTTGCAGTTAAGGGTAAATATATTTATCCTAGATTTAATAAAAGAAGGTGGCAAATGGACAATCTGAAGCGCTTAGAGGGAATGCTCACTCTTTTTAAGGCTGTCTCCGAGAAGTTTGTGTTTGGTGTCATTTTAAAGGTAGCTTGATCATGCTTTGATATCAGAAACAGCCTTGTAACAAAGAGCCTCATACAGTTTTTCGGTCACTAGAGTTTAAAATGTAAACAAGTTGCAGTGGGAAAGCAAAGGTGAGGCAGTGTATTTTGAACCAGTGAATTGTAGCTTGCAAATGTACCTGATTTTGAAGTAACTGCATGGTAGCAAGGATTAGCAGTCTCTTACACCCCTTCCTTTTTCCCTCTCATCCCTGACACGTGTTCAGCATACCATACATTGGGAAAAATAAGCAACTTACTCCAGCAAAGCTAATCCACTTAATGACTGCTTAAAGGGAACATACAAACTTGCATTGCCACAGCCCGTCCCGTGGTATTAGCTGGAAGACTAGCTAATACGCACAAAAAGCCCAGGCCAGGTGGCTTCTGTGGACGTGTCACTTTTGGAGTGTGGTGCATGGAGGTGCCCAAGAAGAAGGGTCCCTTCCTTCGGGGTCCCTGGCAGTGATGGCAACTCGCACTACTGCTTCTAGTGCTGGAGGCTCATGGACAGCATTCCAGGGGCGGGTAGGAAAGCTTGTGTTTGTACTTTCCCTTTAAATAGGAAAGGTTGGCTCACATGTTCCTCATACTTCTCAATGAATGTACTGTATTACCATTTAAAAAAAAATCAATTAAATGATGATAGATTGGTCTCCTTTTGTTATCTGGTCCTTGTTTAATTTGTTTAAGGGTTTTTGTATACAAAAGTTTACATTTTTATGTATATTTTTCTTGTGTAAAAACTGATGTAATATGTGTATAAAACACTGTATGTATTATCTGTATATAGTGTGACAAAATGATTTTCTTTCTTTCTTTTGGATGTATTAATAAATCTTGCTGTGAAGTAGCTGTGTTTACTATGATGAAACCCTCTTCTCCAAGCCATTTTGCTAAGTCCAAGATGTATGGATATTGCCCAGGATGAAATCTAATCCATAAAGTGATTTCTTTTTTCCTTTAAAACATATCCTAAGTACAGTTATTAAACTGTCCTTTGCTTAGATTGCTGTAGAGTCTGATTCTGCTCTTGCTTGTTCTCTGTTACTTTCTAATGACATTAGTTAATTAGTTTTGCAATCAAGCCAGGGTCTTGAGTCTCTGTCCTGATTCTAATTATAGTGCTTTCTAGCTCTGGATCACTGGTCTGGAGACCAGATCCTCTTCATCTTGTTTTCTGGTTTGAAGAAGTATAATTTAAGGGGTATAGAATAGAGTTTTGTCATGTATGTTGTTATGTTTTCTGAGACTTAAAAAATATATACCTGCTTCATCAGTGCAACTGGTAAGTTGGAGTTTGGCATTATTTTGAGGTTTAGCTTGTGGATGAAAAATGCTGGGTGCTGAGGTGCTGTGGGGCTCTGCTCAGTGGTCAGGCAGGATTGCCAGGCCAGGGCGTGCATGTGACCTGCATTGCTCGGACACTGGGAATCACCACTGCCTTGTTCGGACACAGCTGCGTGCTGGGGAAAAGCTGCCATTTGTTCCACCTTCCTGCGGCTGCTGCAAACAAGACTGCCTTGGCTGGCACTAACCTTCCAGTGCCAGGTTTGACCTCCAAGAGTGGCTTTTCCACAGTAGCTTGAAGGATGTCCTCTCTCTAGACAGAACTACGTCTTGGACACTTCACAGTAGGTAGGTGGTTGCTGCATCTCCCTCTCACCCTTTGTTTTGTGAAGTAGTCTCCTCTGCTTTCTGACAGGAGGGGATGTGCTTCTACTAGCATTTGCTAGTCTCCATCTCCAAGGTGTTTGAGATTGTGACCATCTTCAAGTTCTGTTTTTCATAAACAGTCTCCATGCTGACCTGGTCATCGGAATAACAACCAGCAGAGACTGATGAGAGATTCAGTTATTTGACTTCTCTTTTAATGAACAGTGGCCCAGCTATTCTAGACAGAGTAATTAGGGCAGCGCTGCACAGTGCCTGGTTGTAATTCAGGCTGAGGGGTAAATGGTGTTAGTGAATGATGTAGTCTTCCATGCTAACATGTGCTGCAAAGGTTTCATGGCAAAGATTAATGAAGATTAAAGATGTGCTTTAATAACCTTGCATTCCTGGGAGGTGGGAGTACACTGAAAGTGTTGCATCCAGACATTTGTCAAGACAGAGTGATGACAGAAAAGATCAGATACTTAAACAAAAGGAGAGCACAGCAGTGGAAGTTCAGTGCAATATTGCTAGAGAAAATCTGCTCCAAGCTTGTCCTTTCTAGGGAATTTTCAAGGTTATGGGCCTGAGGCATTTGGAAACTCTAGGGATAATAGTGTGAGGCGGTTCTGGGCTTTATGGATGTAGTTCTGGCTGTGCACGTGGATATCACAATGCTGAGCCTTCCAAGTGCTCTGTGTCAAGTAGCACCCAAAATGGCAAGAGCAGGAATTGATTCTGATGGAGAAAACAGTAGTTTAAAATCTGCTTTTAACAAAACAGCAAAAATAAGTTTCTGTTTTCTGTAAGATCTGAGATCATAATGAGGACTAAGAAGGTGGAATTTAGGAAAATGGGGGCTCTTCCCTGGGAATGACTCCCTGACAGAAGCAGAGATCTCTGGTCTGGTCCTGAGCTGGGCATTCACCTGTGTAGAATTGACAAGAGATGGGCTGAGATTCCTCTGCTGACTAAGGCAGAGACTGACTGATTCACCTGGGTTTTTTCCCCAGTATTTCCATGACCAACAAAGAAATGCTGCTCTTAGAAAATGATTGCACAGCTCTCAGTCTGAAACTTTACAAAAACAACCGGTCATTGTTCTAGTGCCACATTTCAAAACACAAATAGGTTTTATTTGAAGTATCAATTTAGGAAGAATGTGGTACATTTTTCTTTGTATTTTAACAGCCCTCTCAAACTCCAACAGCAGTCTTTTAATAGTTGGCAATTATTTTCTCAGGAAAGCTCATTTAGTTTGTACTTGAAAAGCAGGTGACACTTTGTTACAAGAGCAAATGTTACTCTCCTATTTGGTGAAGCAATCGGAAGGAGAAAGCTTTATTAAGCTTGGACGCTGGCTTCCTACAGAGGTGAAGACAACCTTTCTCTTTCCCTGCATAGTTATAGGCAATTGTCCCCTCTGCAGGAAATAATGGGGACCATCTTCCACATCCCCCTGGAGCCTACGCCCCAAGCACAGGGTGGTACCCTGCAGCTGTCAGGTCTGAACTAGAGATAAAGGATGCTTGTTTTAAAGGGCTAAGAGGTGATTGTCATGTTTGCTGGTATGAGGTTCAGCCCAGGAACGGAGGTCTTGTTTTATTGCTACTGCTAATTTATAATTTGTGGAAGGTGCCAGTGAAGGTCTTGGTACCACTGAATTCTAGCAAAAAAATTGACGTGTTGTGCTGAAAATGTCTCTGAAGGCAAAATAGTGTTGATACTCAGGTGCATTCCTGTGCTTCTGTAGGGGAACAGCAGTACAGAAATTCTACATCTGCATCCAATATGTCCCTTGACAGATGTCCTTAGGACCAAGAGACTCATGTCTTGCTCACCCCTCACATCTAATTTGTGATGGCTGACATAGCCACCAGTGTGGAGGAGAGTCTTGCAAAATAAACTTAGTCTGGCTCTGATTGCATCTGCTCAGCTCGTGCACCAGCTCCACGTTCATGCCTGTTTAAATTTAAAGTGCTTATTTTCATACTGTGCAACTCTTGGTGGAAAAAAACCCTTGTAATCAGCCAGCCCCAGGGCACTCCCCCAAACCTCATTCGTGGGGCCCTGCTGTGGTGCCTGCCAGGCAGCTGGCACTGGTTGGGCTGCTGAGACAGCCGTAAATGCTGTCACATTGACCAGTACTTTCTCACAGCTCCCTTTGTCTGCAGTTCTGCAATCCCATTGGAGGGTGTCATGGACTTCAAACACTTCTAGCTTCTCCATTGCAACCATGTTGGATGTAGTGATGGCCCTTTGCAGTAGAAGAGGAAGTGCTGTGGTGGCAGGGAAGGGAGAGGGTCTTCCCAGCTGCAGACCAGTGCTGTGAGCTGTGTTGTGACCCCAGGGAGGGCAGTAAGGTTTGCAGGGAGAACAGCTGGCATTTGATGTGGCACCCTCCCCTGCCTATCTAGTCCTTCATCAGAGCATCTACAGTATAGCAGCATACGGCTCATGCTAAAAAGAACACTGCAGATGAAAAACAATCCTGTTTTTTCTGGGGTTTTAATTGTGTTGGAGCATTTCTCTCCAAGCCATGACTTTCTTGCACCAAGGCTTTGCATTTGCCGAGTGTAGCAGCACTCATGAAGGAAGGCATTGGGCCCAAACTTCAGCTGAAGGGGTAGCAACAACTCTGCCTCACCCAGCCTGTGCATCGGCAAGAATAGAGAGGCTGATTAATGTCAGATCTGGGCCAGTACTCTGCCAAGGTTTGATTTCAAGCTGTGAGTCTCATTATAATACTGCCACGCTGGCAGAGCTGGTCCACGTTTGTGCCAGTGGAATTTGTAGAGAACCAGATCCTGGAATTGTTCACAGGTATTTCCCAAAGTGACTGTAGTCGCTGTTTCCATATGGTACATGTGGTACCTGGTTGCAGCTTCCCTGTATCTCTCCGTGGTGGTGCTGATCCATTTCGGTGTGAGGAGAGCTGCCTGAGTCAGGGGGCATTAAGGCTCTTTCATCCAGTTTTGTGCAAGTCTTCAAAATAATGCCTTTGTTGGATGTTATTTTCCATTTGCTAATGAAAAATAGGTTGAACCCAGCTGGGATGGGGAGAGAGGTTTAAGAGGTAATTCTTCGAGTGCCTAGAAGGATATGGATGGGTGAAATCCAAGACACATGGGGGTCTTCTCTGCTTGTTCCTGTTGCCTGTTGGTACAGACATTTAAGCTCGCTGCCTGAGTCAAGAGGCAAGTATTAGCACCAGCAGAGGAGACCTCCTTAAATGTGTAGTCTTTTATAATTTGGGCTCTTGGCAATTTGCATCCATTTGCTATGGTTGCTTTAGTAAAGAGCTTTCTTAGTCCAGCTAAGTGCTCAACTTAGTAAAACCACTTGAAATATATCTGAGAGTACGTGACTATGAGGTTTTGTTGGGTTTGTTGGGGGTTTTTTTCCCCCAACCAGTTTAATGCCTTGTTTAATCCTGCAGAATTTAATTTTTCAGTAAACCAGCATTTGCTCAGTGGAGCCAGACAGCTTCCTCTGTTATTAATCTTATTTTTTTTCTGTTCTCCCTTGGGTCCTACTGTTTAATATAGCTTTTGAGTTGGTTTTTTTCCTCCTTTTATTTTCTTGTTTTGGTTTTGTTTTGTTTTGTTTTCTTTCCCCCAGTGTTTTGCCCATTCTATACAATGTTTTTGCCTTGTCCTCTCCATCTCCATTCTCCTCAGACTGCAGCTAAAATTGTTGCTGAAGAGATTCTGGTAAGGAAAATTAGATTTCTAGAACTCAGAATTGTTCCTTGTCAAACCCTATCCTCTTCACTTGGCTCTTTTATCTCTACCAGCTCTGCCCAGGTACAAGACCTTGCTTGGCAGAGCTATTCCTAATATCCCTAATTATGAAATTAGAATCAGTAATGCTCTCAGTTGGCCCTTTCAAAGATGATGGGGATGAGGATCTTGACAAACAATCTCAGAAAAATTTAGTAAAGCTTCTGTGATATTCTGCTTGCCCTGCAAAGCTGGCTGCCTGTAGCAAATTTTCTGTGATGACATGCCAAAAATATGATGCCTTTATCAGACACCATTTCCCACTAGCAATGCTTTAAAAGCTACCAGTCCTGCTCATATGGGTTCCTGGTTTGCTGTGATGTCGGCTACTTTCACACAGCCCTGTGCTATGGGGAGCAAACTGTTTCACAGAGATCGTGCTGTGTCTCTTTGAGTATGTCCCTGGCTCTGGGCAGACTTTGCCCACAGGCAGCACTGATCCCATCTGCCTTTGCCAGGTGACAGAGAACAGGGCTGCTGAGTGGCAGCTTAGCTCTCACTCAATTAATTGAATACTTGCAGGCACTCTTTTCCTTAATTTCCCCCAAGTAACATGGAAAATTTATCTGCAGGCTTTCTATCTCTCTCTTCCTACTTCTTCATGGATTTTATGACTGGTGCTCTTAAACAATGCCAGAATCCACATCAGGCTGGTCTAAGCTGAGTCCATAAGAGACAAACAATGGATCTGCTAGTGGCTCTAAATGTAATCTAAACTGTACAGAAAATGATAGAGGATATGAGCAGAAAAGAGAAAGTGACTCAACCTGTTCAGAATCTGTGGGTCACACGAAAAACACGCTCCTTTCAGCAGGCACCAGGCTGGAAGTCCATCTCACAGGCTGTCCATTGTCCCGTGCACCTCACCGTCTCTGTGGCACCTGGCAGCACAGCTGGCTTCTCCATCACCTTGTATACACTCTGCTCCACATCTGCCTCCCTGTCCTGTGTGCTGCCCAGTGACTGCCTCTGGTGGACACCCTGCAGATTTTGCTGTCTTACACCCCAGCCAGCTGGATCCAAAGTCTTGCTCACAGCTCTCTCTGGTCTGCTTTCGTCTCTCCTCCAAAGCTCCAGTTTGCAGCCCATACAGCCATGGCAAATCCTCTAGCTGCCCTGACCTTTATGGCTGGCCATCCTGGTGTGAGACCTCCTGTGTGGAAAACTAGGGGTTTTTAAACATCATGTCCCGTCCATTGTTACTCTCCAGTCCTGTAATTGAAATGCAGCCTGTGGTGCAAAATTCTTAAATACATCAAAAATACAAAAGAAGCTCATCTTTTTACTTTGGTCACCTCTAATGCCTAAACCCAAATCTTTCATGTATTTCACAATTCAGCCTTGTTTTCCTTCTGCCTCCTGTTTTTCCACCAGCTGTTTGAGACTTGATTTGCAGTAGAAGGTGGTATTTGATAGAAGGAATACATAGATGACAGCAAACGGCTTCAACCTCTTGCACTTGGAGTACTAAGTTTTATGGCTTTCCCAGTCCTGTAAAGCCAACACACGGTATTTTATTTTCATTTTGAACATCATTGTGTTTATTTTTCTTGCCAGGTTTTATACCAAGATAAGCATTCTCAGAGGCTTTTGTTTACTCTGGGAAAATGGCTTAGCAAAGGAAAGTATTACTGTGCAAGGCCTGCGTTGTGAAATTGGTTTTTGGTTGTAATTTTTATGTGAAAGATGCCAGACTCTTAACAATCAAGAATTTTCTACTTCTGTTTTCAACTAGGTAATTTGCTAATTATTTACTGGAGGATTGTTCTTTGCTAATGGCCTGAGCGCAGGGCATACTTCTAATAATCCTACTGTCACGATCTGTACAGGAGAGAAATGCCATTCGCAGGGTGGAAGTGCAGAAGGAAGGAATGGCAAGAGGAGGACAGCGGTGTGAGAGCTGCCCTGCTCTCCTCTGCAGTTGCCCCCACTGCCTTGCTGGGGTGCATGCAGGATGTGGTGGTCAGCAGAGACCCAATGTCTCAAAGAATATAAGCTGGTTTTAACACCGTTATCTGCAAAAGT
The DNA here is from genome assembly GCA_013396755.1 of Sclerurus mexicanus. Lineage (NCBI taxonomy): Eukaryota > Metazoa > Chordata > Aves > Passeriformes > Furnariidae > Sclerurus > Sclerurus mexicanus. Next base: position 545,042 of record VWZF01005089.1, read on the forward strand.
CTGTTTGCCCCAGGTGGATGGGTGCCTGCTGAATTGCTCTCCAGGTGGAAGCAACCTGCTTGTGCCCACACCAGTGTGCAATGGTGGAAGAGCGCCGTCAGCACAGACTGAGGTACAGCTAATGCAAGACTGTAGTATTCTCTTGCTTGAGATTCAGGCTGAATGAACCTTGCTGGCCGTGCAATGGCTCTCCCTCATAGTCCCACCATGTCTGAACTACACACAAATGGAGCTGTGTCCTGCAGACCAGCACCTGCGCCAGTCGGACAGAGCTGTTTGAAGGCACCTCAGTCACAGGTGTGGTCCCCAGCAAGTCTGTGGGCACAGCTGGACATGGTGTCAGCCTCTGTGAAGGAGCAAGAATCAGGAACCCAGGCAGATGGCCAAGGGCTGAGCAAAGGTGCTTCAGCTTGCCACAGAGAGGGACTTGACCTGCCTGGTCCATCATCTTTGGTTTCATTTCATTGCCCAAACTCTGCAAGGAGCAGCAGACCTCTGTAAGAGGTTTTAATAATATATGTATTGCCTGAGATTTTAATAATCAACCCAATGTAGTTCCTGTCCTGTGCTGGCTTTATTTCAGAGTGGCCATGACGGTGCTGCCAGGGAGCACCTGGTGGCAATGACAATGACAGTACATGAGCTGTAGGGCTGAGGATGCTGACAAGCAGGACAGGGCCCTCAGTTCCAATTGTTCTTTTCAAACCCGGAAATTACATCGTGCCATATGTGGTTTAGTCTGTGCAGAGGCTCACATGTGTAGAACTGATGGTCCCCAAGAGAGACGAGGGAGAGCATGGGAAAGTGGGATATCTTCATCACTTTTTTCAAGGGGAGATACTTTTTCACTTTTCACTTCCTCTTGTATTTCCTTTCTGTATTTGTGCTTTAACATTAGGTTTGATTCTGTCTTTATAGCATTCAAGTGAAGGCTTACATATTTCATTGGGATTGTCTCTTTGGTTTTCAGGGCTGGAAGTCCTGAACAATATGAAGCAGTCACAGCCATGTACACATCTGGAGTCCTTTCATCTGCTCCAAACAGGCACTTTCCTTTATTCCTATTCACTCTCATTACTTAATTTCCTAAAGAGGCTGCAGCTCTTCAATGCCTGAGTGACATATGTCAAAATGTCTTGCTAGACTCTTCCACTACATAATAATTCAGTATATCCTGTTTCCAGAGCTGAGGAAATACATTTCCTTCATTTTAGCTCATTACTCTTTAGGAAATTGCTTTTCTTCAATTATCCTGACAACCTGGATTCCGACAGCTCCAGACTCACCGGGTGAAGCTCTGGCATCTCTGCACACACTTTTTTTCCTGGAGACTTCTCTGCCATCTACCATGTCCTTCCTAGAGACAACCTTTTATTTGAGACTTTTTGTATGTCTGCCACTGGAGACTGAGTGTCAGCACACAGTTTGCAACACTGATCCTGAGGATTTAAAATGAACTTGGTTTACTGTCCCCTCTCTGACAAAGTAATGAGTGATTTGGCTGGCTCATGGCAATCTCCATAGGTGAGCTTGTAACTTTTCACCCTGTGCTCACACGTTATCTAGAACAGGGTCTCAAAGGAAGCATTAAGCAAAGATAAACTACAGGGAGCACTCCTCAGCACTTTCTAATCTGAGTCACTTAACGTATTCAGAGGAAAACCCACAGATTATTTTGCAGAGAGCACAGCCCTTGCTATGCTGGTTTGCTCAGCAACTCTTTCCCAGTGCTTTGTGATGTCCTCTGAGGTGGTCTTATGAGGCTCAGGTCCAGAAGGAGGGTGGCCCCGTACTGAGACACCTGGTCAGCTCATGGCTGAACCATAAATGTCCTGTGCTCCTGCACAGGCTTCTTGATGCTGTAGGCTGCTAACTGCACCTTCCTACCTCTTAGGAATATCTTGAGGAGAAAGCATGTGAGTGTGAGGTGTTGCCATGCCATGTGAGGGAGGAGGCAGCACAGATGGAAACCTAGACCAGTTCACAAGAAGAAAACACTATACCAACACAAGGGACTATTTATACTTAATGAGAATCTTGCATTTGAATCCTAGGCCTTAGTAAGCCTGCTTTTTCTTCAAAACTGCTTCACTTGACCTGCACAAGAGTATGACTGCCATCCATCCCACCCCTCCTACGGGCTGTCCTGACCCAGTCAGTCAGTCATCTGTTTGCTGCAGAAATCCCACTTGCAGGCAAAGTGATCCTCCTTGTTTTCAGTTTCCACCAGCTAGCTCTAGGTGAATGGCAGCACATGGCTCCCCTCAGCCTCCCTTGGGAAGTAAAAGGCTCCTGGCTCTTCCTGTTCACCATATCCCATCAAGAATTATGTGTTTTATGGCAAAGTGTCCCCTTCCTTAACCAGCCCTTTGCTGGTGACACTGGTTAAGGTACATGTATTTGCTGGAGACCTGCAGACTTTGGTTGATGTTACTCCCTTCCTAACCACTGCTCTGAACATGTATCTCATCTTCAGGTGTAATGAACCTCTCTAAGCTTTTCCTTGTCTCATCTTCCACTCTGAACAGTTTTTGGCAGTTACCCATGACCGTCCGATGGGAAAGAAGCTTTACTAGATGAGTGTATCACTTGCTGATTATTCTTTTCCTCTTTTGTGATGAAAAAGCTCCTGTTGGGTATTCATCACCTGGGCTCTCCTTCAGCAGAGGGAACAGACTGGCCAGCAGCAGCTTCAGCAGTAACAGGCTGTCAGGTAAGTGGGTCTCATGGTTCTTTTAGGGACATGACAACTGTGCCTGCCTGGCTCCACAAGTGACAACAGCTGCCTGTCCTGCTGTGGTGGCTTTTATGCAGGTTTCACCAACTTGCCTTAGTTTGGCTCTGCATTTTGTAGCTATTTTGTCACTGATTTTAAGGCAGCCTCAAAAATGCAGGTGTGCTCTCCTGTTGACAACTCTCTTGTCTCCAGTTAACACCAGACACCAAACTGTGGGGAAAATTAATGGCACCTGCAAATTCTGTGCACTCAAATACTGAGCTGCTTCATTTGCAAGTACAATGAGGTATTTTGGTGTCTGAGGCCTGTGCCTCATGTATCTGCATATCTTAAGCATGTAAACAGCTGGAATTGGCTCTTTAGAGTTGCTTGGTTGTCTGGGTGTGGCTGTGCACAGCGAAGTGGAGATGGCTCTTCAGCATGTCCAGCGCTGTGCATGTGATGTTGATAATCCCTGCCAAAACAGCAGCTCCTGCTCTCTTCCCCTATCCTCCAGTGGCTTTGAGGAAATCTCTTCCTGGTTCCCTTTGGCACACCCAATTATTGCTGAGGACTCAAGATTCACTCTGGACCTCACACTGGGGGTACCCTAGCCCAGCTGAGATGCTGTACCAGAGCCAGAAGGTAAGACTTAGGTCCAGGGGACCTGCCTGGCCGTCATTGCTCCCAGCACAGCATTGGCCACTAACAAAGAGGACCCATATACTCTCAGCCAAGGGTGCAATTTTCTGGAGCCCGCCAGGAGTAGACTGCCTGGGCTTTGCAGGACAGTGTGTGTGTGGTGTGCAAGCAGTTAAATCAAGCAGGGATGTGCTGCACTCCCCCTCTCTGTTGTTTCCCTCCAGCTAATCTCAAGTCGTTTTGAAAGCTCATATTTTGATCTCACTGTATACAGAAAACATAACAGCTCCAAACTCTCACCCCGACAGCACACAGGAAGGCCATTGCTGTGCTCTCTGTCAGTGTGCATGGCTTTCTGTCATGTCCTGGGGCTCGGGTCAGCAGGCAGAGCTCTCCCATAATGCCCCCAGGCTGGCAGGAGCTCAGGCAGCTCCAACATCCTCACAGCCCATCCAGTGGGACCCCATGCTGGGGAATATGGCTTGCTCCCTGGCCCCTTGTGCCTTTCAGAGACAGGCAGTGACAACAGCTGCTTCCTCAAGGAGCAGGGAGAGGGGAGCTTCAGCAATGGGCTGGGGAGGGGCTGGCACAGCTGGCCAAGGCAGTAGCTTGTTGCAGCCCTGCCCGTGGCAGCCCTGAGCTCTTACCTGTGAGGCTGCTGGGGTGAGAGCTCACGGGGCCTTCCTGGGGAAATAGAAATGTTGTTCTTAGAGTCCAAAATGATGTCTTAGGCACCTCGTCTGCCAGGTTGCTTTGTGGGTGGATGGCAGGTTGGAGGCTTATGGCACTGACCTGTCTCTTGGGCTCTCAGCTGCCCAGCCAGGAGCCAGAAGCCCCAGGGACACATGGAGCACAATGCATGACAAATCCTAATTTTGATTCTAACATTCAGTTGCTGGAGCAGCTGCTTGACCCTTGCGCTCCTCTGTCCTCCATCCCATAGCAGTACAGCTGAAGAACTGCCTGCAGTTCCTCCCACATCTGAGGCTGGCAATGCTTCCTGAGCAGAGCAGCCCTGTGCTTGGTCAGGAGATACCAGCTGCCCTCCTTCTCCTGCTCTGGTTTCCTCACCTCTCAAAAAGGGCAGAGGCTGCCATCTCCCCCATGGTCTGGCTGCGGGCAGTGCTATGCAAGGCTCATGCTCACAGCTTGGTCCTTGTGCTGGATAAGAAGGAAACATGTTTCCAAAGCAGAATTGCTCAGAAAACACCAGGTTGAGCATGCAGGTGGGACAGGCAGAGCGAGCTGCTGTGGAGGCAATCGCTCCACAGGGCAGACAGACAATGTGAAGTCATTAGACAGGCAAGTGAGCTGTGATTAAATAGAGCTGAATTACCTGCGAATGCAAAAAAATCAAAGTGTGTCAGGAAAGCAGGAACAGAGAAGGGATAAAGAGCTCAGCATTAGCCTCCTCTTGGGAAGAGTGTCAGGGCAATAATAACTTACCGGGGCTTTGATTTCTGGTGAATGCCTATGATGCAAGTGATTTGTTCGCTGATAGTGGAAGATATTGTTGGGGGTAAGGAGAACAGGGGAAGCAGCCCACACTCATCGTCTCTCTCCAGATAAGGAATCATTTAATAATGTGGCATCTTTGCTTTCAGAGTGAGGAGAGCTCGTGGGCTGCTCTGCACAGGCAATTCAATCCAGCTGGCAGCACGCAAGGTCCTTTATTACCGTTTCTTATGATTATTGTAATTTTTGTTATTATTATGATTACTGTTATTTGTTATTATGGACACCTGCCAAGACACACAGGCCATTTTTTCTGCCTTCCCAAACGCCATCACCTAGTTTGTTAGCTGTGAATCTGTGGATACATATCTGAGCAAACCACAGACTCCTCTGCCAGCGTGCCAGTGTGGGGCACAAGGGATTCCTTGGCATGACTGAGCCAGGTGTGTGTGTGCACATGCATAAGACAGTCACTTCTTAACCATCTTGCTGTTTCCTTCATACTGCAATTTCCAGACCACATAAAATCAAGCTTCAGTCCAAGGAGAAATGCCTTTGTCCATATGCTTTTACTTGCCCAAGCCTTGATGTCTCATAGGGCTGCAAGCTGTGTGTGTTTGAGTCGAGTTCTTGATACATCCAGGGAAAATCAGAACTAAAAGACTTTAAAGTGGTGATGTTTTCAGGTGCAGAAAAGTTGACTAAGACCATTTAGCGTGGGTGCCTGCCTTGGAGTGTCAAATGCAATTTGGGAATCAGGTGCCCAACGCTATTCACAGGGAGGGTCAATGTACATTTAATGCACACCCTGGCCCACGTAGACAAGGGTAACTGGGGTCAGAATCCCTTAAAAGCAAGGAGAGACATTGTAATAACTTAGCTGGCATGGGGTTGGGCTAGGAGAGGTGTTTAGGTGGAGGGATTCATGATGCAGCCTCCATAAACCAAGGTCAGAGCCACCCAGCTGCAACAGGTGAGCAGCCAGGGCACAGGCAGGAGCATCATTGGTGACACTTTTGCAGACCCCAATTTACAGTTTATTCTGTCTTGCCTGGCACAAAGGTGTAGAAAGGAGATGGGTGAGGTCTGGACTCATTTGATTCACCAGGTGGAAGCAGCCAGCCAAGGTCTCTGCAATGCCTGAGGTCTGTGTGCCAGTGCAGCACCCTGTTAGCTCAGCTGTCAGCCCTCCCTGGACCCTTCCAGGTGCTGATGCAACATGTAGCACTAGCTCTGAAACACACCACAACCCATGGCAGGAGCACTGTGAGACCACGGGAAAGCCTGGTTCGTTGTGGAGGCTGTTAGCACTCTTGCAGTTCTTTAATGTACAAGTCCTTCTTAGAAGACACCAGTTTAATCTCAGCTCAACTGGAAAAATGCCGATGACTGGAAATGTCATCAGCTGCCTGTGGGCCAGGCTGGCCCTGAGCTGATAAGGAGCAACGCAGAATAAAAATGTCAGCACAAAACTGGAGAAACACAGAGGCTGGTTGCAGCTCTTCTTCATCCTGCAGGAAGCAGGGCCCCTCTGTTACCAGTCCTTCCAGCAGCTGAACTTTCCCTAAAGCCTCAGTGAGAAACTCTGCTCTACCTTAGAAAGGAGAAAGGTGGCTGCTCTCAGTGCTGCAGAGGAAAAACTAAACTCTTGTCCCATTAACTCAGATAAAGATGATAAGCAAACACAGCTTCTGCTGCTTTAACTTTTTAAGGCAAATCTCATGATGTTCTGTGTTGGGGCCTTGTTTTCTTGAAGCACTAGTAGATGGTGGGGGAAGGAGACCCAACCAGAAGGAGGGCTGACCTAACTCCCTCCCACCTGGAATATGGGCATTAGGAGCACCACCTGGGCATTAGGTTTGGGCAGCAGGTCCTCTCACTCCATGATAAGTGTGCATTCAGGAACACCAAATAGGAAGACCAAATACTGTGGTCTTTGGGCAAAGAGCAATGACAGAAGTAAGTAGCTAACGTGGCCTCTTTGGTGGGAAGGATATGTTAGTTCTCCATGGGGAATGAGGTGCAAAGCTCAAACCCTGTGATTTCTGGCACAGAGCAGTGTCTGAAAATGCCACCGGGGCCTTGAGTCTGTCTACGTCCCTTCTCCAAGTTTACAGAGAAAATAAAATCTAAAGAAGTCTAGGGAACTATAGTTGCACAGCCAGCAGATTGTAAGTAACTTACAAACTCACGAAAATGACCAGTGAACTTTTCCATCAGTGTTTTAGTGAGAAATCTTTGAGGGAGAGATAAGAGCCAGAGAGAATAGAGGCAAAGTGTGATTTAGAAAGCCTTCAGCTGGCATCAGGGCTGGCTTTAGGTCACTAAAGCCTTGGGGTTTGGAAAGGGGTGAAGATATATGTGTTCCTCACCCCACTGGATTCCTTGGCCAAACTCTGATCCTGGTGCTTGCTCGCTCTGACCGAGGTAGAGGAGCCATGTGGGTTGGTCTCCTCATACTTTCCCACACTAGCCCCTGTGCCAGCTCTGCCCTGCAACACCCCATGGGCTGCACTGTGCATCGTGTGTGTCTGCCAAGGGTAAGGTGATGCTTGAGGATTGTCCTTGAGAGGCCATTCCTTCTGGGACCAGCTGTGCAGGGACAGCCCCTTGCCACGTCAAACAAACCTTCCCGGCCGAGTTCCCCCAGTGTCTTTTCTGACAGCATGGGCTCTCTTGCCCATCATTAGGGGCTCATCTTAGGGATTAAAGCCCCGAACCCTCTGCCTGGCTCTGGTCCCCTCTGCACAGCCAGGGGCCCTGCAGGCAGGGGTATGTCTGTGTGATGGCTGGCAGAACTGGGCAATGGGATGTCTGTGCAAAGAGCTGGCATACCCATTCAGCGGGATGTCTGTGTGAGGGCTGGCACACCTGAGCAGTGGGATGTCTGGGCGAGGGCTGGCACACCTGAGCAGTGGGATGTCTGGGCGAGGGCTGGCACACCTGAGCAGTGGGATGTCTGGGCGAGGGCTGGCACACCTGAGCAGTGGGATGTCTGGGCGAGGGCTGGCACACCTGAGCAGTGGGATGTCTGGGCGAGGGCTGGCACACCTGAGCAGTGGGATGTCTGGGCGAGGGCTGGCACACCTGAGCAGTGGGATGTCTGGGCGAGGGCTGGCACACCTGAGCAGTGGGATGTCTGGGCGAGGGCTGGCACACCTGAGCAGTGGGATGTCTGGGCGAGGGCTGGCACACCTGAGCAGTGGGATGTCTGGGCGAGGGCTGGCACACCTGAGCAGTGGGATGTCTGGGCGAGGGCTGGCACACCTGAGCAGTGGGATGTCTGGGCGAGGGCTGGCACACCTGAGCAGTGGGATGTCTGGGCGAGGGCTGGCACACCTGAGCAGTGGGATGTCTGGGCGAGGGCTGGCACACCTGAGCAGTGGGATGTCTGGGCGAGGGCTGGCACACCTGAGCAGTGGGATGTCTGGGCGAGGGCTGGCACACCTGAGCAGTGGGATGTCTGGGCGAGGGCTGGCACACCTGAGCAGTGGGATGTCTGGGCGAGGGCTGGCACACCTGAGCAGTGGGATGTCTGGGCGAGGGCTGGCACACCTGAGCAGTGGGATGTCTGGGCGAGGGCTGGCACACCTGAGCAGTGGGATGTCTGGGCGAGGGCTGGCACACCTGAGCAGTGGGATGTCTGTGCGAGGGCTGGCACACCCATTCAGCGGGATGTCTGTGCGAGGGCTGGCACACC